>VZQC01003674.1:1286386-1329358 GCA_009823505.1 Rhizomys pruinosus | reverse complement strand
TGTCCCTGGCATGTGGGTTTCCCTTTTGTGATTCAAATCACAAATGTCTTTTCACTATGTTAGCAGATGGTTTTGCTTGCCTCCTTCTGATGCTTTTTTTTTTCTTTCCTCCTCCTTGTTTATGGAGTATTGACTTGTCTAGGTTTCAGGCTTTCAATTTTGTTTATATATTGGATATTGGAAGCCTAAGTCACTCTTCTCTTCCTGTTCTGAAGGTTCTCCAAAACAAGTCCACTTGGATACTCTCTCACCAATTCCAGTTGGGGGCGAGGGGAGTAATATGCGGTACCTGCCTAGGAGACAATCTACCCTAAAATCTACCTGCCTGGAGCGACTTCTGGGTTCCTGTGCCTCAGGATCCAGCTGGCACAAAGCCACAGAGGTTCCAAACCCGACCTGCTGGTCACCGGCTGCAAAGGCGAAGGGTGGCTTCGCCCAGACAGCCACCCCCTACAAAAGGGTTCAGAGTTGGGACCCTTTTCCAGCAGCCCAGGAGACAATCTACCCTAAAATCTACCTGCCTGGAGTGACTTCCGGGTTCCTGTGCCTCAGGAGCCTGCCCACACAATGCCATAGAGGCACCAAACCAGACCCGCTGGTCACCAGCTGCAAAGGTGAAGGGTGGCTTCGCCCAGACAGCCACCCCCTACAAAAGGGTTCAGAGTTGGGAATTTGTATTTTCTTAATTACCAACAATGTTGAACACTTTTCAAGATGTTTCTTAGCCATCTTCTTCTCCTGGAAGTTGTCTGTTCAGATCTTTAGCCCATATTTTAATTGGGTCATCTGTTTTTTTGGCCCTTTGTTTTTTGAGTAAGTTATATACTCTCAATGTTAAACCTCTGTCAGATGTGTCAGTGGTGAAGATTTCCTCCTTCTGTGGGTTTTCTCTTCAGTTCTTTGATTGCTTCTTTTGCTGTACAGAAGCATTTTAGTCTAATGAGGTCCCACTTGTTGGTTGTTGACCTTAATTCCTGCACAACTGTCTGATTTAGAAAGTCTTTTCCTACACCTATGTCTTGTAGGTTACTGCCAATGTTTTCTTCTAACATTTTTGGAGTTTCAGGTTTCACATTGAGCTCTTTAATCCATTAGAACTGATGCTTTTTTTTGAGACAGGGTCTCCCTGTAGCTCTGGCTCTCCTGGAACTCACTCTGTAGACCAGGCGGACCTTGAACTCACAGAGATCTGCCTGCCTCTGCCTCCCAAGTGCTAGGATTAAAGGCATGCACCACCACACCTGGCAGAACTGACTTTTGTATAAGGTGAAAGGTAGGGATTTAATTTCATTCTTCTACAGGTTGCAATCCAGTGTTGCCAGCACCATTTGCTGAAGATGCTTTCTTTCCTTCATTGAGTGTTTTTGGCTCCTTCGTGAGATATCAGGTGGCTGAAATTGTATGTACTCAAGTTTGGGTCTTTGATTTTATTCCATTGATCTACTGTTCTATTTTCGTGCTAGTACCATGTTGTTTTTAGGACTATAGCTCTGTAGTAGAGATAGAATCTGGTATAGTAATTCCTGATGCTTTACTCTTTTTGTTCAGGGTTTAACTATCCAGGGTCTTTTGTTTTTTTCATATGAATTTTAGGATTCTTTCTTTCTTTGGTCTTTTTGAGACAGGGTCTCCCTTTAGTCCCAGCTGGCCTGGAGCTTGCTATGTAGACCAGGCTGGCCTTGAATTCACCGAGACCTGAATGCCTCTGCCTCCCAAGTGGTGGGATTAAAGGCATGTGCCACCATGCCCGGCTGGATCTTGCTTTCTTATCATGAGTGATTTGTGTTATAAAATCTCTTATTCTGCAATCTACTACATCAAATTTTGGGTCTTACTTATATCCAAATAAACCAAGTGAAAAATGTAATGCTCTGGACTGCAGCACTTGAGAAACATTGGGTTCATGATTTGTTGGATCTTTTTGTAAAAAGATCCAGCCAATCATGATTCCAAAAAGTGAAATATTTAGAGCTGAAACCAATACATTGAGATGGATTCTATTGATCATTGTGATAATGACCATTCTTTTGTGAAAAATACTTTCAGTGATGATCACTTCAGAGGGATTGTAAAGGACACATACTCATCTCCAGACTCCTTCCACCTCTTTTTGGGGGGTACTTTTTTTTTTTTTTGGTATTTTTGAGACAGGATCTCCCTTTAGTCCCAGCTGACCTGAAGCTCACTATGTAGACCAAGGTGGGCTTGACCTCACAGAGATTGCCTGCCTCTCCTTCCGAAGTGCTGGGATTAAAGGTGTGTGCCACCACACCTGGAAGACACATTTTTAATTGAATTTTTGTGCATTTCATACATAACATCTCAATCTTAATCATCTTTACCCTCCTTGCTCCACTGCCCTCCCCTACAGTCCCCACCCCCCAGAATTCATATACTCTGTCATTTGTGTTAGGGTCTATTGTCCCAAATGAATCTCCCTGGGCATTTCTCAGTGTAAGTTCATCCATTGAACTCTAGTCAGTCTATCTAGAGTCCCTAACTTAAAGAAGACCAGTTCTTCCAAGACCAACAGTAATCAGTTGCCAATATTTCTTCAGCTAAGATTGGGTTCTGCTACCCATTTCTTCAGTTCCATGCCAGGATTTTGTCTGGTCCAGCTTGCATGGGTCTTGTGTATGCTGACACCATTGCTGTAGGTTCATGTGAGCAGGTCCCAGGCACTTATAGGAATCTATTTCCATATGGTCTTGCACCACCTCCTTGGCTCTTACTCTTTCTGCCTCCTCTTTTGCAATGTTCCCTGAGCCCTGGGTGAGTGGAACTGAATATAGATGATCTGTCTATGGACCCAAACTCTGTAGACTCCTGATCTCCACAGTTTGTCCATTCACGATCTTTTGAGTTCCTGGCCCATGTTGCCTGAAAGAGCTTCCTTAATGAGAGTTAAGAAGTCAATTAGTGGGGCTGGAGAGATGGCTCAGAGGTTAAGAGCACTGACTGCTCTTGCAGAGGACCCGGGTTTGATTCCCAGAACCCACATATTGGCTAAGAACTGTCTTAGGCCAGGCATGGTGGTGCACACCTTTAATATCAGCACTTGGGAGGCAGAGGCAGTCAGATCTTTGTGAGTTCAGGACCAGCCTGGTCTACATAGCGAGCTCCAGGCCAGCTGGGACTAAAGGAAGGCCCTGTCTAAAAAAAAAAAAGAGTCAATCAGTGTCCTCTTGGACCTTTGCTCTATGTTGGGTGCCCATAAATATCCTGTCCTGGAGAGGGAAGGGACTCATAGACCTCACCACTTCCCGAGGATTTCTAGGAAATTAATGGTTGATGGAAGGGGGAGTGGCGTTTTCTCCAATGGTGTAGTCACTGGCAAGGCATCCATGCACCTCTAAATAACCCATTGCTCGTGTTCCTATAAGCGACCCTCACGAAACTCATCGAGTCCAAACACATCATGGTGGGGGCTGGAGAGATGGTTCGGTGGTTAAGAAGCACCTCTCTTGCAGAGGACTCAAGTTTGATTCCCAGCACCCACATCAGGAGGCTTGTGACTGACGGTAATGCCAGCCCCGGGGGCTCTGGGGCCCTCTTCTACCTCTGCAAGCAGCTGCTCATGTGCACGCAGCCTCACACAGACTCATATGCATACACACAAATCTTTTTTAATTTTTTTATTGAAATTTTTATGTGTTTCACACATAATTTTTCTGTCAGTTTTAATTATTGCCATTATACCCACTTCCCCCTTGGCACCCTCCTTTGCCACCCCCACCCCTGGGAGTTCACAACTTCTATCATTAGTGCTACAGAGTCCAAATTACTGCCCCCTCCTCAGTGCCAGCTCCTCCCCTGAGCTCTGAACTCTAGGTAGCCTATCCAGAGAATCTCTTTTTTTCTTTCCTTTATTTTTTTGAGACAGTGTTTCCCTGTAGCCCCAGCTGTTCTGGATCTCACTATGTAGACCAGGCTGGCCTTGAACTCACAGAGATCCGCCTGCCTCTGCCTCCTGAATGTTGGGATTACAGGCATGCACCACCACGTCCAGCCCTGAGACTCTTTTCTAATGAAGGCCAGGTCTTCCCCCGCCCCTTTAACCTGTGTCTCACCCCCCCTTTCCTTCTATAACCCTTCCACTCCCCTCCCATTTACATACCCTGATTTTATCCATTCCTCCCTTAGTGACACCTGTCACCTACTTGCCTTCTGTCTCAGATTCCCTCTTTCATTTTCCCTTCCTGGTTCCTGCAGTTACATTCAGGTTATGGTATGGTATATTCTTACATATATGGATTTGGTGCTAGGATCCACAAATGAGGGACAACATATGTCATTTGTTTTTCCGAGTCTGTATTATTTCACTTAGCGTAATAGCTTCTAGTTCCATCCATTTACAGGCTCTCTAGGGCTGGTTGCAAATGTATGAATTTGGGGTCTGGGGCAGGGAAGCCTAGCCTGGACCCAAGGGAGGGGCCTAGGTGCTCCTGAGCTAGGGATTAGGGAGTTTGGAATGCTGCTGTGGCAATGCAATTTGGGGCTCTCACCGCTGAGGTCAGCCTCATACACTCACTGGGAGAGTGGAACCCACAGAACCACTGTGCCAACTGGGGTCTCCTACTAGCTCTCCAGGGCTGGTTGCAGGTATCCAAAGCCTACCATATAAATCTTTTAAAAGTCATGGAAGTAGAAGGGGGACTAGCTGGGAAGAGGAAGGTGGTCAACTGGAATGGGAGGTGGACAAGAGAGGGGGACAGGGGTGAATAGATGAAGGTGCATTATATACATGTATGAAAGTGTCCTAATGAAACCCCTTGTTATATATAATTATTAGATGCTAATAAAAACATTTAAAAGATGGAGTTGACAGAGATCTTGATTATCTCATGTTCTAGTATTGTGTTGTTCAACACACTGATAACATAATATCGATGGGTCCAATTAACAGGGTCATCAAATGTTCTAGATGCTTTGGCTAGATATATGCATTTAAAAGGGTGGCAGATAAACTTAACTCCCTAATGAAGTTTCTGGAAGTGTAAGGTCTAGGGCATATGGAAACTATCTCCTTCGAAGTAAAAGATAAATTGCTGCGTATCTGATCCTATTACTAAGAAAAATGCATAGCACTCAGGGAGCATACTTGGATTTTGGTGGCAACATGACTCTGGTTTGATGTAGCAGCTCTCACTTATTTACATCACCCATCAGCATTGGATCTTGTGACATCACTGATCTAATGATATCCAAGTATTTGGTAAGAATGTTGTGTGACTGAAAAGAACTCTCAACCAGTCTGCATTGTGCTATAGATTGTTCATCAAATGTTGGAATTATGTTGAAAATTCTGGAATACTATTTGCTATTCTTTTTTGAAAAAATGATTTTTTACTGACTGAAATGATGAACTTCTGCTCAAAATAGTCGACTTCCTCATGGAGAATATTGAGAAAGACTGAGAAAGAGATGACAGGCAAGTTTGGCAGAATGCATGAGCTCTGGTGGGGTGGGGGAATGGGGGGGGACATGGGTCTAGAGTTGTTAAATAAAAATAAATTTATATAAAAAAAAGAAAAAATGATTTTTTTTGGTCTTTTTGAGACAGGGTCTCCCTGTAGCCCCAGCTGGCCTGGAACTTGCTTTGTAGACCAGGCTGGCCTTGAACTCACAGAGATCCTCCTGCCTCTGCCTCTGCCTCCCAAGTGCTGGGATTAAAGGTGTGTGCTACCATGCCTGGCAAAAAATGATTTTTTTATGTGTATGGGTGTTATGCCTGCATGTATGTAAGTACACCTGTGTCATGGAGTCCCAGTGGAGGACAGAAGAGGGCATGGATTCCCTGGAACTTGAGATGCAGATAGTGGTAGCTGTCATGTGGGTGTTGGGATTTGAACCTCGGTCTTCTATAAGAACAGCCAATGCTCTTAACCTCCAACTTTCCAGCCCACCATTTGCTATTCCTTTTTTTGGGGGGGTCTTTTTGAGACAGGGTCTCCCTTTAGTCCCAGCTGGCCTGGAGCTCGCTATGTAGACTAGGCTGGCCTTGAACTCATAGAGATCCACCTGCCTCTGCCTCCCAAGTGCTGGGATTAAAGGCATGCGCCACCACGCCTGGCCAGCATTTGCTATTCTTAAGAGACTCCAAAAGGTCTAAATGTTAATAACGCCCTAGATCAAAGATTAGTTGCTATGAAATGACATGAAAGGAGGAGACTTTTTTTCTTTGAAATATTTTATACATGTTTTAAAATAATGGATAATCTTTCACATTCTTTCAGTTTGGGCTGGCTATGTCTGTTATGAGAATTGAATTCAACCCTACTTCAAGTGATTTCAATGTCTGGGGAAATATGTTTAATAAACTGAGTTCTTCAGCATGAAGTTTTCCTCCTTCTCCTGCTATAATCTTAGCCTTTATAAAAAATATGAGAATTTGAAGTAGAGCAAAAGTTCATGGCCTGTTCCTATAGATTATCTATCAATATGATATTCAATAGTGAAAGGACTTTCATAAACTTTCAAGAATTATAATTCTTTAAGAATAAGTGTCTGGGGCTGGAGGGATGGCCTGGCGGTTGAGAGCGACGACCGCTCTTGCAGAGGACCCGGGTTCGATCCCCAGCACCCACATGGCGGCTGAGAACCGTCTGTGACTCCGGTTCCAGGAGAACTCCAGTTCCAGGGGAATCCGAGACCGTCTTCTGACCTCCGCGGCATCGCACGACACGGGTGCGCAGACCTGCATGCAGACAATACATTCATACACATAAATAAAATAAAAAAAAAAAAAAAAAAAAAAGAATAAGTGTCTAGATAATAATGACTTTTATAGTTAACGAATTAAGAATTAAGTCTATACTAAGCCTTTAGAAATATTTAACCAATTCTTAGCAAGATTAAATTGTTTTTAAAAATATGTTATTATTTTGATTTTATGTGTATCATCTACATGTGTGTAAGTGCCCTCATGTTATGAAATGTCTGAGGAGGTAAGAAGAGGGCATTGGATCCCTGGAACTGGAGTTATGGAGGGTTATTAGCTGCCATATAGGTATTGGGACTCCAATCTAGGTCCTCTGTAAGATCAGTCAGTGCTCTTAACCATCGGTACAGACCCAGCAAGATTAAACAGTAAAATCAGTTTTAAAGGTCTGTGTTAATGATTTACCAAACTGAATGCCAATCTGGTAGTTGATTCTATGTCTGAAAATAAAAGTGAGAAAAGATGGGCTGGAGAGATGGCCTAGCGGTTAAGAGCGCCGACCGCTCTCACAGAGGACCCGGGTTCGATCCCCAGCACCCATATGGCGGCCGAGAACCGTCTGAAACTCCAATTTCAGGAGAACTCCAGTTCCAGGGGAATCCAAGACCCTCTTCTGACCTCCACAGACTTGCATGCAGACAGTACATTCATACACATACAGAAATAAATAAAATTAAAATAAAATTTAAAAAAAGTTTATAAAAAAAAAAAAAGAAAAAAGTGAGAAAAGATTCAATGGGTGAAGTAAGCTCAAAAACCTTTTAGGTAAGATCCCCCCAAAGATTTTCCTTACATTGTAGTGTTCACATAGTACCCTGTGATTAATCAGAAAATAAAGCAGCTGAAGTGGATTTATTTAGAAAAAAAAGAAAAAGAAAAATGAATGCTGTTTGAAGCCTCAATGAGTGAGTCAAATTAAAGGACATCTAGAATTTTGGGTTAAAGTAATTTCTTTCTCCACTTAAGAAACAACTTCTGGGCTGGAGAAATGGCCTAGAGGTTAAGAGTGTCGAGTGCTCTTGCAGAGAACCTGGGTTCTATCCCCAGCCCCCTTATGGCAGCTGAGAACTGTCTTTAACTCCAGTTCCAGGGGAATCGGACACCCTCTTCTGACCTCCACGGCATTGTACAACACAGGTGCACAAACCTACATGCAGACAGTACATTTTTTTAAAATTTCAGACAGTACATTTATACACATACAAAATAAATAAATTGGGCCAGGCGGGGTGGCACACGCCTTTGATCCCAGCACTTGGGAGGCAGAGGCAGGCAGATCTCTGTGAGTTCAAGGCCCATCTGGTCTGCAGAGTGAGCTCCAGGCCAGCTGGGACTAAAGGGAGACCCTGTCTTGAAAATACAAAAAAAAAAAGAAAAAAAAAAAAGTAAAAAAAAAGAAACAACTTCTGAGTCAGGCGTGGTGGTGCACGCCTTTAATCCTAGCACTTGGGAGGCAGGTGGATATTTGTGAGTTCACAGCCAGCTTGGAGCCTGATTTACAGAGTGAGTTCCAGGACAGCTGGGGCTACAGGGAGACCCTGTCTCAAAAAGACCAAAAAAAAAAAAGGAAGAAAGAAACAACTTCTGGGTTGCTACTGCTGGTAGAGATGGTTTCACAAATGATCATGTGACTTGAACTGGACAGGCCCTATGTCTCCTGTTAAACTCCAAAGGAGACAAAGCAGGGACATAAGCTGAAAGGAAGAAGGGAACAAGAATACTTGATGGTGACCTGAGAAAAACAAAGCTAATAGGGTATCTCTACCCTCATTTCAAATCCCATGGCAAAGAGCACAGAAACACTAAGTGCAAGGAGATTTTCTAGTTGAGATGCCTTCTTAACATGAAGGCCAAGCCATGTCCCTCAGCACAGCCTCCCCCTGGCCAACCATCTCTGTGCCTGTGGTTGACTGGGAACACACACCAGCATGGAGTCCAGAACTATCCAGAGAACACAAAGACATGTGTTCCTCCTGCACTTGGCATTTCTCAAGTCCCAGGCTCTTTCTGAGTGAGAGGGAGGCTAAGTGCTTAGTTAGATGTTGGAGGGTAAGACTTCAAGGGGATCTGCAAGGTACAAGTTTGAGTGCTTCAATCTGGGATGGTGCACAGATGGTTCCAAGACCACAAAGAGCATTTTTGGATCTCAGCCTGCTATTGTTTGGAATGTGGGGCTGCTCCTGATGTTCCCGAGGAGCTGGAGGACACATCTGGAGGCTTCCTGGCTGCTCAAAGAACCCAAGAAAGTCCTGCCATTTCATCTTCCCAATGAGCTGCAGAAGAATTTCTCAAGCTTGTACATGAATGTCGACCCCAAGCTTTGACCTTTTGGACAGCAGAAAGCACCAGAATCTCTTTATGAAAACAGCATGCAGAGCAGAGAATAACCTGATTTAAAACAACGGAGTGGGGCAATGTCTTTATAAAAAGTTTCTTTTAAAAATGAGAGACAGTTGGTGTTAATAGTACCGAGATAGCCTTACCAAACTTCCCATTGCACCTGACATGTCTTAGTAGGTCCACTGGAGGGTCAGAATAGTGGTAAGATAAGCGTGAAGTGAAGGCTCCACGTGGAAGACAGCAATGCCCACTGCCCTTTCCATCTGACTCCTGCCTAGGCTTTGTCCTCACAAATTACCCATGGGGAGGGCAATTTGGACTGCTGGGAAGTTGCCACCATTACTGTATCTCTTCAGGGAGATACTCTTGGGAATTTTTACATAAACGACACCTGGAAAGGCACTGAGATGCAGTATCGAATGTACACTTCCCTGAAGTCTATACTTTAAGAAGTTTCTCTGGTGATTCTTAGACATGAAAATTGAGATCTCTGTAGAAGTTTCTCCTTGTTTGTTCTTCAAGTAATGCCAATGGAATACTTATTATAGACCAGCACTATTTTAAAGGCTTTGTATAATCTCATTAATCTGAAAAATATTCTTTCTTTCCATGTGTGTGTGTATCTGGAGATAACCATTATCTCCAGAACTAAAATTTTTATTTTATTTTACGTGTATGAATGTATTGCCTGCATGTTTGTACACACACCCACCCATGCTGTGCAATGTCCATGGAGGTCAGAAGAGGGCATCAGATTCCCTGGAACTGGAGTTAGGGAGGCTTTTTACCCACCATGTAGGTGCTGGGAACCAAACTTAGGTACTCTGCAAGAATTTTTAAAGAAGCCACAACTGAGGCACAGGAAAATAAATAACATGTTACGGGTTGCATAGTAGTTAATGGATTCTGGATTTGAACCCAGAAAGTTCAACCATAGAAAGCACTCTTAGTCATTATTCTCTGCTCTGTGAATTCATCCTGCCCACCTCTCTACTGCCTATGATCAAGACCAAACTGGATTTCTTTCTTTTTTTTTTTTTTTTTTTGGTCTTTTTCAGTCAGTATCTACCTGAGGCTCAGCTGGCCTGGAACTCACTATGTAGACCAGGCTGGCCTTGACCTCACAGAGATCTGCCTGTCTCTGCCTCTGGAGTGCTGGGATTAAAGGCATGAGCTACCATGCCTAGCCCAAACTGGATTTCTTACAGATACATTTCCTCTGAGAGGATGAGAATTTATGTTTTTAGGGAAGGATTTCTTTATTATTTTGTCACAAAATCTGCCTGGTTGGTTTGACCAACATGGCTTCTCTGGAAGGAAGTCCCCATCGACTTCCTGTCCTTAGCTTGTGAGGAGGCACAGTGTCCACTTGTTCCTCTTGTTTCACTTGTTCTTCTTTGCCTTCCAATCCTGCCTCCTGCTGTCCTGCAGGAATGCGGGCTCTCGGCCAGTCAGCTCCTATACTTCCTCATAGGTGTGTCTTGGCCCTGTCAGACACATCCTTATACAACCTTAAAAACCAGACAGCCCAAATCTCCCTTCCCCAGAGAAACTACAAAAGACTGTTGTCTCACATAATCTCAGGCCCATTCAGCAGTTTGAGATTCTTGTTCTGGGTTCTTCTGTTCTCTCTTGGGAGGCAGGAACACTCAGTAACCATTCCTCTTAGAGCTTCCCTGGCCTGAGGGGCTGCATTTTCATGACTAGTGGAAGGTGAAACCTAGCTTCCCATTGTCCAGACGGTAGACACAGACCCCTTTCCGCTCTGTAAGCCTGATGGTTTCCATGGCAAATAGAACCTTGTTTTCACAATTATTTGTACATAGCCCTTAATTGGTTCCTGAGATGGACCTTATCTTTCCCTGAGGATGAAGCTTCATCAGTGTCCTTCTTCTTCTTGAAATATCTACAGTGAACACAGGGCTGGCAGATCTCTGCCAGTGGTGAGTTTTGTCGCAAGGAGGGTGTTTTGGATCCCAAGTTCTTCAACTCATTATGCCATGTCTGTGTTCTGCCAGAAAGAGCTACTTGAAGAATTTCCTGTCAAAAATCTGTCCTGCTCATTTCTTCCTGAGGTGAGCTCTCCAGTTCTTAGATCACATTTGATGGGACATTCTGGTCTCACTTTACAGTTACTGTTCCTATGAATGAGAATGCTTTAATTTTATGACACTGTATTAATTAAAATTTGGTAGGAGAAAACATTTTAATATTTAATGTTTAATATTAGTGTTTAATTCTTTTTTTTAAGTTTTTTAAATTAATTAATTTATTTATTTATGTGTATGAATGTACTCTCTGCATGTAGGTTTGTGTACCCATGTAGTGCAATGCCACAGAGGTCAGAAGAGGGAGTCAGATTCCCCTGGAACTGGAGTTCTCCTGGAACTGGAGTTACAGATGGTTCTCAGCCACCATGTGGGTGCTGGGGATTGAACCCAGGTCCTCTGCAAAAGCAGTGGTGCTCTTAACCGCTAGGCCATCTCTCCCGCCCCTAGTGTTTAATTCTTAAGAACTTAGAAGACGGTGGCTTCCAGGGCAGCAGTTGCAGCATGAGAAGCTGAGGCGAAGTCGGGCAAGGGGGATCGAGGTACCCTGTGAATGTTGGGGGCCAGTGGAGGTAGTCTAAGAGCATTTGGACAGTTGGAGACTGCAACAGGGGGCTGCGGACATGCCCCTTGGGTGTTGAGAGACAGCAGAGGCAACCAGGCTTGGCTTCCCTCCCATTGGGCCCAGGTACAGACTTTGGCTGCTGGTCCTGAAGGGCTGGTGTGTGGACCTTGGCTGGCATGAAGTGGTTCTGTGAGTGTATCTCTTCCAGTGGGTGACTGGGGTTCTCCTTGGTTTGGTGGTGGGGGACCTCAGCTGCACAGCAGCAGAGGTATTTTGATCTCCCCATCCAGAAGTTGGGGAGCCCCTGGGACCCCTACCTCAGCCGCAGGCTGGGTTTCCCCACCCCTGGACTCAGAGCCAGATGATTGCAGCAAGCCCTACAGTACCCCACATGGTGCAGTGTTGGCAGGCCTGAGAGTTATGTCTCCAGCCACTGGGAGAGCTCTTTACTGGCTGGGGAGGGGTTCTGGTCTATCCAGTACAGGGTTAGGGGTGAGATCCTGAACCTTAAACTAACCACCTCTGTATGCCAAATAAGATGACAACGAAAACACCTGAAGAATATAAGCAAAACCAGTCTTCAGTTCAACAAAGAAACACTTCAGTTTCACACTAGAATCACAAACAACAAAAGAAAGGCAAATGCCAAAAGCACAATGAAAAAAACAATACCATGAAAAACCCAAATGATAATTCTCTGCCAAATACTATCAGTCCTGTAGAAGTGAGGACTCCCTAGATGTAACTCAGGATATAGATCTTAAAGGTACTATTATAAACATGATTAAAGAAATAAAAGAATTGAAAAAATTTAAAGAACACACATACAAACAAATGAAAGAACTGAAAGAAGATGGAGATAAATTAAAAGAAGATAATGATAAACTGTGGAATGAAATCACAAAAGATACAGAAATGTTGAAGAAAATTCAAGCTTAAATGAAAAAGGAAGTGGAACACCCAATAAACCATTTGGAAAGGATGGGAGAAATCCTCAATAATGGAATGGATGAAGTAGAAAATAGAATATCAAGATTAGAAGACAACATGGAAGAACTGGATTGCTCAAGCAAAGATTATGAAAAATTAAAAAAAAAAACCCACAAGAATGGAATAACTGGGAACTGTGGTATACCATGAAAAGACCAAACCCATGCATCATAGGTATAGAGGAAGGAGAAGAATCCCAGGATAATGGTATTGACTAGATCTTCAACAGAATTATAAAAGAAAAATTTCCCAAATTAAAGATGTACCCATAGAAATACAAGAAGCACATAGAAAATCAAGTAGAGAGAACCAGAAAAGAAATTTCTGACACCATATCATAGTAAAAACACTAGATGCTCAAAACAAAGAGAGGGTACTGATAGCAGCAAAAGAAAAGCAACAAGTCACTTGTAAAGAGAAACATCAGAATTACATCTGATTTTTCATTGGAAATGATGAAAGCCAGAAGATCTTGGTCTAAAGTATTCCCAGTTCTAAATGATTATAGATGTCAACCCAGAATATTTTATCCAGCAAAAATGTCTATTATAATTGAAGGAGAAAGGAAAATGTTTCATGACATAAATAGGCTGAAAGAATTCTTGTCCAGAAAGCCATCCTTCCAGAGAATACCTGAAGCAATACAAAGAGCTGAAGGTAGGAACGACTATACCCAATCAGCAACAGAAAATACTTAATGAAGATGCTATTGTGGAAATACAAGCCTAGAACAAGAATGCACCAGAAACCAAAATGATGGGAAATAATCTCTCAATAATAACTTTAAATATCAATGGACTGAATTCTCCAATTAGGAGGCACAGACTAGTAGATTGGATTAAGAAACAAAACCCATCATTTTGTTGTCTGTGAGAACCCTATCTCACCTTTAAAAACAGGCATTATCAGGGACTGGAGAGATGGCCTAGTGGTTAAGATCGCTGACTGCTCTTGCAGAAGACCCAGGTTCGATCCCCAGCACCCAAATGGCAGCTGAGAACCATCTTTAACTCCAGTTTCAGGGGAATCCGACATCCTCTTCTGACCTCCACAGCATTGCACGACACGGGTGCACAAACCTACATGCAGACAGTACATTCAAACACATACAAAAATAAATAAAATTTTAAAAAGACTTAAAAAAACAAGCATTATTTTAAGGTGAAAGGATGGAAAAAATATTTCAAGCAAATGGCACTAAGAAAGAAGCAGGAGTCGCCATTCTAATATCCAGATAAAACAGACTTCAAACTAAAACTAATCAGAAGAGATGAAGAGAGTCATTTCATTCTTATCTAAGGAAAAATTAACCAAGAAGATATTGCAATCATGAATTTATATGCACCAAACTCTGGTGCACCGAAGTTCATAAACACAATTTTACAGGACTTTAAGGCTCAGACTGACTCCAGTACACTAGTAGTAGGGGACTTCAATACCCCACTGTGTCCATTAGACAGGTCAACTGGGAAAAAGAATAAACAGAGACATTTGAATGGAACAATACCATACACCAAATGGACCTAACAGACATCTACTGAGTATTTCACCCAAATACCAAAGAATAAACTTTCTATTCAGTACCCCATGGAACCTTCTCCAAAATCGACCACATACTGGGACAGAGAACAAATCTCAACAAATACCAAAAATTGAAATAATTCCATGTATTCTATCAAACCATAATGCAATAAAGCTTAATATCAACACCAAAAGAAGCCCTAGTAAATACAGGAACTTATGGAGATTAAACAACACACTCCTGAACTGTGAATGGGTCAAGGGAGAAATTAAGAAAGAAACAAAAGTACTTCTGGAATTAAACAAAAACAACAATGCAACACAACAAAACCTCTGGGACACTTTAAAAGCAGTCCTAAGAGGGAAATTTATAGCTCTAAGTGCCTACATTAAAAAAAAAAAAAACCAGAAAGAGCACAAATAACTTAATGTTGCAACTCAAAATACTTGAAATACAGCAAATGACTCCCAAACCCAACAGACAAGAAGAAATAACAAAAATCAGAGCAGAAATTAATGAAATAGAAACAAACAAACAAAAATGATACAAAGAATCAATGAATCCAAGAGCTGGTTCTTTGAAAGGATAAACAAGATAGACAGACCCTTAGCCCAGCTAACCAAAAGAAAGAAAAGACTTTCTAAATCAGACAGCAGTTGCCCAGGAATTAAGGTCAACAATCAACAAAGTGGGACCTTTTTAAACTAAAAAGCTTCTGTTATAGTAAAAGAAATAATCAAAGAAGTGAAGAGAAAACCCACAGACTGGGAGGAAATCTTCACCAGTGATACATCTGACAGAGGCTTAACATCCAAAATATGTAAACTACTCAAAAAACAAAGGTCCAAGAAAATAAGTGACCCAATTAAAAGATGGGTTAAAGATCTGGACAGAGACTTCTCGAGAGAAGAAGTAAAGATGAGCCAGAAACACCTTAAAAATGTTCAACATCATTAGTAGTTAAGGAAATGCAAATCAAAACCACAATAAGATTTCATCTTATACCGGTAAGATTAGCTATGTTTAAGAAACAAATGACACCAATTTTTGGAGTGAGTGTGGAGCAAGGGGAACACTTATTCACTGCTGGTGGGATTGCAAATTTGTGCAACTCCTATGGAAAGCAGTGTGGAGAACACTTAAAAGAGTAAAAATGAACCTACCATTTGACCCAATTATACTACTGCATTCTGTAGCAGATACATGTGCACGACAATGTTTATTGCTGCTCTTTTCACAATAGCGAAGAACTGGAAGCAGCCCAGATGTCCCTCAACTGATGAGTGGATAATGAAGTTATGGTACATTTATATAATGGAGTTCTATGCAGCAGTGAAAAAGGATTACTTCATGAAATCTATAGGCAAATGTGTGGAACTGGAGGCTGTTATGCTGAGTGAGGTAACACAGTCTCAGAAAAATAAATGATGTACGTTATTTCTCATTTGTGGCTTCTAACACCAAATCCTTATATGTAATTTAAAATGAGTAATTGGTCAGTAAAGATAATATCAAAGTGATTGTTATTGCTATAGATATAGCTTGAAATATATGCCTACTTTTTCACATCTAAGATTTAAGACATTGTAAAGATGAGAACAATTAAGGGATGAACTAACTTCAACAAAAGTTATTGCTACTTATATCATGGTATATAGTGTATATATTAATGTATATATTAATATATATTAAAAGTAACTAATGGAATCACAAATATATAAACTCAGTTTAATGTTCTACTAAGTACATATGGCCCCTCTCTACTTACTATTTACACTCCTTTGAAACCTGAGGCAATGTTTTTGGTAACTTACTTGTTCATAAATAAATCGGTGTGAGGCACATATGCTAAGATTGTTAAATCACAATAGGGTTTCTGATCCTTAAGTGGAATAGTTAACTTAAAGGAATGATTACTTCTGCTCCAGGGTGCGATTCATTTCTGCATTTAGATATGTTTTATATGTAAGATATTTGAGCACTAGGTAAAATGTTTTTGGAGTGAACAGACGGGCTTTTGCCAAACCTGTGTAAAACATCTCTGAACATTTGGAGAGAATTGGTATCTAAAACCTATCCCAAGACTGGCAAGGTCATCTCAAAGTTTATACTTTATAGTGATATGTATATATATATATATATATATATATATATTTGTTTAAAAAAATTTTAAATTTATTTATTATTTTTTATGTGTATGAGTATACTGTTTGCATGTAGGTTGGTGCACCCGTGTCATGCAATGCTGTGGAGGTCAGAAGAGAGCGTCAGAGTCCCCTGGAACAGGAGTTAAAGATGGTTTTTAGCCACCATATGGGACTTTTAAGGTTGGATTAAATGCATTTTGCATTTTATATGGTCAGGAGCCTATGGGGGCCACGGAGTGGAATGTGGTGGTTTGGATGAGTGTCCCCCATAGGCTCTAGGTATTCGGACATTTGTCTCCAGTTGGTGGTGCTGTTTTTGGAGGTCTTGGAGGGTGTGGCTGTGCTGGAGGAAGTGCATTGTTGGGGGCAGGCTTAGTGATTATTAACAAGCCTCGAGGTCTCCAGTCTCTCTCTCTGTTTCCTGTGCTCTTTGCGAGATGTCCCTTGGCCTGCCGCTCCAGCTCCAGCCGCCACGCCTCTTGCCACAATGGACTCTAATTCCCTGGAACCGTCCATCGTAAGCTCAAATAAACTCTTCCTTTTATAAGTTCCTTGGCCATGGTGTTTTATCACAGCAACAGAAAAGTGACTAATACAGCTGGGCAATTTGTACCAGGAGAAAAGGATGCTGTTTATGTATTCCCCAGGGAAGGAGTTTTAGCAACAAAACTTTAAGTCCAGATAAAAATAGGGCAACTTTGGAAAGAAAATTGATAGCAAAAAAGATTGGAAGCAAAGCTGGGGAGATGGTTCAGTTGCATAAAGCACTTCCAGTACAAGCCTGAGACCTGGAGTTGGATCCCTAGCATCTGTGTGAAAGATCGGCATGCTGGGGTGTGTGTCTAATCCCAGCACTGGGAAGGTGGAGACAGGCAGATCCAGGTGGCTGGATGGCCAGACAGTCTAGCCTAAATAAAGAGCTCCAGGGTCAGTGAAAGACTGTCTCGAAAATTCAGTGGAGAAGTGGTTGAAGATGAGCTCCTGATGTCAGTCTCTGACCTCCAAACTCGCTTGCACAGGCAAGGGCACTTGTACACACATGTGCATCCTCACATACACCCCCACTCAGAGAGAGAGAGAGAGAGAGAGAGAGAGAGAGAGAGAGAGAGAGAGAGAGAGAGAGAGAGATTGAAATGAGATATCTATGATAATGTAAGATCTTAAACATTTGAGTATCCAGAAGGGAAAGTGGCATTAACAGATGAAACAGTACATTCTTCCCACATATTATATTATAAAATCATTGACTTTCTGATAAGCTCTAGAGTTCAACTGGTCAGTGAAAATCAGTGTTAAACTCTAAAACAGTCCTGAAAAATGTATCTTGGCATGCTTGGCAAAGCTGAAAGACTTGATTGATGGAGTGGCTGAATTTTATCTTATTATTGGCCACAGAGATGTTTTAAATGTGATCTTGGGAGCAAAAATAAGGGGAAGGTCCCACCACATGGAAACTCCTCGTCACGCTCTGATGGACTGTGGGTCTCATAAGGAGACTCCTTGTCACACTCTGAGTGGACCGTGGGTCTCATATGCAGACTGGCCTTTAGATGTTTGAGGGTACTCAGATCACTTTGAGAAAGTTCAGTCACTGACTTGGGCTTGACCTGAAGGTTTCCAAACATCATTATCTTTGTCCATATTTTCCTCATTATTTAAATTGTGGTAAAATAGATGTAACACGGAATTAATCTCAGCCACTGGTAAGCAGTGTGCAGAACATTCATATTGTGCAATAATTTCTGGGGCTCTTTCCATTTTGAAACAGTGAAACTGTCCCCATTAGGTGCGAGCAGCATCCCCTGCTCCGGGTCCTGGCACCATCATCCTGCTCCGGGTCCTGGCACCATCACCCTGCTCCGGGTCCTGGCACCATCACCCTGCTCCGGGTCCTGGCACCATCACTCTGCTCCGGGTCCTGGCACCATCACTCTTCTCCGGTCCTGGCACCATCATCCTGCTCCGGGTCCTGGCACCGTCATTCTGCTCCGGGTCCTGGCACCGTCATCCTGCTCCGGGTCCTGGCACCATCACTCTGCTCCGGGCCCTGGCACCATCATTCTCCTCTCAGTTTTTTTTTAATCATTTTCCCCTCTCAAAGCCCCTCCCATGCACGAGTTCATGTGGTGCACCTCATCATCTTCCACATTTAAGGCAGAGAAAGTGCTCTTCCACCCTGGTCTCTCTGTCGTGTGCCCCTCTTTTTGAAAGTGTAAAGATGCATCACAGCCTCAGATAACATTTGCTTTGCTTCTTCTCCTTCCCCACATGTAAAACTTCTAAAAATGTTGAGGCAAAAGACAGATTAAACATATTTTAGTTACCATTAAACTGTCGAGGACTGTGCATCTTTAATGGGTATTTTCTCGAGTGAGGTATTGTTGTTGGAATATAAGCAAGCTCTTAGCAAAGAGAATGAGCATCAGAAGTCAGCAGAAGAATGGGAATATACAGGGATGGGTACAATTCTAATGCCAGGCGCCAGCCAAGACCAGTTAACTCTGAATATTCCTGGCGAGCCCCAGGTCTCAGGAGCTGTTTACCAGCTTCCCTAGTGATCCCAAAGCGCAGCTAATGGTGAGTGTCACTGGAAAAGTAGCTGCAAAAGTAGCCTGGCTTGTCCAGCAAATCATGTGGGGATTAAAAAATAAAAACCACAAAAGAAAAAACAAGTGCCCTGAATCACTAATTAAATCAAAATCTTTGGGGACAGAGACTGGGTAATGTTGCATTTTTAGAAAGCTCCCAGGTGACTGTAATATATAAGTCAGGACTGAACCACTGAGCTAAAAGATCGACTTGCTGAAAAATCAGCCACCAACTTAGGACCGTGTTTTAAATCCATCCCCAGAAGTGAATTTATAAATGATGCTTTTCAACCTTCAAACAAAAAGTCATCTTGGGATGGGACCAGCTGGAGAAAGGGCAAAGGAGTCACAAGCACTGGCTGCTCGTGCAGAGGACCCAGGTTCCATTCCCAGCACCCACATGGCAGTTAACAACCATCTGTGATTCCAGTTCCAGGAGATCTGACCCCTCTTCTGATGTCATGTATAACGGGATTTCACCAGAGAAGACCACTCATGTACAAAATGAAGCCAAAAGAAAGTCTTTATCGGCTGATGACTCTACACCGGATGTTCAGTACAGGGTGTGTAGCCCCAACTTACAGTTCGGAGGCATTTTATATAGGAAGTACTGAGCCAGGGGTGAAAAGTTTAAGTTCCCAAGCTTAGGTGTGGTGAGCCCCTCTAACAAATCTCCAAAAGCAAGCCAAGCATAAAGTCCAAAAGTCATGCAGAATGAGTTAGTTTCTAAGCAACCAGGTACCTGTTGACCTGTTCTCAATCTCCTGCCCCAGTTAAGTTGAATTAAAAATTTTTACTCTCATGCTTTGAGTTAAGTTTTAATTTCTGGGGTCAGCTGGGGCTTATAACACAGCATTGCCATGGGCAATCTCTGAGTGCTCCACCACACACGGGCAGTGCACACGTAGGTGGTGAAACCACTTACACATGTAACAAAATAAATGAAAAAAGTGCCGGGTGTGGTAGCACATGCCTTTAATCCCAGCACTTGGGAGGTGGAGGCAGGCAGATCTCTGTGAATTCAAGGCCAGCATGGTCTACATAGTGAGTTCCAGGACAGCAGGGGCTACAAGGAGACGTCTCAAAAAGACTAAAAAAAGAAATCGAAAAAAAGTGATCTTAATACATCATATAGTTTCTACTTGGGGGGAAAAGGATGGCTACTACAGAACAAAGTGGAAAAATGGTAAAAATGGTGGGACGGTGGGTATAAAGAAGTGTGGACAACAGCAGAGTCTAGAGAACACAGGCCTGGCTATGACGGTGGGTTATAAAGGAAGTGTGGACAACGGCAGAGTCTAGAGAACACAGGCCTGGCCATGACGGTGGGTTATAAAGGAAGTGTGGACAACAGCAGAGTCTAGAGAACACAGGCCTGGCCATGACGGTGGGTTATAAAGGAAGTGTGGACAGCGGCAGAGTGTAGTGAACACAGGCCTGGCCATGACTTTTGTTAAATATTCACTTCTTTTTTGCTCTGTCCAAATCTGTGCCCATCTGATTTTGTTTGTAGGTTTTCCTTTGGTTTTCACTGAGGGTTTTTCCCTTTTCTTTCAATTTTGCTGAATTTTATCTGCATATGTTCATTGTACAAAACAGCAGGCTTTATTGTCCCATTTTCTTTGTCTTTCTAAATCATCTGTTTATACTTTAATAAACCTGAACGAACGGAAGCAAAGTGCAAATGCCATTTTGCCAAAGGTCCACCATCTTTATTCGGAGAACCTGCTACAGATACAGTACTGGGAGGGAGAGCTCGTGCTCACACACGAGCATCCACACACCCAAATCCCACAGCCCGAGTGGACATCGGAGGGCAATTTGTGGCATGTGGGTCCTGGGATCAAACTCATATAGTCAGGCCTGGCAGCAGGTGCCTAGACCTGCTAAGCTGTCTCATAGGCCCACAGAGGCTTTGCAGCAGGACAGGAGATGGGACAAAAGCACAGGAGAGGGAGATTGGAGAAAGGAAGTCAGGTGCACAGAAGGACGCTCACCACAGAGACGGGTTCTTCAGTGAACGCAGCCAGAGGCACAGAACCCCAGAGGAGCGCAGGGGTGGGGTGGCTGGGATCCTTCAGGTTTCCTTTTCCCCTGCCCATTTCCTGGTAGAAATTCCTCAGAGACCACACACTTCTAGGCTTGAGAGGAGCTGGGGCAGCCACCCTCCCCAAGCCCCACCATGGCCAGGGTGCAGTTTACTCAAATGTCCCCATACCTCTCCTCCTCTGTGAGTTCTCTAGTGCATATGAGAAAACCCCGTGGCAGAAGCCCCTCCCACAACCGCCTTGTCGTGAAGCCTCTGGTGGGTGCTGAAGTTCTTGGCCACCTGAAGGCCCTGCTGCACTCGGTGCAGGTATAAGGTTTCTCCCTGCTGTGAATTGGCTGGTGGTAGGCGCTGAGATTCTCCTTGGTTCCAAAGGTCTTTGACAGTCACAGTAGAAAGGCTTCTCCTGGCTGTTGTACTAGCTGGTGTTGGAGGACGTAGGACTTCTGTGCTCCTTGTGAATTTTGTGATGTTGTGCCAGAAGGTCCTTCAAACTGAAGACCTGGCCACATAACTCGCAGGAGAAGAGCTTTTCTGGTGGTGCAGGAGCTTAGATATACAGTGGAAGCTTTTTTAAAATTAATTAATTAATTAATTAATTTTCATATGTGTATGAATGTACTGTCTGCATGCAGATTTGTGCACCTGTGTCATGCAAGGCCTCGGAGGTCAGAAGAGGGTGTCGGATTCCCCTGGAACTGGAGTTAGACGGTTCTCAGCTGCCATGTGGGTGCTGGGGATCGAACCCGGGTCCTCTGCAAGAGCAGTTGGTGCTCTTAACCGCTAGGCCATCTCTCTAGCCCCCACACAGCAGAAGCATTGCCCCACTCAAATTTCTCAAAGGACCTGGGCCCAGTGTGCACTGTTTGGTAAGTGGCTAACCGGCTGTGGCAGCTCAGAGCCTTCCCCCATGGGCCACAGATGAATGGATGCCACCTTGCACCTTCCCAAAAGCCTGGCCGTTTCCTGCAGGACTTTCCACACACTTGATCCTTCAAAGCTGCAGGCCTATCCATTTTCCTCCTACAGATGATCTGTGAACGTCAACCCAGGTCAGGACATTCTTCCTGAAGGCAGCTGCTCTCGTGGCTCCTGTCCTCTGTGAACTCTCATCTGAGCTGAGGCCAGCTCATCACTGGGACTCTTATGGTCAGTGGGGTTCCTGCCTCCTGGGAAGATACTGTTCTGAGCTTCCAGAAAGTCAGCTCTGTCCCAGTCTTCAATCCATGGCTCATCCCACTGTTCAGGTGAGAAACATGGTCTAGGGCCGGCAGTATCATTTTCAAAAGTGAAAAATAGTGTTTTGAGTAGAGGACGATGTCAGGGTCAGCACAAGGTAAGCCCAGCAGCCAGGCCAGATCTTGTGGCTCCCTGGAGTTGCTGCCTGGAAGCAGGCAGAGGTAGAGAGAGAGCACCACAGGGCGACAGCAGCCTCCACACTATCACATGCTGGGAACAAGGCCCATGCAGGACCCTGGGATCTGAGGAAAGACGTGGAGCTGCTTCTAGGGGAGCCAAAAAGATGCCCCTAGCAGACATGCACAGAGGCCCTTAGCTGGGATCTGCCAGCCTCTGAGACTGGCAGTACAATCCTTGCCCAGCTCCGCCAAGCTCCTGAAGTTGTCCAGCATCACATCGCATACCCTGTGGCTTGGGTGGAGACATTGCCATTCTTCCCTGCAGAAGCACGTGGCCATATCTCTGAAGGTCACTGACACCTGACACGTAGCTGGCTGCAGGACCGCAGGAGCGATGCGGTGGAGCGCAGGTACAGCTCGGTCCTGTGGGCAGGATGACCTAGCTTCTCCAGAAGCAGCTGTGGCCAGAGGCAGGCGCATCTGAAGGCTGCAGGGTCTCCGGAACTTCTTCAGCTTCAGAGCAGGCAAGGTGGGCAGCCGGGAGTGGAGGCCAGGCAGGCTCCTGGGGTCCTTTGTGTGCTTTCATTGTACCATTTCGATACACATATATCATGAGTTTGATGATGATGAAGATGATGATGATGATTTTTTGGTCTTTATGAGACAGGGTCTTCCCATAGCCCCTGAAACAGCTGTCCTGGAACTCATTATATAGACCAGGCTGGCCTTGAACTCACAGAGCCTCTGCCTCCTGAGTGCTGGGATTAAAGGCATGGGCCACCATGCCCGGCTATTAGTTCTTGATATGACATTTAGTTGTTGCAAAATGAATTTTTATTTACTGATGATTACTTAAAAATAAAGTGATGATAAAGTGAACAGACAAAACTCTCAACTTTTAAATGTGTATCAGATTTGTCTTTTTCCTATTTTTCATGTCTGTATTTAAAAATAGCTATATTGTGCACAATTAAACTTTGGGACTGGGTTCTGTGGCTAACATGTTTGCTCACAGAAGCTGCCCTCTGACAGGGCAATGCACCCTGGCCCCAGGGCCAGCTTCACCTGTACAACTGCAGCCTGTGTCTCCTGCCAAGTTATTGACTTTTATATTTGCCTCTTGTTTAGCCTTTCTCATGCAGGAGAATAACTCATAAAATTACATCAAAGCAAATGCTTTATGAGTCAGATCTTTCAGATTAGTTTTTTGTAGGTTCCCTTTAAACACTTTTAATAGTGCCTGGGAGACCTTACCTTGTACTCAGTAATACAGTGGGCAGGGGCAGGGAATATGGTGAGATGACCTTATGTGACCACATGTGACCACACACTGGGCAGCAGGCTCACTGTTGAGCAAGCTGTGTGTGTTCTTTGACCTGGTGAACAATGTCGTGTCATGGTTTGTACCTAGGAGCAGAACATTGGTGGGAATGTGGAATGACCATGTCCTCCTGTGGGCAATCACCGCACGACCTCAGTGTTCTGGGAGCACATGTGGACCTCCTTCTTTCCATCCCATTTGCTAACTCCTCTCTTTGCTGGCAGTTTCTCTAATTCTATGATTGTTCTCGCTAATCACTTTTTATTCATTCTCTAAGCCAAATTCAAATTTTTTGTCCTTCACAAACATTTTCCTCCCTGTGTGCAGAAGACCCTTATCCCCTGAGACATCCCCAGTGCTCGTTGTCTCTTAGATGGCCTACTACATGCTGTCCTGCTGCACATTCGCTTCCATGTCTGTCTTAGCCGCAGGGCTGGAAGTTCCTTCAGCACAGGAAATCTTGTCCCGTCTCATCGTCTCCTAGTGTTTACCACAGGCCATCGAAGTTCAGTATCAACCATTGCAGAACATGGTGGATCTTCAAACACGGAGCCCCGTGTGAAAAACAATGCAATGGCTCAGGGACTACGACATTAGAGCTGCAGGCATACAACCAATCGGCACGTGCCGTACATCGACCCTGATCAGACCACCCAGTCCTGCCTTTGTTCTTTATTCTTGGTTCCAAAGGAACTCCTACCACAGGACTGCTGCATGTATGTGGGCACCACAGGGATCAGAAGAGGGTGTCCGATCCCCTGGAGCTGGAATGACAAGCAGTTGTGGGCTGTCTGATGTGGGTCCTGGGAACTGACTTCCTGTCCTCTGGAACAGTAGTGAGAGTTCTTATCCCCTAAGCCATCTCTCTGGTCCCTGGAATTTGATGCATTTTATGTTAGTCTCATTAAGTTAAAGATTTTTCTTTTCATTGGGAAATTTGAATCCAAAAGTGACACAAATTATACATTTTAAAAGTAACCCTTTAAAATACACCAGATATACTGGATCTCTCTGAGTTCAAGGCCAGCCTGGCCTACATAGTGAGTTCCAGGCCAGCAGGGGCTACAGGGAGACCCTGTCTCAAAAAGGAAAAACTACATTTTGATAGTGATAACTAGAGGTCACAATTTATCAGTATCAGGGTTCTTTAGAGGGATAGACTCAAGGGGATGTTGAATATATATGGACATGTGAGAGGGGATTTATTACAGAAATTGGCTCAATTATGGCAGCCAAGAAGCTCCACAACAGGTCACCACCTATAAACTGGAGACATTGAGATACAAGTGGAGGCTGGAGCCTTCAGAACCAGGGGAGCCAGGGCTGCAACACTCTGACCCAAAGCCTGGGAGCCTACCTGTAGGTTGAAACTGTTGTGAAAGCCCCAGGATCCAGTAGCCAGAGAGTTCTCAGGTTACAAAGCAGCAGGAAAAGATTCTATCCCAAGAGAACAATTTACTTTCTGTGTTTGTTTGCTCTCTCTGCCCCTGCCCACTGGGAGGTATCTTCTCACATTGATAATGGATCTCCTTCTTTAGTTCACTCAGATTCATATGCTGGTTTCTTTTGGAAACACTCACAGACACACCCAAAGTCATGTTTTACCAGCTTTCTAGGTGTCTTAGGAAGGCTTCTCGGGAACAGAACAGAGTTGTGTGTGTGTTTATTGTATAGAAGGATCTATATAATTTAAAGGTATTCTCTAGACTGGCTTACATGATAGGGGCTGGGTAGTGCAGCAGTGATGGTCTGCACAGCAGAGAGGCTGAGAACTTACTACTGCGCAGTCCATGAACCTGCATGCCTTAGCAGTTCCAATCTAGCACCAAAGCCCTGCAAGATTCTTGGAGAGTCAGTAGTCTTCAGTCTATGAGAAGGATGAGGAAATTTGAGTCTGATGCCAGTGGAGGACGTTGGGGGCAGCAGTGGTGGCGGAGGCAAGGGCAGTAGTGACAGATGCGCTCACCCAGCAAGAGGCAAAGACAGGTAGGTAGGTTTTTCCTTAGACCTCTATCTAGATCACCGATTGGGAGGTGCTTCCCACTCAGAGAGATTCTTGCCCTCTGATTTAATCCTTTTGGAAATACCTTCAAGGACCAACCTAGAAACACAGACTAGCATGTCTTCTAGTAGATCCTGTCAAAAGCCAAAAATCATCACAAGTTCACCCCTTTTCAACTTGACCCCTTACCATATCTCCTTATGTCATGCCTAATTTCCAGATGAAGACAATAATAAATTTGTAATTCCACCTAACATTATATAGTTATTCCACATACACCTAGCTGAAAATATGTGAATCCTTCCCCTTTGAGGGATATTTACTCTTTTTATTATTTTTTTAATTTTATTTATTTTTGTATGTGTATGAATGTACTGTCTGCGTGTAGGTTTGTGTGCCCATGTCGTGCAATGCCGCGGAGGTCAGAAGAGGGCGTCAGATTCCCCTGGAACTGGAGTTCTCCTGGAATTGGAGTTACAGACGGTTCTTATCCACCATGTGGGTGCTGGGGATCGAACCCGGTCCTCTGCAAGAGCAGTCAGTGCTCTTAACCGCTAGGCTACCTCTCCAGTCCCGATATTTACTCTTTTAATATGCCATAATTTAAATATGATCATCAACACTTAAGTGGTGATATTATCTCAATCTATATTATATTATGTAGAAAAGGAATAGGAAAGAAAACATAAATATCTGCTTAATATATGTGAGCATATGGACAAATATATTCTTAATAAAATGGATAATCCATAATAATGGCAATCCTTATTTCTTTTCTTTTTTAAAAATATATTTTAAAAATTTTATTTATTTATTTTTATTTATTTATTTATTTTATTTATTTATTTTTTTATGTGTATGAATGTACTTTCTGCATGTAGGTTTGTGCACCGGTGTCGTGCAATGCCACGGAGGTCAGAAGAGGGTGTCAGATTCCCCTGGAACTGGAGTTCTCCTGGAATTGGAGTTACAGACAGTTCTCAGCTGCCATGTGGGTGCTGGGGATCAAACCCAGGTCCTCTGAAAGAGCAGTTGGCGCTCTTAACCGCTAGGCCATCTCTCCAGCCCTGGCAATCCTTATTTCTATAATTGCTTATGTATCCATACCTGGTATTTATAACTGTTTGTCTGTCCATTCTGTATAATCTCTATGCTTAGCATGTCTTGGTTCTTTCCCTAGAGGGGTGACCCATGCCTTCAATTCTAAATGGTCTGGATCATTTCTCATCCTGTCTGGATTGCATGGGTGTAGTTTTCCACCATCTTTAATCATAAAGATATGGTAATGCCAAGAGATGTACCAAGGGATCTGCTATACCCCAAGTGTACTACTTTACCCTCATTGTGGAATAGTGGTCCATTCTCCGTCTGGTGGTCTGGATCAATCATTCCTGCTAGTACTATATTCCAGGATACAAACATTTTAGTAAGCATAATGCCTACCTCACTGTCATGCCTGGAATGCCTACCTTTTCTGTGATGGAAGTGGTTCAATGTAGTCAACCTGCCACCAGGTCACTGGCTGGTTACCCTGGGGAGCGGTGCCATACTAGGGGCTCTGTGTTGGTCTCTGGTACTGGTAGACCTGGCACTTATCAGCAGCTATAGCCAGGTCTTCGTTGGTGAGTGGAAGTCTATGTAACTGAGCTCATGCATAAACTCTGTGTAACCATGGCTACTTTATTGGCCTGTTGGGTAATGATGGGGATGTTGGGTGTTCATGTTTGCTTTTAATTGCTGTGACAAAACACTCTGATCATTACCAACTTGTTAAGAAAAGGGTTTGTTTGTCTTACATCTCTTAGGTCACACACAGTTCATCACTTAGGGAGCCTTAGGGAGCCTGTTGGTGACTAGAATGGATTAACTTTGAATAAGTGGAGCTCAGAAGCTCTGGAAGATGGCTCAGATAGGGGTAAGAGGCTAAACACAGCATCTAAAAAAAAAACCTGTCAAGCAGAACACTGCAATTGATAAGAGACACAGCTGGCCACCGGGCTGACCCTAGAGCCCCCTGTTCTTGGCAAAAAACAAATCTTGGTCAAGTAACCTTCAATTATTACACAGGTCCTTTGCATAAAGCTTCTCCTGACTTCTCTGTAAAAAGGACACCTGTTTAATTTTTTTTCTTTTTTCCTGGAACCTTGCCTCTTTTGCAGGCTTTCTAATGGTTGCCAACTTTTCTCCATATAAATCTGTATCCTTAGGGAAATAAGCTGATTTTCGGCATGAGACAGTCATCCTAGGAGTGTCAAGTTCACACTAAAGCTATCCAGCACAGTTTGGAAAACAGGTTGACTACTATCCAGAGATTGTCTCATCCTATCTACTTGATTATTGAAATCTTCTCTTGTTGAGGTCACCTTTTCCTAAGTGTTTACCTGGAATACAAGCATCCTCATAGCCTTTGTCCATCCGTAGAGCTCTATCCATATACTTCTCCTCCAGATACCTTTCTCACCACCTTTCTAGTCACACTCCTTCTGAGTCCCTGCCAGCCAAACTACTGACTACCAGAAAAGCCATTGCTGGTTCTTGTTATCAGTTCAAGGTTAATTCCCTCAGGCAAAGGTGGAGAAGCCAACTAGTGCTGCAAGGTGAGGGTGGGGATGTATCTACTAAAGGATAAGCAGACTGGCATCTCAGACAAAACAAACCCACTAGAATATTAGAGTTCAGTGTCCTTGGCCTTATCAAGAGCCCCCCCCCATACATCTCCATTCCAAACTGCAGGATCCTACTCTTTTCCAATCAGTGCCTTCACTTTAATTTCAATCATCCTTCAAGGCTGAGACTTAAACTTACACTGTAAGTCAGTCAATTGTATGATGAGGGCTTGTGTTTGTTTCACTGCAACTTCAGCCTTATGACTGTGTAGAGAAGATTCCTGGGACAAGCCTTTAGATTGTTTACAAGCATCCAGAGCTTAAGTTTTTTTTTTTTTTTTTTTTTTGCTGTTTTTGAGACAGGGTCTCCCTGTACCCCCAGCTGGCTTGGAACCCACTCTGTAGATCAGACTGACCTTGAACTCACAGAGATCTGCATGCCTCTGCCTCCCAAGTTCTGGGATTAAAAGCGTGCGCCACCACCCCTGGCTGATCTTTTTTTTTTTTTAATGAAAAAACCATAAAAGAATTTGATAAACTCCTACACACATATGGTCTACAAAAGCTTAATAATGAGATATGAATAGGTGTTAGAGAGATGGTTCACTGGATAAGAGCATTTGCTGCTCTTAGCAAGAACCTGGCTAAGAACACCTTAAAAAGTACTAAACATCCTTACTAATTAGAGAAATGCCAATAAAACCACTTTAAGATTTCATCTTACCCCAGTCAAACTGGCTAAGATCAAGAGAACAAAAAACACCAAATATTGGTGATGATGTGGAGAAAGGGGAACACTCATTCACCACTGGTAGTGTTGCAAACTTGCACAACTGCTATGGAAAGCAGCACAGAGAAGAACTCTCAAAAAAATAAAAATGGAGCACACACGTGGGTCAGGAAGTGTGGGGAGCCTGGCCTCAGGGACCAGGCGGGATACCACACTCCTCCTCCCATGTGATTGGCATGGGTGGAGCCACCCAGCCATGCTCAGGGGGTCAGTGCACAGGCCAAGGGAGCAAAGCTTCCCCCATCTCCCGCCTGAGTTGTGGCACAAATGATTCATTTAGCTGGTGGAGTTGTGGTGCAGACAATCCAGTAGACACAATGTTATCGATTCTAGGCTGCACAGCCAATGTAGAGGAACTGACTGGCAGCAAGCACAGTGACTGACCAACAAATCCTCCATATGAACATTTGAGATTAGCACCAGAATCCAAACAAAAAAGTAAACCCACACACCAAAGTCACAACAATAAAATAACAACACGGGAAAAGATCATAATAAACCCACACCAAACTCTACCAGTCCTATAGAAGATCCCTATCATGAGATCTCCCTGGAAGGAAACCAAAACATGGAGCTTAGAAGAACAGTCATAGACATATTCTTTTTTTCTGTAATTTTACCTATTTTTGTATGTGTATGAATGTACTGTCTGCATGTAGGTTTGTGCACCTGTGTCGTGCAATGTCTCAGAGGTCAGAAGAGGGTCTTGGATTCCCCTGGAACTGGAGTTCTCCTGGAATTGGAGTTACAGATGGTTCTTAGCCGCCATGTGGGTGCTGGGGATCAAACCTGGCTCCTCTGCAAGAGCAGTCAGTGCTCTTAACTGCTAGGCTATCTCTCCAGCCTCTGTCATAGACATATTCAAAGAAATCAAAGAATATAAAGAACAAATCAGAGAACTAAGGGGAGAGAATGAAAATCTCAGGAAGGATCTAGAAGAAAAGAATGATAAACTCCAGAAAGAACTAGAGGGAGAGAATGACAAACTCTGGAAGGGAGTTGAAACACTGAAAAGATCCCAGGATGAAATGAAAAAAGAAACTGACCAGCATTGCAAGGAGCTATAAGTAGAGAATGACAAGCTCCAAAAGGAAGTGTGAATACTAAAGAAATCACAGGAAGAAATGAAAAAGGAAATTGAACACTCATCCAATCAACAGAAAAGGGTGGGAGAAAGCCTCAGAAGCAGAATGGATGAGGTAGAAAAAAAGAATATCAGACCTGCAGGATAACATGCAACAACTAAAATGCTTGAGTAAAGATTATGAAAAATTAAAAAAACCCACAAGACTGGAATAACCAGGAAATGTGGGATACTATGAAAAGACCAAATCTCTACATCATAGGGATAGAGGAAGGAGAAGAATCCCAAGACAACACTATTGACCAGATCTGCAACAGGATAATAGAAGAAAATTTCCCCCCCCAAAAGACAAACCCATACAAATACAAGAAGCACACAGAATACCAAATAGATAAGACCAGAAAAGAAACTCCCCACACCATATCCTAGTTAAAATGGCAGATGCTCAAAACAAAGACAAAATACTGAAAGCCACAAAAGAAAACCAACAAATTACATATAAGGGGAAAACCCATCAGAATTACAGCGGACTTCTCAGTGCAAAACTATGAAAGCTAGAAGAACGTGGACCAAAGTATTCCCTGTGCTAAACGACTTTAGATGCCAACCCAGGCTACTGTACCCAGCAAAAATGTCAATTATAGTGGAAGGAGAAAGAAAATCCTTCATGACATAAACAAAATGAAAGAATACATGTAAAAAAAAACCCACTTCATAAAATACTCGAAGCAATTCAAAGAACAGAGGAAAGGAGCAACTATCTCCAAGCAACTAAAGAGAGAAATTAATAAAAGCATATTAGAGTAAATACAAACTTAGACCAATAATGCAAACAAAGAATAAGTTGAAAGGAAGCAACACACATCTCTCAATAATAACCTTAAATATTAATGGTCTAAACTCTCCAATCAAAAGACATAGACTGGGAGAATGGATTAGGAAATGGAATCTATCTATATGCTGTCTATAAGAAACCCATCTCACCTGAAAGGACAGACAGCAACTTAAGGTGAAAGGATGGAAAAAATATTGCAACAAATGGTACCAAAAACCAAGCAGGAGTGGCTATTCTAATATCAGACAAAATAGACCTCAGAGTAAAGTCAATCAGAAAAGACAAAGAGGGCCATTATATCCTTATCAAAGGAACACTTAACCAGGAAGACCTCACAATCTTAAATGTTTATGCACCAAACTCCAGTGCACTGAACTATATAAACACAATTCTGCAAATCCTCAAGACACAGATTAATCCCAGCACATTAACAGTGGGGGACTTCAGTATCACACTGAGCTCCTTGGATAGATCATCTGGACAAAAAATAAACAGGGAGATATTGGAACTGAGCAATACAATACAACAAATGGACTTCACAGATATCTACAGAATATTCCACCTAAACACCAGAGAATATACTTTCTACTCAGCACCCCAAGGAACATTCTCTAAAATCGACCACATACTGGGACACAAAAAAAATCTCAACAAATACAAAAGGATTGAAATTCTTTCATGCATTCTATCAGCCCACAGTGCAATAAAGTTCAATATCAGCACCAGAATAAGCCTGACTAGCTACAAGAACACATGGAGACTAAACAACACAATCCTGAATAATGAATGGGTTAGGGAAGAAATAAAGAATGAAATAAAAGTATTCATGGAACTAAATGAAAAGGACAATACAATAAAACAAAACCTGTGGGATATTTTAAAAGCAGTCCTAAGAGGGAAATTTATAGCCCTAAGTGCCCACATTAAAAAAAAAAAAAAAAACAGAAAGGGAACAAAACAAATAAACAATCTAACACTGCAGCTAAAAACACTTGAGAGACAACAACAAATGAACCCTAAACCCAACAGACAGGAAGAAATAACAAAAATCAGAGCGGAAATCGATGAAACAGAAACAAAGAAAACAATACAAAAAAAATCAATGAACCCCAAAGCTGGTTCTTTGAAAAGATAAACAAGATAGACAGACCTCTAGTCCAGTTAACCAAAAGAAAGAAAGAGTAACTCCAAATTAATAGTATTCATGATGAAAAGGGAAACATCACAACAAATAAAGAAAAGATCCAGACAATCATACAAGAATACTTCAAAAACCTATACTCTACTGTTTGAAAACCTAAGAGAAATGGATGAATATCTGAAAACCTGGGAATCAACAAAGCTTAATGAAGAAGAGATTGAGAGTTTAAACAGACCCATAACATTTGAGGAAATTGAAGATGGAATAAAAAACCTCCCAGCTAAAAAAAAGCCCAGGCCCAGATGGTTTCACAGCAGAATTCTATAAAACATTTGAAGAGCTTTTACAACCATTACTACTCAAGCTGTTCAGAAGGATACAAACAGAGGGAATTTCCCCAAATTCCTTCTATTTACCAAAACCAGGCAAAGATACAACCAAAAAAGAAAACTATAGACCCATCTCATCAATGAACATTGATGCAAAAATTCTCAACAAAATACTTGCAAATCACATACAGACCTATATCAAAAAGATCATCCATCATGATCACGTTGGATTCATACCAGAGATGCAAGGATGGCTCAACATACGTAAATCAATAGATATCATGAAACACATAAATGTTATGAAAGATAAAAATCACACAATCATCTCAATCGATGGAGAAAAGCTTTTGACAAGATCCAGCATCCCTTTATGTTTAAAGTTCTAGAGGGAATTAGATTGGAGGGATCATTCCTCAATGTAATCAAAGCCATATACAGGAAACCCATAGCCAACATCATCCTAAATGAGGAAAAGTTAGAAGCATTCCTCTTAAAGGCAGGAACCCAGCAAGGCTGCCCCCTGTTGCCACTCCTCTTCAATATAGGGCTTGAAATGGTTGCCAGGGCAATAAGGCAAGAAAGGAAAATTAAAGGAGTACTAATTGGAAAGAGGAAGTTGAACTATCGCTTTTTGCAGATGATATGATAATTTACCTGAGGGATGCTAAAAAATCCACTAGAAAACTCCTAGAAATGATTAAGAGTTTCAGTAAAGTGGCAGGATACAAAATTAACCTAGAAAAATCAGTAGCCTTTCTTTACAACAACAACAAGCAATTGGAGAAGGAATATAAGGAGATCTTCCCACTCACAATAGCCTCAAAAAATACCTAGGAACAAACCTAACCAAAGACACCAAAGATCTCTACAGTGAAAATTTTAAACCCATGAAGAAGGAGATTGAAGATGACATCAAAAGATAGAAAAACCTCCTATGCTCATGGACCGGAAAAATTAATATAAGTCCATTATACCCAAATTAATATACAGATTCTATGCAATCCAAATTAAGATCCCCATGAGTTTCTTCACAGACTTGAAAGAAAAAGCCTTAAATTCATTTGGAAAAACAAAAAGATCCCGAATAGCTAAAGCAACCCTGAGTGAAAAATGCAATAGAAAGGGGATCACCTTACCAGACTTCAAGCTATATTACAGGGCTATAGTCACAAAGACAGCCTGGTACTGGCACAAAAACAGACCCCTGACTAATGGAACAAAATTGGAGATCCAAACTTGAGCTCATACAATTTGAGCCACCTCATATTCAACAAAGGGGCCAAAAAGCTCATTGAAGGAAAGATAGCATCTTCAGCAAATGGTGCTGGCAAAACTGGATCACCATTTGTAGAAGAACAAAATTAAACCCCTATCTCTCATCCTGTACAAAAATCAAGTGGATAAAAGATCTCAACATGAAACCCCAAACTCTGAAGGTGATGGAAGAAAAAGTTGGTAGCAACCTATAAGACATAGGTGTAGGAATAGACTTTCTAAATCAAACAGCAGTCATGCAGGAAATAAGGTCAACAACTGACAAGTGGGACCTCATCAAACTTAAAAGCTTCTGTACAGGTAAAGAAACAATCAAGGAAGTGAAGAGAAAACCCACAAAGTGGGAGGAAGCCTTCATCAGTGATACATCTGACAGAGCATTAACATCCAGAATATATAGACTACTTAAAAAACAAAGAAGAAAAACCAATGACCTACTCAAAAGATGGAGTAAAGAGCTGAACTCCACCAGTGAGGAAGTAAAGATGGCTGAGAAACATCTTAAAAATTGTTCAACATCATGAACAATTAAGAAAATGCAAATTAAAACTACCCTAAGGAATCATCTTACTCCTAAAGACTGGCTAAGATCAAGAAAACAAAAGACACCAAATGCTGGAGAGGTTGTGGGGAAAGGGCAACACTCATCCACTGTTGGTGGGAATGTAAACTCGTAAAACCACTATAGAAAGCAGTGTGGAGAACACTTAAAAGACTCAAAATGAGCCTACCACCTGACCCAGTCATACCACTCCTGGGTATATACACACAAGACTCATCCTACTGCAAAGATACATGCACATCTATGTTTATTGCAGCACTTTTCACAATAGCAAAGAGCTGGAACCAACCCCAAAGCCCCTAAACTGATGACTGGATAACAAAAATGTTGTACCTCTACACAATGGAGTTCTATGCAGCAGTAAAGAAAGATGACATCATTAACCTTGCGAGTAAATGGATGAACTCAAAGCCATTATGCCCCCCCCCAAAAAAAACCCCAAACAAACGGGGAATGGTTTCTGTCATTTGTGGATGCTAACACCAAATCCCATAGCTGAAAGGCAAGCTGAGCAATGTTGTTGTTCTAGTTATTTTTATCTGAAAGCAACTGTGCTGTTACAATGTGAATCTCTTAAGGGGCCTTAGAATTAACTTACCACTTATTTTCAGACATTGTAATTACCATATATGAGTGGAAGGTATGTATTCATATTTTAGAGTAATATAAAATTAAAGGGAAAATGTGAATTCCTAAACATATTTCAGAATTAACATACAGTTTATTCCCAGAGGACATAATTCTGCTACACATATGACATTTATATAGGCATATTTTGGAGCAATACAAATGGAGGAAACAACAACAACATAAGGACTGGGTCAAAGAACTGATTGATACAGTTAAGTCCTGCCCAAAACAATGAACCTCTGCAGAGAAAAACTTTAAAAAGACTGAGAGAAAGATGCAGGACATGTATGGCAGAATGCATGGACTGGGGTGGGAGGGGCATAGAAAGGGGAATGTATCTAAACTGGACTGAGAAATGATGTATAAAATACACAAAATATCAATTAAAAATAAAAATAAAAAAATGAATTTACCATATTATCCAGTTATACTACTCCTTGGCATATACTCAATAGATTCATCCTACTACAGAGATACTTATACATCCACGTTTGTTGCTGCTTTTCCCTCAGTAGCTAAGAAATGGAAACAACCTAAAAGCCCCTCTACTGATGAATGGACAATAAAAATGTGGTGTATTTACACAATGACGTTCTACTCATCAGTAAGAAAAGAGGAAATTATGAAATTTGTAGGCAAATGGATGGAACTGGAGAGTGTTATACTCAGTGATGTAACAAACTGAGAAAAGCAAGTGTACATTGCTTTAAAAAATGTATGTTCTCCCTCATTTTTGGATCATCGCACCAATCCCTTATTATGTGAGTATATATCCTGATGTAACACCAGGAGACAGGGAAATGGAGAGGAAACAGAGAGACAAGGGAAAGAAAGCAGGAAAGAGGGGTATAGATAGAAGAGAATAGATATTTCCAGTGGAGAAGTGGGGAATATGGCAATGTTCACCTGGAAGGGGAGGAGGAAGGGACATGCATGGGGTAATGGTGGTGGGGGAGGAGGAAACTCAGGAGAGATGGGCTGATGGGAGGTGGGGATAATGTCGGGGAGGGAGGAGGGAGGTTGAATGGGAGCAGTGAAAGTGGAGCTGAATGGATCTTGGAGGGCTAGGGAAGCTAGAGGTAAAGGTCTTGGCTCTGGAACCCCATGAGAAATGCACATACAGCGTCTGAACATTGGTGCATATGTACCTGGAGGCAGTGTGGCAAGAACACAGTGCCAGACAGGAGCGACCTCCCTTTGAGTCATTGGTCAGGAGAGTCGTTGGATAGTCCCAGAGCCTCCCCAAATAACATAGACGACTCCCAGAGCTCTTGATTGTCTGCCAGAACCAGAAGATAAGACTGTATTGCTGAAAAGAGGACACACTTCAGACACAGGACTTGGAGCAATGGAGCAGGAACTGGCCTGGAAGCCTTCTACCCAAAATTGAGCTCTCATAGTTCTAGAAGTTACCATGCAAGCTGCTAAGGGAGAAAAGTCAATCAATGGTCCAACCACCAGTGATCAGCACAACAAACTATAGTCGTGAAGTAGTAACACTTTTATTTTGGGGGTAATCAATGGCTATCTAATTGGATGTAAAGCCCTTTCAGTGGGAATGAACTCGTGTGGTGCTGTAAACTTAGCCAGATCACATGGCTGGAGAGGCCTTCTATTTTACAGTACATCTTTGTTGATTGTAGCGATCTTGATTGGCAGTTAGTTACTGTTAGGGTTTGTAATATATCATTCCATGCTTTGCTGGCTTTGGAGTTGCTGATGACAGATTTGATGTTAATGTAATAGGGGAGTTGATACTTCTCTCTTAGGAATTTTAATATTGTTTTTTTTTTTTTTTTTGTTGTTGTTGTTGTTGTTAGTAGTTCTGACATTGCGATGGTTAATTTTGATTGTCAACTTGATTGGATCTAGAATCGACACCTCTGGCCATGGCTGAGAGGGTATTTCAAGAAGTATTAGCTGGATTACTGCTGGGTGAGGGAGACTTTAAGAGAGAGACTATAGTTGGGCTGATTAGACCCCAGTGGATGAACTTGCACTGAAAGACATCTGGGTATGGTACACTAACTTGACTCAATAAGCCTTAATATACATGACAGAATTCATGAAATCTGATGGGGGGTGTAAGAAGGGGGAAGGAATAGTAACACGATATTTTGTGTGAAATGCTCAAAAATTCAATAAAAAATAAATTGAAAGAAAAAGGGAGAGAAAGACCCTCTCCCAGAGTAAGGAGTGTCTTCTAATGGCAGCCCAAATATAAAGAAATCTGAGGGACAGCAGGGCTGCTTGTGCGTCTTTTACTAGAGTGTGTTTGTCCCATTATTGTTGCTGCTGCCATCAGAACTCAGCTTCTTTAAATTTCTTTTTTTCCTAGCCATTTACTTGTTCCGTTATTTTATTTTAATTAGAACATAAAGCTTAATGTCCTCCAAAAGGTAGACAGCTGCTCTAAGATGATTTTTCAATAAACATGCTAATTCCAATAACCTGTATGAGCAAAAGAACAAAAATACAATCATAATACACTTGATTTTGTTTTTACACATTCAACCTTTGGAAAATAGCCTTATCAATGTCACAAGTCTCAAGTTTTCAGTTAAGAATTCAAAAAACTTTAAAGTACACAAAAGAAAACACAAATGCCTCAAAAACTTAAAATTTTTTATTTAACAATGTACACTATTGTCTTATTTGATCTACAAATCTCTCAAGTTCTTCTGCTAAAATAAATAAATCTAAGTATGGTTGTAGAATGCAATTTTGTACTTTTAATACACTGAACATTAAGACATCAATAAAGAAAGATCATCATGTAACTGACACTTCCTTGGAATCCATGACATCAGAAACACCTAGGGTTAATACCAAAAGAGTAAAACTGATCCCTGTTCTGTCTAGAAAAGGCCTATTAAAAAAATTAAAATGGGGGCTGGAGAGATGGCCTAGCGGTTAAGAGCGCCGACCGCTCTTGCAGAGGACCCGGGTTCGATCCCCAGCACCCACATGGCGGCCAAGAACCGTCTGAAATTCCAATTCCAGGAGAACTCCAGTTCCAGGGGATTCAGAGACCCTCTTCTGACCTCCGCAGCATTGCACAACATGGGTGCACAAACCTGCATGCAGACAGTACATTGATACACATACAGAAATAAAATTTAAAAAAAAATAAAAAAAATTTTAAGTGGGTGAAACATTGAAAAGAAAGAAAATTCAGAAGGGCAAACATCTTCTAGTAAATAAATACTGTGAATACAATACAGAAATTACTTTGTTTCTCCAATATATTCTGTTTTGTTGCAATGTAACCCCAGGTTGGCTTTGAATTCATAATTCTCAGTTACCAGTGTGTTCTAAGACTGGACATAAATGAACTAATAGATGATGGAAGGATAGCCAAAGCCATTTAAGATGTTTGCTACTCACCCCCCCCCCAAGGGCCATGCATTATGGACCCATCTTTGGAATCTCTTAGATTATTTATTTACTATTTATTTATCTTTTTTGAGACAGGATCTCCCTGTAGCCCCCAGCTGGCCGGGAATTCACTTTGTAGACCAGGCTGGCCTTCAACTCACAGAGATCTGCCTGCCTCTGCCTCCCAAGTACTGGGATTAAAGGCACACGCCATCACGCCTGGCAATTCTTTAACTTTCTTTTTTGTTGTTGTTGTTGAACTATAATTTATTTATTTTAAATTTTCATTTAGTCATTTTAACATAGACTATAGACTTTATTTAAATTTCATCAGTTTCTACATGTACTTATGTATACACTTAAAAAAATTTTAATTGAATTTTTGAGAGTTTCATACATGAGTATTGCATTTGCATTATTTCCACTCTTTCCATGCTCCTCCGCCTTCTTCCACACCCCTTCATTGCCTCTCAGTTTCCTGTCCTCTTCTTTTATTGCTATTCTCACATATACATACATGTATTAATATACACATATAATGCACTGAGTCCATTTGCCCTGTACACCCATGTTTTGTCCTTCTTCTGGATGTGCCCTGAGCCTCAGGTGTAAAGGTCACATTGCAGACATGTCATTTAGGGCTGAGCACCTCACAACCACTTATTATCTACTTTTTGACCAGTTGTAGAACCTTTTTATAAAAATATTTTTATTCATTATTTTAACTTATGTGTATGAGTGCATTGTCTGCATGTGTGTAAGTGCACCCATGTCCTGCAATGCACGTGGAGGTTAGAAGAGGGCATTGGATCCCTTGGAACTGGAGTTACAGATGGTTGTTAGCTACCACTTGGGTGCTGGGAATCAAAGCCAGGTCCTCTGCAAGTACACTCAGTGCTCCTAACCACTGAGCAATCTCTGCAGCTCCCCAGTTGTGTAACTTTGTAACAGTCTTGATTTTTCACAAAAAGAAGCTTCTTCAATAAGTGGTGAGAGCTACACTGGTCTGGGAATATAAGGATATGAACTTAGAATATAGTGAGAAATTACATTGGTCTAGGAAAGTGATCAGTAGTAGGTTCTTTTCCAGGGTCTGTGACCAACAGGCTTTCACTTTGATTTGCCCAGAACCATCATAGGAACCACGCTCTACAACAGTTATGGCCTCATGAGAATCTGTGTGAATGACTTAGAAGAATGACTTAGAGTTGCCAGTGCATTGTTAATGAACTGGAATATTTTGAAAGAATATTATCCTGACCTGTAAGTCTGGACAGTACTTAACATACTCAGCAAGCCACACTGCAAAGAGTTGGGCTGTCATCTAAGTTTCTTATTCCCTTGATAGGTCAAAGGGAGAGTAGATTTTATAGAACTCCTGAGGACCCTATCCTTTTTGGAATGTTAAATGATTATTGGCTGAAGTCAGCACCTGCATCAACCCCAACCCAAGGATTCGGCATCCTTTGAAGCCCTGAAGACGAGAGCAACTTCTCCTTGAGCCAAGAAAGCCCTGTGTGGCACATCTTCCAGTGGAAGATTGTTTTCCCCACACTGAGTATCTGTTGTCTAGTGTAGTCAGCTTTGTCATCAGGGTACCTGACCTCACCTTCTATACCTGCACCTGTTACTACAGTCTTTTTGTCATTGTTGTTCCCTCCCATTTGTATTGTTCCAAAGTATGCCTACATATATGTCACATACATACCAAAATTATGACCTTTGAAAATAAACTCTATGCTAATTCCAAAATATGTTTAGGAGTTCACATTTTCCCCTTCAATTTTATATTACTTTAACATATGAATACGTACCCTCCATACATATACCACAATTACAAAATCTGAAAATAAGTGGTCAGTCAATTCTAAAGCTTATTAATGAATTCACATTATAACAACATAGTTGCCTTCAGATAAAAAGAAATATAACTTTAACTTTCCTCAGCTTGCCTTTCAACTAGGGATTTGGTGCTATCAGCCACAAATGAGGGATACCATTTGTGGTTTGTTTTTCTGGGACTGTGTTACTTCACTTAGCATAATGGTTTCAAGTTCCATCCATTTACTTGCAAAGTTCATGATGTTCTTTCTTCACTGCTGCATAGAAGTCCATTGCGTAGATGTCCCACATTTTCTCTATCCACTCATTGGTTGAGGGGCGGGTTGCTTCCAGCTCTTTGCTATTGTGAAGACAGCTGCAATAAACATGAATGTGCATGTTACTCTGCAATAGGATGAGTCTTGTGGGTATAAACTCAGGAGTGGTATGACTGGGTCAGGTGATAGGCTCATTTTCAGTTTCTTGAGAATTCTCCACACTGTTTTCCATAGGGGTTGCATGAGTTTGCATTCCCACCAGCAGTGGAGGAGTGTTCCCCTTTCCCCACAACCTCTCCAGACTTTGGTATCCTTTGTTTTCTGGATAATAGCTAGTCTTACTGAAGTAAGATGAAATCTTAAGGTGGTTTTAATTTGCATTTCCTTAAATTTTTTTATGACTTCTGAGAATAAACTGTATTTTTTTTTTGGTCTTTTCAAGACAGGGTCTCCCTGTAGCCCCAGCTGGCCTGGAACTCACTCTTTAGACCAGGCTGGCCTTGAACTCACAAAGATCTGCCTGCCTCTGCCTCCCGAGTGCTAGGATTAAAGGCATGAGCCACCAAGCCTGGCACAATAAACTGTATGTTAATTCCAAAATATGTTTAAGCATTCACATTTTTCCCCTTTAATTTGTTATCACTCTAAGATATGAATACATACCTTCCACTCATATACAGTAATTACAGATTCTGAAAATAAGTGGTAGGTCAATTCTAGAGCCTGTTAAGAGTTTCACATTATAACAGCACAGCTGCTTTCAGATAAAAAGAAATATAACAGTAATGTTGTTCAGCTTGCCTTTCAACTGAGGATTTGGTGTTAGCATCCACAAATGGGGGTAACCATTTTTAGAATTTACATTTTTCCCTTTAATTTTATGTTAGACTAAAGTATGCATACATACCCTCCCCCTATATACCACAATTACGAAGTCTGAAAATAAGTGGTAGGTTAATTCTAGATCCCACTAAGTTATTCACATTATAATGCTACAGTTGCTTTCAGGTAAAAGAATACACACACACACACACACACACACACACACACACACACTGCTCAGTTTCCCTTACTACTAGGTATTTGGTGCTAGCATCCACAGATAAGGGATACCATTTGTCATTTGTTTTTCTGGGACTGTGTTACTTCACTTAGCATAATATCTTCTAGCTCCATTCATTTACCTCCAAAGTTCTTTCTTTCTTTCTTTCTTTCTTTCTTTCTTTCTTTCTTTCTTTCTTTCTTTCTTTCTTTCTTTCTTTCTTTCTTTCTTTCTTTCTTTCTTTCTTTCTTTCTTTCTTTCTTTCTTTCTTTCTTTCTTTCTTTCTTTCTTTCTTTCTTTCTTTCTTTCTTTTTGTCTTTTCCAGACAGGGTCTCACTGTAGACCCAGCTTTCTTGGAACTCATTCTGTAGACCAGGCTGTCCTTGAACTCACAAAGATCCACCTGCCTCCACCAAGTGCTAGGATTAAAGGCCTGTGCCACCATACCCGGCTAATGTCATCTCTCTTTACCGCTGCATAGAACTCCATTGTGTAGATGTACCACATTTTCTTTATCCACTCATTGCTCGAGGGGCATTTGGGTTGGTTGCAGCTCTTTGCTATTGTGAAGAGAGCTGAAATAAACATGGATGTGCATGTATCTTTGTAGTAGGATGAGTCTTTTGGGTATATACCCAGGAGTGGTATGACTGGGTCAGGTGGTAGACTCATTTTGATTCTTTTAAGTGTTCTCCACAGTGCTTTCCATACTGGTTGTCTGAGTTTACATTCCCTCAAGCAGTGGATGAGTGTTCAGTTCCTCTTTCCCCACATCCTCTCCAGCATTTGGTGTCTTGTTTTCATGATCTTAGCCAATCTTACTGGAGCGAGATGATATGTTAAAGTGGTTTTAATTTGCATTTCCTTAATTATTAATGATGTGGAACACTTTTAAAGATGTTTCTCAGCCATCTTTATTTCCTCGGTAGTGAATTCTTTGTTCAGCTATTTACTCCATCTCTTGAGTGGGTCATTTGCTTTCTTATGTCTTTGTTTTTTGAGTAGTCTATATGTTCTGGATGCTAATGTTCTATCAGATGTGTCACTGGTGAAGATTTCCTCCCACTCTGTGGGTTTTCTCTTCACTTCCTTGATTGTTTCTTCTGCTGTACCAGAAAACCCCTCTGAATCCACCCCATAGCAGTCAAGGGCATGCCCTTTGCTCCCAGAAGTCTGAGGGGGACCAGCATTATGGACCAGTTTCTGAGTAGGAGGACCCACCAGGCTGGGCTCTGAGGCAGGACTAACAGGGAACCTAGCAGGGCAGGCAGGGGAGCCTGTGGATTCTTCAGGTTCCAGGAGCTGGACTCCAAGAGCCAGGAAGTCAGGGTAGGACCCCTGGAGAGCACATGGTGGATCGTGTGGGGAGGCGGCCAAGAGTGCTGTGATGGTTAATCCTGGGTGTCAACTTGACTGGACTAAGGAACAAATAAGAGAAAAGGGTCTTCTGATTGGACCACCTCAACCCGGATGGCCCACCCCAAATGTGGGTGTTACCTTCTGCTGGCAGGCAGTATTTAAGGCCACGGCAGCGGGAGCTGGTCCCTTTTTC
>VZQC01003674.1:1186142-1284657 GCA_009823505.1 Rhizomys pruinosus | reverse complement strand
TATATATATATGTATATATGTATGTATATTAAGTGGATACTTGTGTTCCCCTTTGAATGTGCAACTGAGATATGTGTTAAGTGTTGTCATATTTAGGTTATTAGATACTGAAGGACTAAGTTCTTCTCAAGGACATTACCACCTACTCTAAGATATAATGCTTTGCTATTGCACATGAGATACTTATAACATGTTAGGTGGAATTATGACCCTGCCATCGTTTGCAATTGACATTTAAGCAGAGGCTATTTATTGGGTGTCAAGTTGACAAGGGGTGGACTTGTGATGGTTAATCCTGGGTGTCAACTTGACTGGACTAAGGAACAAATAAGAGAAAAGGGTCTTCTGATTGGACCACCTCAACCTGGATGGCCCACCCCAAATGTGGGTGTTACCTTCTGCCGGCAGGCAGTATTTACGGCCACGGCAGCGGGAGCTGGTCCCTTTTTTTGCTCCTGCGGCTTGCTTCTCTCATCTGGTGAGTTTGTCTTGCTGTGGTGATCAACCTTTCGGATCCCAGCGTGTACTGATACTGGCAGATTTCCTGGAATCCATTCGCGCCTTCAGAACTAGACTGGGACTCCTGAGACATCCAGCCTTGCGGACTGAGCAGTTCCCTGGATTCCTGGCCTCTCCAGTTCGGCGCTACTGTTGACCTCCGTCACGTGAGCAAATCAATAAATTGTACATAGTTATATATATTCATCCTGTTGCTTCTGTTTCTTTAGAGAACCCTGACTAATACAAGTGAATTTCCTTAATTATTAGCAATGTTGAATACTTTTTCAGATGTTTCTCAGCCATCTTTACTTCTTCTTTTGTGAAGTCTCTATTCAGCTCTTTACTCCATCTTTTGAGTAGGTCATTTGTTTTCCTCCTCCTTTGTTTTTTGAGTAGTTTATATGCTTTGAATGTTAATGCTCTATCAGATGTATCACTGGCGAAAGTTTCCTCCCACCATGTGGGTTTTCTCTTCGCTTCATTGATTGTTTATTTTGCTGTACAGAAGCTCTTGAGTTTAATAAGATCCCATTTGTCAATTGTTGACCTTATTATTTGTGCAGCTTACTGTCTGATTTAGAAACTCTTTTCCTTTGCCTATGTCTTGTAGGTTACTACCAGTGTTTTCTTCTATCATTTTCAGAGTTTCTGGTTTCACATTGAGGTCTTTGATCCACTTGGAGTTGATTTTTGTAGATGGTGAGAGGTAGGGGTTTAGTTTTATTCTTCTACAAGTGGTGATTCAGTTATGCCAACACCGGTTGTTGAAGATGCTGTCTTTTCTCCATTGAGTCTTCTTGGCCCCTTTGTTGAATATTTGGTGGCTGAAATTGTATATGCTCAGGTTTGGATTCTCAGTTTTGTTCCATTGATCTACAGGCCTGTTTTTGTGCCAATATCAGTCTGTTTTTATGACTATAGCCCTGTAATATAGTTTGAAGTCTGGTATGGCAATCCTCCCTGTATTACTTTTTTTGCTCAGGGTTGTTTTGGCTATCTGGGGTCTTTTGTTTCTGTATATGAACTTTAGGATTTTTTTTCTAGGTCTGTGAAGAAGCTCATGGAGATTCTAATTGGGATTGCATTGAATCTGTATATTACTTTGGGTAGGATGGTCATTTTTACTATATTGATTCTTCCAATCCATGAGCATGGGAGATTTTTTTTCCATCTTCTAGTATCTTCTTCAATCTCCTTCTTGAGAGATTTAAAATTTTCTTTGTAGAGATTTTTGGTGTGTTTTGTCAGGTTTGTTCCTAGATAATTTGTTTCTTTTGAGGCTATTATGAGTGGGAAAGTCTCCTTGTATTCCTTCTCCAATTGCTTGTTATTGGCATAAAAAAGGCTACCAATTTTTCCAAGTTAATTTTGTATCCCACCACCTTACTGAAGCTGTTGATGGTTTCTAGAAGTTTTCTGGTGGAGTTTTTGGTGTCCATTAGGTAAACTATCATGCCATCTGCAAAAAGGGATAGTTTGACTTCCTCTTTTCCAATTAGTCCTCTGATTTCTTTTTCTTGTCTTATTGCCCTAGCGAGCATTTCAAGCACTATATTGAAAAGGAATGGGGACACAGGTCATCCTTGCTGGGTTCCTGACCTTAAGGGGACTGCTTCTAGTTTTTCCCCATTTAGGATAATGCTGGCTGTGGGTTTATTGTATATGGCTTTAATTGTGTTGAGGAATGTTCCCTTCAGTCCAATTTCCTCCAGGACTTTAAACATGAAATCACGCTGAATTTTGTCAAAGGCCTTTTCCACATTGATTGAGGTGACCATGTGTTGTCTTTTTTTCCCCCAAAATTAGTATAAATAGACTTTATTGAAGTCAGTGCCTCTGTACGGAGACAGAAGATTGTGTCTACATAAGCACAAGTTGTAACATTTCACAACTTCTAAAAGGAATGTAAACAATTACAACGATCATGCATATCATGGTCAATAGTCACATTTTAGAAGCATTTTTAACCATTTCTAAAGAAATGTTTGTAACATTGTTATTTATAGAACTACTTTCAATAAACTTCAAAACATTGATCGACTTTTCCAGTATGAACTACAGTGTCAACACAAAGGAGACATAAATGTTTAATTCATGAAATCAGAATGGAGTATTTACTGTAAAGAAATTAAAAAGCTTTCAAATAAAGGCCATTATTGGACCAACATGAAGAGCACAACTTGAACTTCTGAGTTCATTCATCTTTTAAAGTGTCCTCTGAATAACTTCAGTTCTAAGCATTGAATTCAGTACCGTGAATATTCCTTGGATTGAAGTTTGGCAATAATGAGGTCCAACTGCCTCTTTGCTTCACACTGTGGGAAGTTGCTCATGTCATAATATTGGGGGGGGCAATTTTCACCAACTATTCTGGTTTGATGACTGTACATGTCCAGATGTAATTCTTTGTTGTGAGCACAAACTCATTATAAAGCACCCATTCAGGCTTACGATCAAGAACAGTAGAAGGATGCAACTGAACCACCTGGTTATCTTTCATAGTTAAGTAGTGCCCTGTTCTTTCTAAATGTGCCACCTGCATAAATACCCAGTAACCAAAGCTTTTCTTATATTAATGTAACAGTCTCTGCTTGTAAAATCAGTACTTCGATGAGGCAAATTAAATCTGTCCATAATTCGTGTTAGCTATTGGCGTACATTGTCTGCAGACATCAGGGACTGGTAGTTAATGAGGTTGTCATAACATCACTGAACTGATTCATGATTTTGTTTAAAAGCATGGTAGACATTCATCAGTGTCAGATGATCTCCATCTATGTAGGCAAATCTCATCTTGTCCTCATCTGCAGCTTTCTTGGCCTCCATGGGGTGAACAAAACACTGTGGGACTGACAACATGGCAGTAATAGATAGGACCTCATTAGAACAGTTGTAGTCACAACTCGCAATAACCATTTTAGCCAGCTGTGGGTTGAGAGGAAACTCTGCCATCATGGATCCCAGTTCAGTCAGATCTCCATCATCATTTAAAGCAGCCAAATTATTCAGAAGTTCTAGGGCTCTCATCAGAGTTTCAGGAGCTTGTGGATCCATAAAATCGAAATGCACCAAATCATCAATACCGAGTTTCTTCAGTTGGAATACAACTGAGCCTAAATTAGAGAGCAAGATCTCAGGGCAGGTGTTATCCTGCATTTCTGTTTTATAAACTTTCTCTGTGTAGAGCCTTAAGCATTTCCCAGGTCTGCCCACTCTTTATTGAGCTGAAGCTTTGCTAATAGCTGTCACCAAAAGAGACTTGACTCTGATTCTAGGATTATATACCTTCTGTTTTGCAAATCCTGGATCAATCACGAATACCACACTAGGTATCGTCAAATATGTCTCTGCAATGTTAGTTAACACAACTACCTTTCACCCATTTGCTCCATTCTGTTTTTTTGCAGGTGGTGGCTCAAAAATGCGCTGCTGCTGCTGCTGGGGTGGAACTGTTGAGTACAATGGAATGATTTTAATGTCACCAACTTCAGGGCCCAAATCATCAACCTCACATTTTATTCTCTTACAGGCCTCATCGATTTCCTCAATTTCAGGATGGGCAGAGGCAGATCTCTGTGAGATGAAGCCAGCATGGGCTATCAGCAGATTCTCTTTACCAGTTAAGAAAAGCAGAAGATCCCCTTCCTCCTCTTCACACATGTGTATCTGGATCACTGTTTGAATTGTTGCTTCAAGATAATCTCTCTCTGGTTCTGGAGTATAAAAAATCTCAACAGGATGCATGTGGCCAGGAATAGTTAGGAGGGGACAATTATCAAAGTAAATCTGGAATTTTCCTGCATCTAACATAGCACTCATAACTATAACCTTTAAATCTGATCTCTGTCTTAACAACTTCCTTCAGAACACCCATGAGAACATCTGTGGCCAATGTTCTTTCATGAGCCTCATCAATAATTATCACACTATATTGCTCCAGAATGGGGTCATTCATAACTTCTCGAAGTAGCATCCCATCAGTCATATACTTAAGGATAATTTTTGCACTACTGCAGTCTTCAAATCGAATGGAGTAGCCAACCTCCTGGCCCAACATCACACTCATCTCATCAGCAACTCTCTGAGGCACACTCATGACTGCCACCCTTCTGGATTGGGTACACACAACTTGTTTTGGGCCTGGCAATGATTGCATATATTCCACACACCACTGTGGTATCTGTGTTGTTTTAACAGACCCAGTTTCACCAACCAGTACAAATGACTGATGTCTAATGAGAACATCTGTAAACCTATCCTTGTACTCCCAAACAGGGAGCTGAAGTCTCTTTTTTAGAATATCATAGTATTGAGGAGTATGTGGTAGGTTGGTAAATGGGTTAATGCACTGTGGAAGTGACATGTGTCCTGCATGTCCAGTGTGTGTAGAATGGGCAAAATGTGTAGAATGTGTTGAATGAGCTGAGTGGGTTGAGTGAGCTGAGTGGGAAGCTTTCAAAGGCAGCAACCCAGCACTGATAAGCATCGCGCTGGTGGAAGCTCCTTTTCCTTTTCCTTTTCCTTCTCTTTCTCCCTCTCCTGTTCTCTATCTCCTCTATCACGTTCTTGGTCTCGGTCTTTAGAACGATTCTCACAATCCCACTCTCGATCCTGGTCTTTTCTTACAGGTTATATTCCATGATCCAGGGAGGCTGGGGCAGGGGCTGAAGCAAAGACCACAGAGGAGTGATGCTTACAGTTTGCACTGTCTGGCTTGCTCAGCTAGATGTTTCTCTCCAACGCATGCCCATACTTCTCAGTTTTTTGTCTTTCAGTCCATTTATGTGCTTTATGACGTTTATTGATTTATATATGTTGAACCATCCCTGCATCTCTGGTATGAATCCAGCTTGGTCATGGTGGATGATCTTTTTGATATGTGCCAGTATGTAGTTTGCAAGTATTTTGTTGAGAAGTTTTGCATCTATGTTCATTAGTAAAATGGGTCTATAGTTTTCTTTTTTGGTTGTATCTTTGTCTGGTTTTGGTATTAGAGTGATGTTGGCTTTATAAAAGGAATTTGGGAGATTTCCTTCAGTTTCTATCCTCTTGAATAATTTGAGTAGTAGTGGCTGTAGGTCTTCTTTAAATGTCTTATAGAATTCTTCAAGGAATCCATCTGGATCTGGGCTTTTTTTAGTTAAGATATTTTTTATTACAGTTTTAATTTACTCCTTTATTATAGGTCTATTTAAGCTGTCGATCTCTTCCTGGTTAAGTCTTGGTAGATTCCATGATGTCAGGTATTCATCCATTTCTCTTAGGTTTTCAAATTTAGTAGAGTATAGGTTTTTGAAGTATTCCTGTAGGATTGTCTGAATCTTTTCAGTATCTGTTGTGATGTTTCCCTTTTCATCTCTAATTTGGTTGATTTGGAGTTGCTCTTTCCTTCTTTTAGTCAATTGGGTCTATCTATCTTGTTTATCCTTTCAAAGAACCAGCTCTCAGATTCACTGATTTTTTTTTGTATTGTTCTCTTTGTTTCTATTTCATTGATTTCTGCTCTGACTTTGTTATTTCTTCCTGTCTGCCAGATTTAAGATTCATTTGTTGCTGCCATTCAAGTGTTTTTAGTTGCAATGTTAAGTCATTTATTTGTGGTCTTTCTGTTTTCTTAATGTAGGCACTTAGATGAATTTCCCTCTCAGGACTGCTTTTAAGGTGTCTCATAGGTTTTGCTGTGTTGTGTCATCCCTTTCATTTAGTGCCAGGAATGCTTTTATTTCTTTTGTTATTTCTCCTTTGACTCATTCATTATTCAGTAATGTGTTGTTTAGCCTCCATGTGTTTTTGTAGCTAGTAGGGTTCTTTCTGGTGTTGATATTAAGCTTAATTGCACTGTGATCTGATAAGATGCATGGAATTATTTCAATTTTTTTTTTTTTTTGTATTTGCTGAGGTTTACTCTGTGTCCCAGTATATGGCTGATTTTGGAGAATGTTCCATGGAGTGCTGAGTAGAAAGTATATTCTTTGGTGTTTGGGTGGAATATTTGGTAGATGTCTGTTAGGTCCATTTGCTGTATTGTACTATTCAGTTCAGATGTCTCCCTGTTTATTCTTTGCCCAGTTGACCCATCCAATGGGCTCGGTGGGGTATTGAAGTCTCCCACTATTAGTTTGCTGGGATTAATCTGTGTCTTGAAGTCCTTCAGGATTGTGCTTATGAATTTTGGTGCTCCAGTACTTTATATATATATATATATATATATATATAAATATATTGTGAGATCTTCATGGTTGATTGATCCTTTAATAAGGATGTAGTGACCCTCTTTGTCTCTTCTGATTAGTTTTTTAAAAAATCTATTTTGTCTGATATTAAAATAACATGCTTGCTTTTTGTGCCATTTGCTTGAAATATTTTTTTCCATCCTTTCACCTTAAGATGGTGTCTGTCCTTGAAGGTGAGGTGTGTTTCTTGTAGACAGCAGAAAGATGGATTCAGTTTCTTAATCCATTCTCCCAGTCTGTGTCTCTTGATTGGGGAGTTTAGACCATTAATATTTAGGGTTAATATTGAGAGATGTATATCGCTCCCTTTCAGTTTATTTTCTGTTTGCATTTTTCGTCCATTTGTATTTCTGTGTTTTTTTTTTTTTTTTCTTTTCGAGACAGGGTCTCCCTGTAGCCCCAGCTGTCCTGGAACACACTCTGTAGACCAGGCTGGCCTTGAACTCACAAAGATCCGCCTGCCTCTGCCTCCCAAGTGCTAGGATTAAAGGCATGCGCCACCACGCCCGGCTATATTTCTGTGTTTATACCTTCATTAATTACTCTCTCTTGCCACTTGTGGATAGCTGCTCCTTTCCTCTGTCCCCTGAACTGCTTCAAATATTTTCTGGAGGGTTGGATTTCTAGACATGTATTCTTTCATCTTGTTTATGTCATGGATTGTTTTCCTTCAATTATAATTGACATTTTTGCTGGGTAGAGTAACCTGGGTTGGCATCTGTAGTCGTTTAGTACTGGAAATACTTTGGTCCAAGCTCTTCTGGCTTTCATCATTTGTGTTGAAAAGTCAGCTGTAATTCTGATGGGTTTTCCTTTATATGTAACTTGTTTTTATCTTGTGACTTTCAGTATTTCTTCTGTCTTTGTTTTGAGCATCTAGAGTTTTGATTATGATATGGTGTGGGGAGTTTCTTTTCTGATCTTGTCTATTTGGTGTGCTATGTGCTTCTTGTATTTGTATGAATATGTCTTTTTTCAATTTGGGGAAGTTTTCTTCTATAATTCTGTTGAAGATCTGGTCCATACCATTGTCCTGGGATTCTTCTCCTTCCTCTATACCTATGATGCGGAGGTTTGGTTTCCTCATGGTGTCCCACATTTCTTGGTTATTCCACTCTTTTTTTTTTTTTTTTAATTTTCACAGTCTTTGCTTGAGCTCTTCACTTCTTCCATGTTATCTTCTAGAGTTGATATTCTATTTTTTGTTTCATCCATTCTGTTGTCAAGGCTTTCTCTTGCCCTTTCCTGTTGACTAGATGAGCATTCAATTTCCTTTTTCTTTTTTTATTTATTTATTTTTGTATGTGTATGAATGTGCTGTTTGCATGTAGGTTGATGCACCCGTGTCCTGCAATGCCACAGAACTCAGAAGAGGGCATCAGATTCCCCTGGAACTGGAGTCAAAGATGGTTCTCAGCCACCATGTGGGTGCTGGGGATCAAACCTGGGTCCTCTGCAAGAGTGGTTGGCGCTCTTAACTGCTAGGCCATCTCTCCAACCCCTCGATTTCCTTTTTCACTTCAGCCTGAGATTCCTTTTATATTTCCATTTCTTTTCGGAGTTGACAATTCTGCCCTTTTAGTTTTTCGGTTTCCTTTTTCATTTCAGCCTGAGATTTTTTTCAGCATTTCCATTTCCCTCTGGAGTTGGTCATTCTCTTCCTTTAGGTCATTGATTTCTTGGAGTATATCTATGATTGTTCTTTTAAGATCTATGTCCTGGGTTACCTCCAGGGAGAGCTCATTGTTGGAGTCCTCTGTAAGACTGATAGAGTTTGGTGGAGATTTATTTGCTTTTCCCATGTTGCTGATTTTTCTTTGTGCTTTTGGCGTGTGGCTTTGATTTGTTTTGCTTGTAATCTGATGTGAAATTCAGGTGTTTCTTCCTTGTGATATAAGCTTGCTCCTTTAGTTTGATGGGGGGGGTGATTTGGCTTCTGCACCAGCAGCCTGGCTGCTGCCTCAGTGTCCCTGAAGACTCAAGCTCCCAGCTACATATGTGGGCCTGCTCCTATCAGGCTTGCTGAAGAAGTGGGGAGGCAGCTGACTATCTCCTCAGTGTCCCTGAAGAACCAGGCTCCCAGCAGGGTGGGTCCCTTCTTATCAGGCCTGTGGTGGAAGTGTGGTGCAGCTGGCTACTGCCTCAGTGTCCCTGAAAACTCATGCTCCCAAGTGTGTGGGCCTGTTCCTATCTGGCCTGGCCTGTGGCAGAAGCCAAGGTGCTGCTGGCTGTTGCCTCAGTGTCCCTGAAGACTCTTCTTGAACTTTCTAATATGAGCTGAAGACTAGTGGCTCTTCCAGTACTCTTCCAGGCCTTCAGCACTAGATTGGGACTCCTGAGGCATCTTGTTTTGTAGTCTGAGCAGCTGTTGGGTTCTTAGCTTCCCCCACATGCAGACAGGTATTGTTGGACTACCCAGCCTATATTGTATAAACCAATATAATAAATCCTCATTTGTAATAAAATTTTATGTAATTAAAAAAAATTTATTTTTATTTCATGTGTATGAGTGTTTTGCCTGAATGTATGTGAGTGCACATATGTTGTGCAATGCCCACGGGTTGTTAGCCACCATGTTGGTGCTGGGAACCAAATCCAGATTTTCTGGAAGAGCATTCAGTGCTCTTAACCACTGAGTCATATGTCTACCCCCTAATTTTGTGTAAATTTAAAATTTAATTTTATTTTTTATATTTATGTGTATGAATGTATTGCCTGAATGTATGTAAATGCACACATGTTGTGGAATGCCTTGGGGAGGTCAGAAGAGGGTGTCAGATCCCCTGGAACTGGAGTTATGGGTGGTTGTTCGCCACTGTGTAAGTGGTGGGAACTGATCCTGGGTACTCTGCAAGAGCAGCCAGTGCTCTTAACTGGTGAGCAATCTCACCAGCTCAATTGTATATATTTTTAATAAAATAATTCATTTTGTTGGTTCTGTCTGTCTAGAGACCCTGAATAATACAGATATTATGACTAAAATATGTGGAGCAATTTTTCCTAGGTCATATCTATTTGAGGTTTCCAATATTTCTTATGTTTGAATGATAATTTCTTTCTTTAGGTTTGGGACATTTTTTACTATAAGTTTATTGGATAAACTGAGTATTCCTTCAGATTTTATCCCAGGTACTTCTTTTTTATTGAAATTTTTGTCTATTTCATGCATAAAGTTTTCAATCAGTCTTAATCGCCTTTATATCTGCCTCTCCATTGGCACCTCCACAGGGGTCCCCTGGAGTCCAAACATTATATCATTTGTGTTAAAGTCTATTGTGCCAAATTACTCTCCCCAGGCATTCCTCAGTGCCAGTTCATCCTCTGAGCTCTGGTCATCCTATCAGGAGTCCTTCTTTTAAAGAAAGCCAGTTCTTCCTCACCTAACTGCAATCTGTTGCCAATATTTCTTCAGCTAGTGTTGGGTTCTGCTACCTATTTCCGCAGTTTTGTTCTGGGTTCTTATCTGGTTGAGCTTGCATGGGTCTTGTGCGTGCTGACACCAATGCTGTAGGTTCATATGAGCAGGTCCCAAGAGCTTGTGGGATTCTATTTCCATATGGTCTTGCACCACCTCCCTGGCTCTTACTATCTTTCCATTCCCTCTTCCACAATGGTCCCTGATTTATTTGTATAGCCCACCTCGAGGGCCTTCCAAATGGAGAGGAGGCTGGTGTCATTTGATCTCCCCCCCCATATGTGGCTATGGTGACACAGGACCAATCAGGACATAAAAATTCATTTGTATCCTGGCACCTGGGGTTAGTGTACCTAAGAATTATTTCATATAAGAGGCTCTTGAGTGTGTAAAATTTTGTATATAAGCTACTCAAGATTTCTCTAGCACAGATTGATAACAATTCTTCAGAGAGCAGTGTCAGAGAAGGTAAGATGGATTTCAGGTGGCTACATCAGTGGCACAGAGATGATGTTCTTTCTTCCCTTTGTATGTAGGAGAGCACTAAGTGGTAGACGTATATTTCACACATTTCACCCCCCCCCAATTGCACTGTGTGGAGAAACTTTGAAAGAAAGGCACACTGTTAGCCCATAGACTACAAAAATTCACAGCTGACATGGTGGCCAGGGTAACCTATTCCCCCAAAGCAAAGTTTATGTTCAACTAAGGGCTGTGGGAAGGATGATAATGGAGTCCGGGAGGACCCACCATCTCAAGGGGTCTGTTTTTTTCTCCCTGGGAACAGATAACTGTTTTTCTCATCTTGTATGTTGGCTGAGGGGGGAGCATAGGGACAAGGAAGACTATTGACAAGACAGTGAGTGGCTCAACAGGTAGATGGGCAGCCCACCTTGGGACTTGACCTTCTGCCATGTCAGAGTCCTCTTTCTTTGTAGATTATGGGGTGGACATGAAAGGGTGGCAAAAGCATATCTGCTGTCTGTTTAACCTTTCCCCAACATAGAGCCTGGGTGAGGGTGATAAGTTAAGCCTTTTGTGTGGAGGTGCCCTGGGGCAAGGCTTGGGCCCAGAGCAGTGTCCCGTTGGGTGGTCACAGTGGCTTCAGCCTTCCAGGTCCCCTTTATTACAAAGCTGCTTCCATCTGTGAACAAGTTGGTGTCTGCCTCAAGTAAGGGATGTCTTGGAGGTCTGGGTGACTGGGAAATTTTAGGTAAATATTCAGTCATGAAGGGGCATCTCTGGATTATTGTCAGGCATCAGTGTCACCAGGTTGAGGCTCTGAATAGCTGAGAAGGTGAGATGGGGATTGAGGAGCAGGTTCTGGTACTGAGTGATGTGGGCATTTAACATCCAGAGGGCATTTGCTCCCTGGAGAAGGGTCTCCATTTCGTGGTGGTGGGGGGTAAACCTCAGGCAGGAGACCTCTGTCTGGCAAAGTTGAGCTTTCTTCATGGAGACATGGTACCCTAGGGCCTGGGGCAACTGAGGGCAGGTCTCAGGTATCTTGAAGGTGGGTGGCTGGGTCAGTAGCAGCCAACAGGAGGTTGTCCGCATATTGAAGCAGTGTTGATTCAGGGTGAGAGGTACTGAAGCTTGTCAAGTCCTTGAAGCATGGGACTATTTTGAAGCTGACTGGGTCATAAAGGCCACATTTAGTGCTCAGGTGTTCTCTGGGGCCAGAGGATCAAAAGGGTTCCTACAAGGATTCAAGGGAAGCTCAGGAGGGCTCCTGAGGTGCTGAAGATCCTTGGTGTCTTTGGATAGATTTTTTGGCTTTTGGGCAGCCCCCTGATTCCTTCTAGAAAAGTCCTATGAAAAGTGTCCTAAATGAAAGCAGTCGCGACCTGGGGCTACCCAGGAAATGGAGGATTGACTAGATTTGGGGTTAGTACAAGATAACAAGTGGGAGCTGAGATGAGGGGATGAAAGGGGGAGAGGTAGAGGAATGGATGGAAGGAGGGCTGGAGTTTGGCAGGACACATGTATATGTCCATAACATCATGGGTGAGTAACATAGCAATAAGTAACTGACACTGAGGGAGACAACCCTGGACCCCCTTTCACAGTTCATCTGGGGGTTGCTGGGGTACTTCTCTGTGGGCTGTAAAACAAAGATGGCAGGAGCCATGGCCACATGGAATGGGGCTCAGGAAAGCCCTCTGAGAAGGGATCCCTAACCATACTCTGGAGGCTCCAGGGCCAAGGATTCTGACCTTAGTAGAGAGGTTATATAGACAGCTGTCTTGGAACTATGAAGCACCCAGCACATACAGGAGCAAATAGAACAATTATAGCTTCACAACATCCTTAAGTCAGGACTCAGGCTAGGACCCAGAGATAAGCACCCCCTATAAAAAGATGCAGCAGCAGCTTCTGAACAATCATAGAATGAATGAGGGAGGACCCTGAAGATCACTGTATCCCACTAGCAGCCAAAATTATTTTCAGTCTTACTTTTTCCCTTTCCAGATCCATTTATGGGAAGTGTGAGAAGGACTAGGGAAAACTACCAGAATGGAAGGAAAGGGACATTAAGGGTGGTCTGAGTGCCTGAGAACAGTAGAAAATCATTTTTCAGCTTGTTCTGCCTAAGAAAGATAAGAGAATGAGAGAATAAGGGGTTGACATTGAGGTCTGCTGTCACCTCCATTCTGTGGTTTTTAATTAGTCTACCCAGTCAGTCTTATTAGGCCAGCAGGACTACTAGGTGAGAAAGTCTCTGGCAAAGAACAGATGGAACCATCTAGCCCCTAAGATCAGATGATAAGGAGGGTACAGGAAGGGAAGAATAACACTGTTGCATGCTTTACCTCTAGGAGAATGAAGATGGAAAACTTGAGGCCTTCCCCATACCATAGTCTACCCCTTTACACGCAGGTAGAATAAGGAAAGAGTGTAGAAGGAAAGGAAGACAGGGAGAAGGAGGGGCCTGGAGAGATAGGGAAGGAACTCAGATGGCAAGAGCAAAGCCTATCTTGCCTCCCTCAAGGGATGGATCTGGAGCAGTACTAAGGCAACTTTCAAGGCTGCTTCAAAATATTCTCAGCTTCAGATCGGTCCCAGACAGGGAGAGAGAGAAAGTGATAAGGAGCAGTTGAAAAGCAGAAGGAATTTAAAAGACAGATGGAGAGATGGGAACAGAGAAGAGCAGAGCAGAGCAGGAGTGAAGGTGAAAGTAGCTTAGACGGAGGTAGTGGGAGAGACACAGGAGAATACTTGGGGCAAACATGATAGAGAAGACTAAAGACAATATCCCCTGGACAGGCACTATGAAGGAAAGCTCAGGAGGGCTCCTCAGGTTGCTGAAGATCCTTGGTGGTTTTGGATAGATTTTTTTGGCTTTTGGGCAGCCCCCTGATTCCTGCTAGAAAAGTCCTATGAAAAGTGTCCTAAATGGAAGCAGTCATGACCTGGGGCTTCCTAGGAAATGGAGGATTGACTAGATTTGTGGTTAGTACAAGATAACAAGTGGGAGCTGAGATGAGGGGATGAAAGTGGGAGAGGTAGATGAATGGATGCTTCTGCTGGTTTGCTCTGAGTTGCCTGTATTAGTCTCTTTTCTGTTGCTGTGATAAACTGCCATGACCAAGGGAACTTATAAAAGGAAGAGTTTATTTGAGCTTATGATTGATGGTTCTAGGGAATCAGAGTCAATTGTGGCAGAAGGCATGGTGGCTGTGGCTGGAGCAGAAAGTTGAGGTTCACATCTCACAATAAGCACCGTCAAGAGAGAGACTGGAGACTGCAAGGCTTGTTAAACTCACTAAGCCTGCCCCCAATGACGTACTTCCTCCAGCACAGCCACACCTTCTAAGACCTCCAAGAACAGTGCCACCAACTGGAGACAAAATGTCTGAATATTTAAAGCCTATGGGGGACACTTTCATTCAAACCACCACATTGCCCAAGATTTTACCAGTTCTTAACAATAGGTGGATGGATTCTAAACCACCACTACGTAGCCATATGAAGTTGCTACAGCCAGTTGGGACCCAATCTGATCCCGTACCTCTGCCAGATTCCCAGCTCAGGCTTTGGAGTCTGTGGTCCAGTATGCAACCAATGGGTATTGATATACTGGACTGCCCAATCATTCACTCAGTCATATAGTCATTCACATACACAAAACATACATAGAGGGTCCAGAGTAACCAGTTTCTTTCTTTCTTTTTTTTTTTTTTTTTTTTAATCTTCTTTAGACAGTGTCTCCCTATAGCCCCAGCTGGCCTAGAACTCACTCTGTAGACCAGGCTGGACTTGAACTCATAGAGATCTGCCTGCCTCTACCTCCCAAGTGCTAGGATTAAAGGTGTGAGCCACCACACCTGGCTTTTTTATTTTATTTTACTTTTTTTCAGAATAACCAGTTTCTAAAAGTGTACCTGTTTCCAATCAGAACCTTCTCAGTCATTGTCTTGACTTTTTGAGAAAGGTTAGGGGAGGTTCCTCATCAGGATCACACTTCCATTATTAAATACCAGGCCAGACCAGAATGGAAATCTAGACCAGGAATATCAGAATTTACCTCCTTGGAAGATCAGAAGGACTAAATTAGTTTTGCTTTTGAGGACATGAGGTCCTTCCAGGACTCTTTAGCCTTGGTGTGAGAGTCATGAGACCCTGAAATGTTTCAGGGGTGCCTTCCCTATAAGAATTCACTGAGCCAGGGAGACCCAGAGTGAGGCTAAACCCCTTGACTGGTGATCTCACTGGGGCCTCCAAAAATAATAAAACCCAGTGTGAGCTGTAAAGAAACACCATACAGTGATGTTTGAATTAAAAATCAATTTATCTTGTACAAAAAATATATATAATAAAAAAATCAATTTATTAGCCAGAAGTTGAGAGCAGGCTAATGCCAGAAAGAACTTTCAACCTAAAGGAAAAGCAGAACAGAGTTTATAAAGCCTAAAATGACAATTAAATCATGCCAGTGGCACAGACAAAAACCATAGTTACATTGTACCAGGAACAGGTCAGTTAACAAAAAGTTTCCAAGTTAACATAAAGTTTCTAAGTTTCAGGGGACTGGAGAGATGACCTAGCAGTTAAGAGTGGCGACTGCTCTTGCAGAGGATGCAGGTTTGAGCCCCAGAACCCATACGGCAGCTGAGAACCATCTTTAACTCCAGTTCCAGGGGAATCTGACACCCTCTTCTGACCTCCATGGCATTGCATGACACGGGTGTACAGACCTACATGCAGACAGTACATTCATACACATACAAAAATAAATAAAATTAATAAAAAAATAAGTATAAAAAAGCACTGACTGCTCTTTCAGAAGACCTGGGTTCAATTCCCAGCGCTCACACACAAAAAAAATGTTTCCAAGTTAACGTAAAGGTTCTAAGTTTTAGGTGCTGAAAGTAAATGATAGTCAAAAGCCTATTCAAGTGAGAGAGATAAAAGCTAAAACAAAAGAACTGAACAACAAAGTACAAAAAATGTAATTAAAAATTAAAAAAATAAGAAATAGAAATGACATCAGTTAACATTTCTTTCTAGTTGAGATGAATGTGGTTGCTGCCACCCTTGATTGTTTTTATAGCAGGTTCTGGAGGTGAGTGGAAGGCTACTAGCTTCATTAATTCAAACAAGTTAAGTTAGTAAGCCTTTCCTGCTGGGAAAGTCTTCAGTGTGGGACTCCACTTTGTGTAGGATGCCCTAGGCTGAGAACCCAAGCCTGCTCATTAATCTCTGAAGTGCTGGAGATGCCACTTTCTTTCTTTTTTTTTTTTATTAATTTTATTTCTTTCTGTATGTGTATGAATGTACCATCTGTATGCAAGTTTGTGCACCCGTGTCGTGCAATGCCGCGGAGGTCAGAAGAGGGTGTTGGATTCCCCTGGAACTGGAGTTCTCCTGGAATTGGAGTTTCAGATGGTTCTTGGCCACCATGTGGGTGCCGGGGATCGAACCCAGGTCCTCTGTAAGAGCGGTCGGTGCTCTTAACTGCTAGGCCATCTCTCCAGCCCCTGGAGATGCCACTTTCACATAAGACCTTTTGTAAGGCGTTCTAAAGCACTATGGAAGACTCACCTTTGTTACTGGGCAGTCAACTATTGGCTGCATTTTGCACCCCCCCCCCCCGATATCCCTCAGTTCTTGAAGGAGAACATTCACACTCTTTGGTGATACTGGGCCAACTTTAGCACACTTACCATGTGCCTGTGTTGTCACTTGGCCAGGCAGTGGTGTGTGTGCACGTGTACGTGTGTTTCTGTTGTGAAGCAGTTTTCTCTGACATAAAACCTTCTATCATGGGGGAAAGACAATAAACAACAGGATGTTCTAAAATTAGGAAAGTAAACATCAGGGTATCTGAAGGGAGGCCAGCTAAGTAAACAACAGGATATTGTTGAACAACAGAATGTTTGAAGGGAGATCATAAACAAGGTGGTCTAATTTTAGAAATTTAACAATAGGATGTTTTGAGGGGAGGGGAAACATTCCATCCTTCACAGAAACTCATTAATCTCAGAAAATGAACAAATCAAGAGCTTCAGGAAGTCATTGAAGTTAACTAAGTTCACTAGGCCTTTTCATCTCCAACCTGGGCTTTGGTGCTTGTTCCTGATCCAGCTTCAGGAGAAGAGAGACTATTGGGGGTGGGGCCAAAAGGGAGCTGCAGAAAGAGAGTGTCTGACGTGGATGGACTGTGCAAGGTGGGCCACATCATATCTGAGTTCCTGGGTGTCCCTGAGCTGATGGACATTCATATTTTCTGTCCTGACCTTGTGCACAGAACACCTACAGAGAGGAAGAAAATGTGCCTTCAGTGGTTCCAGCTGGACCAGATCCCCTGTGCACACATGTGGCCCAATGACAACTACTGGTTCCCACTCCTTCTTCAGAAGTTCCGGGGGTACTTCAAGTTCCAGGTTCTGGACACGATTCTGGAATATTCACTAGGTGAGGTGGATGAACTCCAGCACAAGGAGCACTGAGGTTGCTGCTCAACTGCTGGCCAAGGTGCTCAGGGCAGGATAAAGATGGGATAGGGTAGTGTTTTCTGTCTGGGCAGTGTTCGGGTTGCAATCTTTGAACACTTAGTCCCCACCTAATGGTGCTGTTTTGGAATGTGGTGGCACTTTTAGGAGGAAGTGAGTCACTAAGGGTGGGCCTTGAGGTTTTATGGCCATGCACCTCACCCTCTCTGATTGATGAGCTGTGACCAGCTGCCTCTTGCTTGGTGCGTTATCATGATGGAATATAGTTCCTGGGGCTATGAACCAAAAGAAACTCTTATTCGCAAAAAAAAAAAGAAAGAAAAGAAAGAAACAAAAAACACCACCAACAACCCCCCCCCCCCCCCCCCCCCCAAGAACTGCTGAGAGACCCTGGATGAGCCAAGACACCTGGAAGGAGCAGAGACAGCCAAACTCTGGAAGCAAATGAAACCAGGTGAGCTGTGTGGGAGAAGTTGAGCTGCCTGCAGGCTGTGCACTGTGCTCTTGGCTTCCTGCTTTCGTGAGCTGTCTCCCATGTTGGGAGTGGGCTTTGGTGATGCTGGTGTCTTTTAGTCATTTCTGTTCCTGTAGTGACCCTAATAAAACTCAGTGATTCACCGAGTTAGACTGTGGTGTGCTCTCTTTACTTTGGTTCATTCATGTCTCTCTGGGAAGAGTTTCACACAACAGCTCTTTATCAAGTTAGTCTCTCCAGATGCCTTTGGGGAATCTTAGCTTCAGGTTCCCGGGCCACACTTCTGTCACAGTCTCCATAGCTGATCCGGCTGTCTCCCCAGATACCTCCATGGTGTGTCCGTCCCTTCGTCAACTTTCTGCAACCAGTTGACTCTCCATCCAGCTCACTATTATTGTGGTACTCATGTCCAAAAGGGGACAGCAACTCTCTGGTACCTAGTGCTGACCCCATCCTGGAGTAAGTAGTGTGGCATGCTGGTAAAAATTGGAAACATTCCTGACTGCTCCTCCATGAGAGATTTTACACATGTTGCATCGACTTATTTCTTATTTCTTCAGCTATTTCTTTCATATGAATAGAATCTGCTCTTTTTTTAAAAGAAAAATATCCCCTCTCTTTTCTTTCAGTGGCTCATAAAGGAAAACTTCCAATCTACCATCTTATTTAGAATTCCATGGAATTATTTTATTTTATTTTGTTGTATTTTAATTTAATTTAATTTTATTTTTGTATTTTTGAGACATGGTCTCTCTGCAGCCCCAGCTGGCCTGGAACTCACTATGTAGACTAGGCTGGCCTTGAGCTCATGAAGATCCACCTACCTCTGCCTCCCGAGTGCTGGGATTAAAGGCATGTATCACCGTGCCTGGCTCCATGAAGTTATTTTTGAGGTTCTGCATTACCGTGCAGAGCAAACACTGTGCATGCACACAAACATCTCTCTCTCTCTCTCTCTCTCTCTCTCTCTCTATATATATATATATATATCTATATATATATATATATATATATATATATATATGCCACACCACTGTCTGGGATTTACTATTAGTTTGTTTGAGATGTTTTTCCATCTATATTTTTGTGAGATTACATTTCTTGTAATGACCTTAATAGATTTTGTAGTTAATGTTAGTTTGGACTCGTAAGTTGGGGAGGATTTACCTCTTTTCTCTTTTCTGAATATAGTTGTATGTAGGATTGATGTTATTGTATTTTGAAGTATAAGAATTAATATGGGGGGCTGGAGAGATAGCCTAGCGGTTAAGAGCACCGACGCTCTTGCAGAGGACCCGGGTTCGATCCCCAGCACCCACATGGCGGCTAAGAACCGTCTGTAACTCCAATTCCAGGAGAACTCCAGTTCCAGGGGAATCCGAGACCCTCTTCTGACCTCCGTGGCATTGCACGACACGGGTGCACAGACCTGCATGCAGACAATAGACATTCATACACATACAAAAAAAAAAAAAAAAGAATTAACATATGACCAACCCCAGTGCCCCTCGACCAATGAGTGGGCAAGAAATGTGGTACATCTACACAAGGAGTTCTATGAAGCAGTAAGTAATGATGACACATGAAATTTGCAGGTAAATGGATGGAACTAGAAGATATATGTTAGTGAAGTAACACAGTCCCCAGAAAACAACAGATGAATGGTAACCCTCATCTGTGGATGCTAAGCACCAAGTACCAAGTTGTAAGGCAAACTGAGCAACATAATGTTATATTCCTTGTGATCTGAAAGCAATTGTGCTCTTATCTGTGAAATCCCTTAAACAGTGTTTTGGAATTAACCTACCATTTATTTTCAGGCTTTGGAAATTTTGGTATATGGGTGGAGGGTATGTAGTATATTTTGAGTAATTAAAATCAAAATGGAAAAATGTGAATCTGGAAACTATGATTCGGAAATAAACATAGTTTGTTTTCAGATGACATAATTTTATTATAGGTGATACTATATCTCTATATCTATCTATCTATCTATTATCTAATCTACTATCTATCTACTATCATCTATCTATCATTAACAAAAACAAAAACAAAAAAAAAAAAAAAAAAAAAAAACAACAAAAGAACCAGGACAAAAAAAAAAAAAAAAAGACCCACTAAACAGTGAAGTTCTCCCCCAAACAATAACTTCTGCTTTGAAAAAACTTCGGAAAGACTCAGAAAAAGATGCAAGGCATGTATGGCAGAATGTATGAACTCAGGTAGGGTGGAGGGCATGGAAGGAAATAGAGTCTAAAACTGGATTGAGAAATGAATGTATGAAAAAGTTTAATAACAATAAAAATATATCTTTAAAAATGAATTAACCTATTAAGCCATTGCCTCCCAGAAGAAATTTCCTCATGGGAAATTTTCAAGTTAAAAGTTCAATTTCTTCAATGGATACCTTCTTTTAATTTTGCTAAGTTTTGCTTTTCTGTGAATATATCATGGCAGTCAAAAGGTAAATTTACTGATATAAATGAATTGATATTACTCTTTTAGTATTCTATCCATAGGATCTCCAGAGATAGTTCCTTTTGGTAATTTGTGCCTCCTTTTTTTTAAAAAAAAAATTCCATGAGTTTTGTTAGAGATCTGCCAACTTAATTATGTGTGTGTGGAGGTCAGAGGTCAATGCTGATAGTTTTTTCATTTTTTTCTCCATTCTATTTTTTTTTTTTTTTTTTTTTTTTTGTGGCAGACTTTTTCACTGAACCTGAAAACTCATGGATTCAGCCAGACCAAGTGGCCAGCAAACTCCAAGGACTTCCGGTTTCTCCCTCCCCAGCACTGATATTCCAGTCATGCTCCACTATGCCAGGCTTTTTATCTGGGTACAGAGGACCCCAACTCAGGCTCTTATGCTTGCCTAGCAAGCACTTTAGTGACTGAGCTCTCTCCCCACCCCTTAGAATTAATAAAGATATTAAAACAATTTTTTTTTTTTTTTTTTTTTTTTTTTTTTTTTATTTTATTATTTTATTAATGTTTTGTCTTTGGAATTTTTTTTCTGGTTGCTTTGCTTGCACTTAATTCTATTTTAATAATTGATTTTCAACATTTCTTCTTACCAAGTATACTCACTGAAGGGTGTAGAATCTCCTTTACATGTGGTTTTAGCTGTATTTTCAAGTTTTGTTAACATATTTTCATTACCATGGAGCTCCCAATTTTCTAATTTTTTTTGTGATTTCATTTTTGACCTAAGGGTGATTCAGGGGTGTTTGTGCTTAATTTTCCAACATTTGGAGGATTTTCTTAGTTATTATTTTGTTCTTGATTTCTAACTTAATTTCACAATGTTAGTGTAATGAATATATATTTTTTTAATTTGTTAATCCTGGCTGTTATGCCTTGAATTTTGCCCTTTAAGAATTGTTGAAATCAAGCTGTGGGTATAACTCAATGGTAGAACACTTACTTAGTATGAACAGTCCCAGTTTTGATCTCCACAATACCCTTGAAAAGTTAAATTCTAACCCTTAACACCTATTACTGTGACCTTTTTTGAAAACAGATTTTTTGCTTTTTAAAAAAAAAAAAAAAAAAACAATTGCGGGGCGTGGTGGCGCACCATTTAATCCTAGCACCTTGGGAGGCAGAGGGCAGGCGATCTTTGTGAGATCAAGGCCAGCCTGGTCTACAGAGTGAGTTCCAGGACAGCTGGGGCTACAGGGAGACCCTGTCTCGAAAGCAAAGAAAAAAAAAAAAAAAAAAAAAAAAACACAAGTCATTTATGGGGCCCTAAGCCTTTATAACCATGTCCTTATGGAAAGAGAAATTCTGGTATAAGTATGTTGAATATTATCTTCATTATTTTCATATGGTTTTGTTTTTTTAGTTCTGTCTTTTTTCTTTAGGTTTTTTAAGTTTTATTAGTCTATTTATTATTCATCTTTATTATATTATGAACTATTTTTCTTTTATTATAGTATATTTGCATGACTTCCAGTGTATGGTGTGTTAGTCATATCAAATAGTCATAGTCATATACTATCAATGCCTACATAGTATATATTTTCCATTCCTTTTACTTCCAATCTTTCTGTGACCCTATGTTTACATAGAAGATAGTTTAAAAAATTCCAATCTGCCCTTCTTTATTTTTAGTTGAAGGTATGCTTGAGTTGAAAGCTGCCACTTTCTTGCTTGCTTTATATCTGTAGAAATTCCCTGTTTTTCTTCTACCATTGTTTTCTTGCCTTCTCTTGAATTAATAAATTAAAATTTTTTCTTTTTTTACAATATATATTTTAATTGAATTTTTGCGAATTTCATACAACATTTTTTTGCATATTTCTTTGATGATCATTATAGATCCCCCTATGATCCTGCCCCAGATTTCATGCATTCTGTCATATATGTTAAGACCCACTGAGTCAAGCTTGTGTCCCCAGATGTTCCTTGGTGTAAGTTCATCCACTAGAGACTGCGACTGCTCAACCTATCTAACATCACTCCCTTAGAAAAGAACAATTCTCACCGGGTATGGTGGCTCATGCCTTTAATCCTAGCACTCTGGAGGCAGGAGCAGGCAGATCACTGTGAGTTCAAGGCCAGCCTGGTCTACAGAGCGAGTTCCAGGCCGGCGGGAGCTACAGGGGAGACCCTGTCTCAAAAAGACCAAAAAAAAAAAAAAAAAAAAAAAAAAAAAGAACACCTAGCAGTAATCAGCTACCAATAATTCCTGAGCTAAGATTGGGGCTTCTTATCCATTTCCCCAGTTCTATGCCAGGTTTTTGTCTGGTTTGAGTTTGCATGGTTCTTGTGCATGCTGTCACCATTGCTATAAAGTTCATATGAACAACGTCCCAGCTGCCTGGAAAGCTCTGTTTCCTTATGGTCACCCACCATCCCTGGCTCTTAGAGTCTTTCCACCCTCTCTTCCACAATGGTCCTTGAGCCCTGGGTAATAGGAGTCCTATCCAGGGACACGTACTCTGCATTGTCTTAGCCTCCACATTTTGGCCAGGTATGGCTTTCTGTGTTAATCACCCTCTGTTGCATGAGGAAGCTCTGCTGGTGAGAGTTGAGAGATGCATTAATAGTCTCTCTAACCACTATTCCACTACGTAGTTTTATATGAGCAAGATCCCAGGAGCTTTTAAGACTCTATTTCCATATGGTCATGCACCTCTTCCCTGGCTCTTACAATCTTTCTGCCCCCTCTTCCTCAATTGTCCCTGAGCCCTGGGTGGGTGAAGCTTAATGTAGGAGTCCCTTCTAAGGACGCACATTCTTCAGACACTTACGTTCTCCCCTTTGGCCATTGGTGACCTTCTGTGTTCCTGGCCCTCTGTTGCATGAGGGAATTTCATTACTGAGAACTGAGAGATTCATTTGTGTCCTCCTTGCCCCTTGCTCTTTGTTACATGAGATTTAGGTGTAGAGGTTGCATTGTAGATGTGCCACTTAGGCTTGGGCAATTCACAGACAATGTCTGTGTGTGACCAGCTGTGGTACTCTGTAATAGTCTCTGTATGGTGTAAAAGAAGCCATCTTTAACTCCAGTTCCAGGGGAATCTAACGCCCTCTTCTGACCTCCGCGGCATTGCATGACACGGGTGCACCAACCTACATGCAGACAGTACATTCATACACATAAAAAATATTTTTTAAAAAAAAAGAAGCTTATTTGATGAGCGGTAACTGGTATATTTGCCTGTAAATATAAGGATACATATTTTGTGAATTACATTAGTCTAGGGATGCCACAATCTTGGGTTTTTTTTCTAAGATCTATGACCTCTCAAGGCATGTGTATTTGGCTATGTTTACAGTATAATACATGAGTTTCCTCCCATTGAGTGGGCTTTAAGTCCAATTAGGTAAACATTGATTTCCTCCAAGATAAAAGTGCCAACCCTGTACCAATGTTCTTTGCCCGTGCCAGTCACTGATGTGGTTATTTGGTCTCGAAGCTGGGGTTTGACCATCGATTGCTGCTCTCCCTTATCAGCTTGTGTAGTGCTCTGCAAAGCTATGAGAGCTGGCCTTCAGGGGAAGTGGCTTCCAGGTCAGCTCCAGCTCCATTGCTTCAAATCCTTTGTCTGAAGTATGTCCCGTCTTCAGCAGGAGGGTCTTATATTCAAGTTCTGTGAAGCAATCAAGGGCTGTGGCAATAGTCTGTGTAATTTTGGACTACCCTGGCCAACAAATCAAAGGAAGGTTTCTCCTGTCTGGCACTATTTCTTGTTATTTAGCCTTCAGATATACACATGGACTCGTGTAGAGATATTATATGTGTAATTTGTCATTAGGTTTTTGGACTAATCTGATTTTTCTCTTTTTTAAAAAAATACTAGTTAGGTATTCTTTATCTCTCCTCTCTCTCTCTCCCTTTGTACCCCTCCCTCCCTGCCTTCCTCATTTAAAATGTCCCAATTTTCCCCATTTTTCCATTGATAATACCAGTCTCCTATGTTCGACCTCTTTTGAGCTCCTTTTCCCTTTATCCCCCAAATTCCTCATATAACCCTCCCTCCCCTCTCCCATTTTATCCACTTCTTCCTTAGCAATACCTGTGTCCTACTGTTCTTTGTATCATGTTCCTTTGTTCCCTGACTCCCTGGTTCCTGTGGATTTGATGCTAATATCCACATATGAGGAAGAATATACTTCATTTGTTTCCAAGACTGTGTTACATCACTTAGAATAACAGATTCTGGTTTTATCAATTTACCTGCAAACTTCATCTTTCTTTACTGCTGAGTAGAACTCCATTATGAAAATGTACTACATTTTTGTTATCCACTTGACAGTTGAGGGACACTTAAGTTGCTTCCACTTCTTAGCTATTGTGAAAAGAGCAGCAACGAACATGAATGTAAAAGTATCTTTGCAATAGGATGAGTCCTTTGAGTATATACCAAGGAGTGGTATATACTGGGTTATATAACTGGGTTAAGTGGTAGGTTAATTTTTAGTTTCTAAAGAATTTGAAACACTGCTTTCCATAGGGGTTTCATGTGTTTGTAATCCCACCAGCAGTGAATGAGCATTCCTCCTTTCCCAGATTCTCTCTAGCATTTGGTATCATTTGTTCTCTTGATCTTAGCCAGTCTGACTAGGATAAGATGAAATCTTAAAATGGTTTTAATTTGCATTTCCATAATTACTAATAATATTGAAGACTTTAAAAGTCTTTTAGCTATCTTATTTTTTCTTTCAAGAACTCTCTGTTCAGATCCTTAGCCCATCTTTTAATTGGGTCAGTTGTTTTCTTGATTCTTTGTTGTTTGAGTTCTTTATATATTCTGGATGTTAAACCTCTGTCAGATGTGTCACGATTTTCTCCTAATCTGTTGGTTTTCTCTTGACTTCCTTGGCTGTTTCTTTTGGGGTACAAAAGTTTTTTCATTTAATGAGATCCTACTTGTTGATTGTTGACCTTAATTCCTGAGCAACTGATGCCTGATTTAGAAAGCCCTTTCCTACACCTATATCTTGTAGGTTACTGCCAATGTTTTATTCTAACAGTTTCAGAGTTTCAGGTTTCACATTGAGGTCTTTCATCCATTTGGAGTTGGCTTTTGAGCAATGTGAAAGATAAGGGTCTAGTTTCATTCTTTACAGATGGAAATCAAGTTTTGCCAGCACCATTTGCTGAAGATGCTGTCTTTCCTTCAGTGAATGTTATTGGTCCCTTTGTTGAATATCAGGTGGCTGAAAATGCATGTACTCATCTTTGGATCTTCAGTTATGTCCCATTGATCTACAGGTCTATTTTTGTACCAGCACCATGCTGTTTCTATGACTATATCTCTGTAATATAGTTTGAAATGTAGTATAGTAATCCTCCCTGTATTGCTCTTTGTGCCCAGGGTTGCTTTGGCTATCCGGGGTCTTTTGTGCTTGCATTTTAGGGTGATTTTTCTAATTCTGGGAAGAATGTCATGGGGATATTGATTGGAATTGCATTGGTTCTATACACTGCTTTTGGTAGATGGTCATTTTCACAACATTAATTCTTCCAATCCATGAGCATGGGAGGCCCTTCCATCCCCTGGTGTCTTCCTTAATCTCTATCTTTAAAAATTTAAAATTTTCATTGTAGAGACCTTTAATGTCTTTGGCCAGGTTTATTCAAAGCTTTTCTTTCTGAGGCTGCTGCGGATGGGAGGCTTTCCATGTCCTCTTTCTTCCCTTGCTTGTTATTGCTGTATAGAAAGCGTACTGATTTTTGTAGGTTAATTTTATAACCTGCCACTTTAATCATTTCTAGTAGTGTTCTGGTGAATTTTTTGGGATCTCTTATGTATAATATCATATTGTTGGCAAACAGTGATAATTTGATCTCTTCTTTTCTAATTAATATCACAACATAAACAGTATAACCTTAAAAGTCCCACATTCCTTAAAAAATCTCAAATATTTAAAAGTTCAATGTCTCCTTGGGGGCTGGAGAGATAGCCTAGCGGTTAAGAGCGCCGACCGCTCTTACAGAGGACCCGGGTTCGATCCCCAGCACCCACATGGCGGCCGAGAACCGTCTGAAACTCCAATTCCAGGAGAACTCCAGTTCCAGGGGAATCCAAGACCCGCTTCTGACCTCCGCGGCATTGCACGACACGGGTGCACAAACCTATATGCAGACAGTACATTCATACACATACAGAAATAAATAAAATAAAAAAAAATCTCTCAATGTGGGCTCCTGAAAAATTAAAATCAAGTAAAGTACTATGCTATTTCAAAGAAATTGGGCACACTTAAGAAAAACCTTAGTCCAGCATAGTAGCTCAAGGCTGAGCAACTGGGATTCACCCATGATCTTTTGGGCTCCAAATTTTCAACAGATCCACTTTCCTAACTCTGCCATCTGCAGCATACACAGCTCATCTTGCAGGCCTAGGTCAGCTCCATTCCACACCTGCTGCTGTTCTTGGTGGTCATCGTCTGGTCCCAGCATCTCCAAAAAGCTGGAGTCTCCACTGAAACTGAGGCTGCACCTTTATCAATGGACTCTTCTGACCTTTCTCTGTGCAAAGCCTCAGCTTCTTTCATGATCCCTGCAATCCTAGGGTCTTTACTGCAACCGAGGCTGCACTTTCACCAATGGCCTTTGCTGGCCTCTCATAGTGCCAAGTCTCAGCAGTTCTCTGTGACCTCTTCACACTTTCAACACCAGAACCATTCAGGAGACTCTTACATGTTACCAAGTCCTGCTTCCAGCTTGAGATGGAGGGTCAGGCCCCCTCTGAACCACAGCTTCTGTGTGTTGACTCTGAGGAAATTCTTCCCAAAATATTTCACCACAGTGATGCTGGTCTCTTGTTACTTACAGCTGATTTTTCATCCCCAGGTAACCAACATCAATTATTCCAGTAAAACAAAAATTTCACTTCAGGTTCTGGCCTCTTCTTAATCACTGCTGATTCTTCAGCCTCAGTTGACCAGAACTCACAGATTTTCAATTCAAAGCATCACACAAATAGACCCCAATAGTCTTTGCTTCCCTTTGAAGCTTCATAAGCCAGGCCTCCATCATCCACAATTCTTTCAGCATAACTATTTCAAGTCCCACAGCAACAAACTCAAAGCACTCAATTGCTTTTCCAGCCTAAATTTCCAAATGCTTCCACAATCGTCTCCCAAGCACTTGGGTCACAACAATACCCCATTCCTGGTACCAATTTCTGTTTTAGTTTCTCTTTAATCACTGTGACAAAACACTCTGACCAATACCAACTTGGTGAGGTAAGGGTTTATTCAGTTTACATCTCCCAGGCCACAGTTCATCACTTAAGGAGCCCAAGGTAGGAACTCAGGACAGGAACTTGGAGGCAGGAGCTCAAGCACATACCATGGAGGAATGTAGCTTACTGGCCTGCTCTCCTTACCCATGCTCTGGCTGCTTTTTTTTGATATATGGAAATAATTTATAGCAATAATAAAATTTAAAAAACCTAAAAAAAAAGAAGGAAATAATCTTCAATTCTCTCATGCATTTCAACAAATATCATTAACTTTAAAATGAACTATTATAGACAAGTTAAACCATTGAAAAATATGTATCTTACAATTGATGCATATAGGCTATGAGGTGCTATATTGCGTTTTTTATTTTTAATTTTTTAATTTTTATTTTTTTATTTTATATTATTCCAAAATATGTATATATACACTCCACNTTATTTTATATTATTCCAAAATATGTATATATACACTCCACGCATAAGTCAAAATAAAAAATTCTGAAAATAGACTATAGGTTGATCACTAAACACATTTAGAGATTCACATTTTAACAGTAAATTTGCATGCAGGTATAAAGTCGTGTAACTTTACATTCTTTTTTTAGAATATGACTACATCTCCTCCATCTATATATGGCAATTACAATGTGTGAGTATATTCTAGAGCCCATTTATAGATTCACATTGTAATAACACAGTTGCTTTCAGATACAATGAAATATAATAATAAAGTTGCTCAGTTTGCCTGCCGACTGGGGATTTGGTGTTAGCATCCACAAATGAGGGAAACCATTCCCCCTTTTTTTCTGGGACCGTGTTACTTCACTTAGTATAATTGCTTTGAGTTCCATCCATTTACCAGCAAAGCTCATGATGTCATCTTTTTTCACTGCTGCATAGAACTCCATTGTGTAGATGTACCACATTTTTGTTATCCAGTCATCAGTTGAGGGGCATTTGGGTTGGTTCCAGGTCTTTGCTATTGTGAAGAGAGCTGCAGTAAACATAGCTGTGCATGTATCTTTGCGGTAGGATGCATCTTGTGGGTATATATCCAGGAGTGGTATGGCTGGGTCAGGTGGTAGGCTTGTTTTGAGATTTTTAAGGGTTCTCCACACTGCTTTCCACAGTGGTTGTACCAGTTTACATTCCCACCAGCAATGGAGGAGTGTTCCCCTTTCCCCACCACCTCTCCAGCATTTGGTGTCTTTTGTTTTCTTGACCTTGGCTAGTCTTATTGGAGTGAGATGATACCTTAGTGTGGTTTTAATTTGCATTTCCTTAATTATTAATGATTTTGAACACTTTTTAAGATGTTTCTCAGCCATCTTTACTTCCTTACTGGTGAAGTCTTTGTTCAGCTCTTTACTCCATCTTTTGAGTAGGTCATTTGTTTTCTTCCTTCTTTGTTTTTTAAGTAGTTTATATATTCTGGATGTTAATGCTTTGTCAGATGTATCAGTGGTGAAGGTTTCCTCCCGCTCTGTGGGTTTTCTCTTCACTTATTTGATTGTTTCTTTAGCTGTACAAAAGCTTTTGAGTTTGATGAGGTCCCACTTGTCAGCTGTTGACCTTATTTCCTGCATGACTGCTGTCTGATTTAGAAAGTCTTTTCCTACACCTATGTCTTGTAGGTTGCTGCCATCTTTTTCTTCTATCACCTTCAGGGTTTCAGGTTTCAGGTTGAGAACTTTGATCCACTTGGAGTTTATTTTTGTACAGGGTGAGAGGTAGGGGTTTGATTTTGTTCTTCTACAAATGGTGATCCAGTTTTGCCAACACCAGTTGCTGAAGATACTACCTTTCCTCCATTGAGCTTTTTTCCCCCTTTGTCAGATATGAGGTGGCTGAGGTTATATGAGCTTAAGTTTGGATCTTCAATTTTGTTCCATTGGTCAATGGTTCTGTTTTTTGCCAATACCAGGCTGTCTTTATGACTACAGTCCTGTAATATTGCTTGAAGTCTGGTAATGTAATCCCCCCAGGATTGCACTTTTCACTCAGGGTTGCTTTAGCTATTCAGGGTCTTTTGTTTTTCCATATGAATTTAAGGATTTTTTTCTAAGTCTGTGAGAAAGCTCATGGGGATTTTGATTGGGATTGCATTGAATCTGTATACTAATTTGGGTAGAATAGACATTTTTACTATATTAATTTTTCTAATCCATGAGCATGGGAGGTCATTCCATCTTTTGATCTCATTTTCAATCGCCTTCAGAGTTTTAAAATTTTTGTTGTAGAGGTCTTTGGTGTCTTTGGTTAGGTTTATTCCAGGTATTTTATTATGTTTTTGAGGCTATTGTGATTGGGCAGGTCTCCTTATATTCCTTCTCCAGTTGCTTATTGTTGGTGTGAAGGAAGGCTACTGATTTTTCTAGGTTTATTTTGTATCCTGCCACTTTACTGAAAGTTTTGATCGTTTCTCAGAGTTTTCTGGTGGAGTTTTTAGCATCCCTTAGGTAAACTATCATATCATCTGCAAAATGGGATAATTTTATTTCCTCTTTTCCAATTAGTACTCCTTTAATTTCGCTTTCTCGCTTTATGGCCCTAGCAAGCATTTCAAGCACAATATTGAAGAGGAGTGGTGATAGTGGACAGACTTGCTGTGTTCCTGCCTTTAATTGGAATGCTTCCAACTTTTCTCCATTTAGGATGATGTTGGCTGTGGGTTTCTTGTATATGGCTTTGATTACATTGAGGAATGGTCCCTCCAGTCCAATTTCTTCTAAGACTTTAAGTATGAGGGGATGCTGGATTTTGTCAAAAGCTTTTTTCTGCATCGACTGAGATGATTGTGTGGTTTTTGTCTTTAAGTCCATTTATGTGTTTTATGATATTTATTGATTTACATATGTTGAACTATCCCTGCATCTCTGGTATGAATCCAACCTGGTCATGATGGATGATCTTTTTGATGTTGGTCTGTATGTGATTTGCAAGTATTTTGTTGAGAATTTTTGCATCTGTGTTCATCAATGATATGGGTCTATAGTTTTCTTTCTTGTTTGTGTCTTTGCCTGGTTTTGGTATTAGAGTGATGCTGGCTTCGTAGAAGGAATTTGGAATATTTCCCTCTGTCTGTATCCTTCTGAAAAGTTTGAGTAGTAATGGTTGTAAGACCTCTTTAAATGTTTTATAGGATTCTGCTGTGAAACAATCTGGACCTGGGCTTTTTTTAGTTGGGAGGTTTTTATTACATCTTCAATTTCCTCATGTATTATGGGTCTGTTTAAGCTGTCAATCTCTTCTTGGTTAATCTCTGGCGAATCCCAGGATTTCAGATATTCATTCATTTCTCTTAGGTTTTCAAATTTAGTACAGTATAGGTTTTTGAAATATTTTCAAATGATTGTCTGGATCTTTTCTTTATCTGTTGTGATGTTTCCTCTTTCATCACAAATGCTATTGATTTGTAGTTGCTCTTTCTTTCTTTTGGTTAACTGGCCTAGAGATCTGTCTGTTTTATCTTTTCAAAGAACCAGTTTTTGGATTTTTTTGTATTGTTTTCTTTGTTTCTATTTCATTGATTTCTGCTCTGATTTTTGTTATTTCTTCCTGTTTGTTGCATTTAGGGTTCATTTGTTGTTGTCTTACAAGTGTTTTTAGCTGCAGTGTTAGATCGTTTATTTGTTCTCTTTCTGTTTTTTTAATGTGGGCCTTAGGCTATATAAATTTCCCTCTTAGGACGCTTTTATGTATCCACCGGTTTTGTTGTATTGTATTGCCATTTTTGTTAGTTCCAGGACATGCTTTTTATTTCATTCTTATTCTTTTACTGACCCACTCATCTGTCGTATATGTGTGTTGTTTGTCTCCATGTGTTCTTTTTTTAATTATTTTTTATTTATTTATTTGTATTGTATGAAATGTACTGCTTCATGTAGGTTTGCACCCGGTGTTGTGCATGCCGCGGAGGTCAGAAGAGGGCGTTGGATTCCCCTGGAACTGGAGTTCAAAGACTGGTTCTCAGCCACCATGTGGGTGCTGTGGGATTTGGGAACCCAGGTCCTCTGCAAGAGCAGCCGGCGCTCGTTGAACTGCTAGGCATTCTCTCCAGCCCTCCATGTGTTCTTTTATAGTTAGTAGGGCTTACCCTGGAGTTAATATTGAGCTTTATTATTGCACTGTGTCTGATAGAATGCATGGAAATAATTTCATCTTTCTATTTTGTTGAGGTTTCTTTTGTGTCCCCAGTATGTGGTCAAATTTGAGAAATGTTCCTGTGGTGTGAGTAGAAAAGTATATTCTCTGGTGTTTGGATAAAAATTCTCTGTAGATATCTGAGTGTCCATTTGTGTGTATTGTAATTGTACAGTTCTGATGTTCTCTCTGCTTAATTTTTGTCCAGTTGCCTATCCCAGGTGGCTCAGTTGGGGTGTATTGAAGTCCCCCCACTATTAGTGTACTGGGATTAAATCTGTGTCTTGAGGTCTGAGGATTGTGTTTCATACAGTTCGGTGCACCAGAGTTTGGTGCATAGTTATTTAGAATTGTGCCAAATCTTCCTTGTTAATTGTTCCCTTGATCAAGGATAATGGCCCTCTTTGTCTTTTCTGATTAATTTTAACTCTGAGTGCTATTTTGTCTGATATTAGAAACACTCCTGCTTGTCTTTTGGTCCATTATTGGAATATTCTTTTCCATCCCTTTCACTTTAAGTGCTGTCCTGTTCTTGAGGGTGAGAATGGGTTTCTTGGAGGCCGCATATAGATGGATTATGTTTCCAAATCCATTCTACCAGTCTATGTTTTTTGTGGGGAAGTTTAGCAACCATTAAATATTTAAGGTTATTATGAGAGATGTGTGTTGGTTCCTCTCAACTTATTTTTTCATTTGCATTCTTGGTCTAGGTATTTATTTACTCTGTTATGCTTTTGGTTAATTTCTCTTTGGGTTGCTTAAGGATAGTTTACTCCTTCTCCCTTGTCTCTTGTTGATTGCTTCGAGTATTTTCTGAAGTGTTGGGTTTTTTTTTTTGAACATGTGTTCTTTATTCATTTGTTTATGTCATGAAAGATTTTTCTTTCTCCTTCAACTATGATTGATATTTTGTGGGTATAAAAATCTGGGTTTGCATCTAAGTCATTTAGTACTGGGAATATTTGGTCCTGTTCTTCTGGCTTTCATGGTTTGCACCTGAAGAAGTCAGGTGTGAATTTTGATTTCCCTTATATGAACTTGTTTTTCTCTTGTGGCTTTCAGTATTTTTTTCTTGTTTGAGCATATGTGTTTTTAACTATGATATGATGTGCCAGAATTTCTTTTCTGGCTTGTCTATGTTTGGTGTGTTCTATGTGTTTCTTGTATTTCTATGGTTTGTCTTTTTCAAGTTTGGGGAAATTTCCCTCTATTATTCTGTTGACAATCTGATCAATACCCTTTCTCTTGGGGATTCTTCTCCTTCCCTCACTCCCTATGATGACGAGGTTGCGTCTTTTTTCATAGTGTCCCACATTTTCCTGGTTGTTCCACTCTTGGGTTTTTTAAAAAATTTTTTCTTTTTTTTTTTTTTTTTTTTTTTTTTTTTTTTTTTTTTTTTTTTTTTTTTTTTTTTTTTCTTCTTCCTCCTTTCTGCTTCTGCGGCTTTTTTCCATCCTTCCTGCTGATTGGCTGAATGTTCAATTTCCTTTTATTCATCCTGTGATTTCTTCAGTATTTCCTTCCTTTGGAGCTTTCTCTTTTATTCTCTTTCTTTTATTTATTTCTTTTTTACACTTACTTTCATTTATTCTTTTTTTTAACAATAAGTACTACAGTTTGTGAGTACAAGCTCCCTTCATGTAAAACCAATTTGCAAGCAGTTGTGCCCCAACCCCACACAGCCAGGCTCCCACCTTCCAGCTGGAGGGGCTTGTAGTACAATCAAGTTGATCAACTGAGGGTCCAGTCTATATTGCTGTCGTTCACCATTCACCCAATCGCAGCCCTTTCACATTCTACCATGGCCCTGTTCTGAGACTCTCCCTCCCTGGGCTTGGACAAGGGGCACAGGTGGATGAGAAGCAAAAAAACAGTCTGCTTTCTCCGGAGATGTCATTTTTGACTCTGACCAGTTCTGGCTGTTTCTTTTCATTGGCTGACAGTTTGTTCAGGACTAACCTTTCAATCCTACTAATGAAGCACAAGCCATTAGATATATAGATATGTACAATAGTACTAATTATTTATGGTAGGTTTTACTTTGTTAGAAACAGGCTGTTTGGATTGGTTGATTAACCCTATGAATTACGTTTTTTCGTAAAGATGACAGGTTCTTACTGTGGATTATAACAACTTCTCAAACTAGAGGTTGTAAGATTGTGGCATCAGCTGTGGGTTATACATCCAAGGAGAGAGTTAATAGTCAATTATATTTGGGATATACAGACAATATGGCTGCCACTGCCCTGCACAGTAGTATTCAAGGCAGGTGAGGTGTAGCTGATGCTGACAGAGGAGTCTTGCTTGATTCAAGGTAGACCAATATTTGCTTTCTTGGTTTAATGGCCTTTGGTAGCCACTATCTGGTATTCCAGAGACCATCTACACTTGCAAGTGTGTTCTAATACATCTTTCCCCTGCTTCATCAGGTCTTTGACGGCAGGGCCTTACCGCCTCTGTTCTTGCAGGTATCCCCGTTTACAGGCAAGAACCTTTACCTTTTGGGGGGCTTTAATGCCCTGGCCAACATCTCCTTGGCCAAATAATCCATTTCTTGATATCAGAGGTCTCCTGTGTTAATATATTTTGCTTAAATGCACCAGCTTAAAGACTCTAGTATAATATTTGGTCTGAATTAGAGAATAATCCTTTTCACAGTTCCTATGTCTATAGTCAATTAAAGAAAGCAGTTTTATTTTTTTATATGTTTTATACGAGATAACCTCTATAATGGTCAGCTTTAATTTACAGTTAGAGATTGACTTAATTACCATCCTTATTTTTCTTTTTCATGAAAGGAGGTAGAAAGTCTCTCATATTTAAAACTTTGCAGCACCTAGAAGGTAAGGTTCATTAGGACTCTTTATAAACAGTTGTTACAAATCGGATCCACAGAAATGTTTGAGTCTGTCAGCAGTCCGAGGGTTTTTCCTCCTCTTAGTTAGATAGGCCATACTTATCTGCTGGTATTTTCTTAGGTACATACTTACCACAATGGAAGGCTGTATTCTTTCTTTCTCAGCCATTAATTGGTGACATTTTGACCTGTGGGGAAAAAACATAGGATCTTTTCCCCTAGTTGTTTTAGATTAAATTGAAAAATTTTTGGCCAAAAAAATATTTAAATATATCACTGTTTCCCCCTTTTTTTATTTTAGGTTTTATTTTTGACCCATGAGTCTCAAAAAAAGGCAGTTGTTGTAGTACACATACTATAGGCAGAAATCAAGGTGTAAATTTCATTAACTTTATCCAAGCCTGTTTTGGGTGACTGTATGTGTTAAATTTGGGAAGCAAATTAATTTGGGAAGCAAATTAACTTAAATTATCCTACAGGTAAAGAGAATGTTACAAGATTATATTGGTATAATACAAAGATTATAGAGAACATGTGTATATGTTAATCCCAACAAGTTATTGTTATTACAGATTTTTAAGTAAAACAAATATGAATAACAACAATTTATATTTCCAATTTAACTAAGGTACATTACTGTTTTTATCAAAACATTTAAACCAATGTTGTTTAATATAGACATTTTTTTTTTTTTTTTTTTTTTACTAAGTCCTAAAATAACCATGTAATTTGTAGATAGAATTTAGGCAAAATTGGATAACTTGTTGAACTCACGTCAAATAAATATACATTAATTGCCTATAGACCCGTGTCTTTCTCCCAGCCCACCCCTTCCAATTTACCATTTCAGTCAGTTTCTGATGCTGCAGTCTTTCTGTTGTTCTTTCCAGTATGCATCCCTCTTAGGACAAGAACATATTTTCAACAGATGCGGGATACCATTCATCATTTGCTTTTTTGGGACTTTGTTATTTCACTCAACATGATATCTTCTAGGCTCCATCCATTTAACCTGCCAAAAGTTTCATGATGTTGTCTTTCTTTACTGCCTGCATAGAAACCCCTTGTGTACATGTACCACATTTTTTCTCTATCCACTTTCAGTTTCCCCCCCCCCCCCAGTTTAGGGGCATTTGCGGTGGTTCCAGCTTTTTGCTATTGTGAAAAGAGCTGCATAAACATAGGCGGTGCTGTTTACTTCTGCAGTAAGATGCGTCTTGTGGTATATACCCAGAAGCGGTATGACGGATCCAAATGGCAGCTCAATTTGAGTTTCTAAGGGTTCTCCACCACTGCTTTCCATTAGTGGCTGATAAATTACATTTCCCCCTGCAAATAGATGCGAGTTCCCCCTTTCCCCACAACCTCTCCAGCCCACTTGATATCTTTTTGGTCTTTCTTAATCCTGGCCGTCTTATTGGAGTGTTATGATATCTTAAAGTGGTCTAATTTGCATTTCCCTAATTATTGATGAAGTTGAACAGTTTTAGATGTTCTCAGCCATCTCTTAATTCCTCATTTGTGAAGTAGTCTCTATTCAGTTCTTTCTCCATCTTTGAGTGATTCATGTTTTCTTTCTTCTTTGTTTTTTGAGTGTTTATATACTACGGAGATCAGTGCTTTGTCAGATTTTGTATCTGCAATGAAGGTTTCTTCCTACTGTGGGTTTTTCTCTTCACGTCCTTGATTGTTTCTTTGAGATACAGACGCTTTTGAGTTTATGAGTCCCATTTGTCAATTGTCGATCTTATTCTTGTGCCGCTGCTGTCTGATAAGAAAGTCTTTTCCTACGCCTATGGATTCTGCGGTCTGCTGCCAAGTTTTTCTTTTCATCACCTCCAGAGTTTGGAGTTTCACGTGAGGTCTTTGATCCTTGGAATTGATTTTTGTACAGGTGAGAGGTAGGGGTTTAAATTCATTGTTCTACAAGTGGTTGATCCAGTTTGCCAACACCACTTGCTTGAAGATGCTGTCTTTCCTCATTGTGTCTTCTTGGCCCCCTTGTCAAAATATGAGGTGGCTGCTTTTTTTTGTCTTTCAGTGTCCATTTATATGTTTTTGATGATATTATGATTTTCGTATGATGAACCACCCTGCATCTCTGTTGTGAATCCAACTTGGCATGGTGACTGATTTGGTACTTCAGTTTTGTTCCATTTCTCAACTGGTCTGTTTTGTGCCATTACCAAACTGTTTTTATGGATATGGCCCTGTAGTATAGTTTTGAAGTCTGGTAGAGAGATTCCCCTGTATTGTAATTCACTCAGGGCGGCTTTGGCTCTTCGGGGGTCTTTGTTTTTCAAAATGAAATTTAAGGATTTTTTTCAAAGCCTGTGAAGAAACCTCTTGGGGATTGATTTTTATTGGGATTGCATTAAATCTGTACCAAGTTTGGGTAGAATGACCTTTTACTATATTAATTTTCCCAATCCATGGCATGGGAGGGTTTTCCATCTTCTGATGTCTTCCTCAATTCACTCTTCAGGGGTTTAAAATTTTGTTGTAGAAGAATCCTTGTGTCTTTGGTTAGGTCCGTTCCTAGGTATTTTATTGTTTTGCGGCTATTGTGAGTGAGAAAGACTTCTTGTGGTCCTTTCAGTTGCTGTTGTTGGTGTAAAGAAAAAGCTATTGATTTTTCTAGATTTATTTTGTATCCTGCCCTTAATGAAGCTCTTAATCATTTCTAGGAGTTTTCTAGTGGAGTTCTTAGCAACCCTAACTAAACGATCATATCATCCAGCATCAGCCAAAAGGGATCGCTTGACTTCCTCTTTTTCCAATTAGAACTCCTTTAATTTCTTTTTCTTGCCTTATGCCTAGCAAGGGTTTCAAGCATATATTGAAAAGGAGTGACAGGGGGCAGCCTTGCTGGGTTTTTGCCTTTAAAGGGAATGCTTCGTCATTTCCCCATTAAGGATTGATATTGGCTGTGGGTTTCCTGTATACGCCTTTGATTACATTGAGGAAATTGATTGCCTCTGATCAATTCCCTCTACGACTTTTAGCATGAAGGGAGGCTGGATTTTGTCAAAGGCCTTTCAGTGTCAAATGAGATGATCCATATTTTTTGTCTTTCAGTACATTTATATGTTTGATGATATTCATTGATTTTTGTCCCTGCATTTCTGGTATGAATCCAACTTGATCATGGTGAACGATCTTCTGGATGTGGGTCTGTATGCATTTGCAAGTATTTTATATAGAATTTTTGCATCTGTGTTCATAAGGAAATGGGTCTATGGTTCTCCTTCTTGGTTGTATATTTGCCTAGATTTGGTAACTGTTGATGCTGGCTTCTACAAGGAATATGGGAGAACCCCTCTGTTTGTATCTTTCTAAACAACTTGAGTAGTAATGATTGTAAGTCTTTTGAAATATTTTATAGCATTCTGCCGTGAAACCATCTGGTCTGGGATTTCGGTTGGGAGGCTTCTTATTCACCTTTAATTTCTTCGTATATTATTGTTCTTTTTAAGTGTCGATCTCTTCTTGGTTAACTTTGGCAATTTCTCAGGATTTCAGATATTTCAATCCATTTCTTCTAGATTTCAAACTTAGTATAGGTTTTTTGAGATTTCCCATATGATGTCTGGATCTTTCATTGTCTGTTTTGTGATATTTCCCTTTTATCACAGATTCTACTAATTTGGAGGTTTTTTTTTTTTTGGTTAACTGGCTAGAGTCTGTCTATCTTGTTATTCTCTAAAGGAACCAACTTTCGGATTCGTTGGTTATTTAATATGTTCTTTTGTTTCTTTTTCCACTGGACCTCTGCTTTGATTTTTGTTATTTCTTCCTGTCTGCTGATTTGGGGTCTATTTGTTGTTGTCTCTCAAGTATTTTTAGCTGCAGTGTTTAATCATTCACTTGTGCTCTTTCTGGTTTTTTTTTTTGTTTTTTTTTTTTTTAATGTAGACACTTAGAGCTATAAACTCCTCTTACGGACTGCTTTTAAATTGTCCCATAGGTTTGTTGTATTGTATTATCACTGTTTATTCAGTTACAGGAATGTTTTTATTCTTTATTATTTCTTCCTTGACCCATTCGTTATTCAGGAGAGTTGTTGTTTAGTCTCCATGTGTTCTTGTAGTTGTTAGTCTGGTGTTGATATTGAGTTTTATTGCACTGTGGTCTGATAGAATGCTATGGGATCATTTCAATATTTTTGATTTGTTGAGTTTTTCCTGGTGTCCCAGTATCTGGTCTATCTATTTTGGAGAATGTCCATGGGGTGTTGAGTAGAAAGTTTATTCTTTGGTTTTGGGTGGAATATTCGGTATAGCTTGTTGTGCGGTCATTCAGATGCCTCTCTGTTTACCTTTGTCTGTTGATCTGTCTAAAGGACTTAGTGGGGTATGAAGTCCCTGCACTAATAGTGTTCTGAGGTTAATCTGTGCCTTGAGGTCCTGAAGAATTGTGTTTGGTGCACCAGAGTTTGTGGCGTATATATTCATGATTGTGGATCTTCATCATCAATTGTTGCTTTAATAAAGATGTCATGTTTCTTCTTTGTCTCTTTTATTTCTTTTTTGTTTGAAGCTATTTGTCTCTGAAATTAGAATGCCACACCTCTTTCTTTTGGTTCCATTTGCTTTCGGAATATTTTCTTCATCCCTTCACCTTAAGCTGGTGCCTATCCCTGAGAGTTGAAAGGGTTCTTGTAGACAGCATTAGATGGATTTTGTTTCCTAATCCATTCTCCCAGTCTATGTCTTTTGATTGGGGAGTTTATTCAATTCAGGTTATAATTGAACGATGGATGTTGCTTCATTTCCCCACCTTATTATCCATTTGGACTTTTGGTCTCCTCTGTATTTACTCCTATGGTTATGTTTTTATAGTTCTTTTCCTCGGTGCTGGGGATAGTTGCTCCTCTCTTCTGCCCTTTGAATTGTTCCAAGAATTTTATGAAGCGTTGTTTTTCCAGACAAGTATTATATCATCTTGTTTATGTCATGGAAGATTTTTCTCTTCCTTCAAACTATAATTGACATTTTTTGCTGGGTAAGTATTCTGGGTTGGCTCCATAGTCCTTTAACACTGGAATGTTTTACTCCATGTTCTTTCTTTCATGGTTTGTGCCGAGAAGTTGGTCGTTTGTAATTCTGGGTTTCCCTTTGATGTGACTTGTTTTTTTTTGTCGCCTTAGGATTTTGTCTTTGTTTTGGGCGTCTAGCATTTTAACTATGTGATATGCATGGGGAGTTTCTTTTCTGATTTGTCTATTTGGAGTCCTATGTACTTCTTGTATTTGTATGGGTTTGTCTAATTTTTAAGTTTGGGAAATTTCATCTATTATTCTGCTTGAAGTCTGATTCATACTATTCTCTTGAGATTCATTTCCTTCCTCGTTCCTATGATGGCAGAGATTTTAGTCTTTTCATAGTGTCCCCCAGTTCCTGGTTGTTCCCACTATTCTGTGTAATTTTAATTTTCATATTCTTTATTTGAGCTTTTAATTTGCTCTGTGTTGTCTTCCAGGTACTGATTTTCTTTGTTCTCCTGCCTCCATTTTATTTCTGAAGCTTTTTCCTTTCCTTCTTTCTTGATTGGATGGTGTTCTATTTACTTTTTCATTTCATTGCTGTGTTTCTTTAGTATTTCTCATTCCTTTTTGAGGTTTTCAATTTCTTCTTGTGCTCCTTACTTTGCTTGGTTGGCTTCCTTTTCAAGTGTTTCTACTTCTTTCGGAGTTTGTTTTTTTCTTCCTCTGGTTCTTTCTGGAGTTGTGACCTTTCTTCTTCCTTTAGTTCTTTCCAAAATTTGTCATTGTAGTCCTCTAGTGTCATTTTTTGAGTTTTTCATTCTCTCTCTTTAGCTTCTTTGACTTCTTCTTTATTTTCTTTAATTTCTTGCATAGGTCTGTAATTATTCCTTCTAAGATCTGTTCTTGGGTCACTTCCAGAAGGGGGTTCCCATTGTAAACTTACTCCTACCAGGGTTGGTAGAGCTTGGTGCGAATATATCCTGCACCTTTCCCATGTTGTCCCTTCCCGTGATCCTGTTCAGCTTGTCTTTCCTTTTTTTTTTTTTTTTTGCCTGTATTCCGATCCCAATCACAAATGTCTTTTCACTTGTTGAAGGCTGCTTTGGTTTTGCTTGCCTCCTTCCCGATGCTTCCCCCCCCTTGTTTATGGAGTGTTGAACTTGTCTAGGTTTCAGCTTCAACTTTTGTTTATATTTTGGCATATTGGAAGTCTAAAGTCTTTCCTTCCTGGTTCTATAGTGGTTCTCAAAAATTCCACTTGAGACACTCTCTCCTTTAAATTCCAGTTGGTTGGGGGGGAAATGCCTATATTAGCCCACAACCTGGTACCGTTGGAGCGGTGCGGGCCTCCTATCTGTGCTCCAGGTGGCCTCCAGCAAGCAAGGGCTTACCCTGCGCCTCCCACACACGATCTCACTTGGCACCTGAGCTAGACCCAGAGCCAGAGCCACTTTCCGGGCTGCAAAGGGGGAAGGGCGACCTTGCCCAGACAGCCACACCCTGCAGGGTTTATGGGCTCAGATCTAGGCCTGCAGGCCACCAGCCCCTCTGCCACCAAACCAGCGAATCAATTATCCAGCAACCGAGAGGTCAATCTTTAAGTTTTACCTGTCTGGAACTGTGCTGGGCTCCTATCTGCACTCCAGGTGGTCCTAGCAAGCAAGGCCTGACCCTGAGGGCCCCCCCCCCCCCCCCCCCCCCCCCCGCAATCTCACTATGGCACCAGACCCAGACCCAGAGCCAAAGCCTCTTCCTGGCTGCAAGGGGAAGGGCCCCTTTTTGGTCTTGTCAGTTCTTCTTGTAGCTCCTTGCTTGCTGGTCAGTTTCTTTTTTCCTTTCTTTCAGCCTGAATCTTTTCAATTTTCCACTTCCTTCTGAGTTTGTTTGTCATTCTCTCCCTCTAGTTCTTTTTGGAGTTTGTATTTCTCTTCCTCTAGTTCTTTTCAGAGTTTGTATTTCTCTTCCTCTAGTTCTTTTCTGAGTTTATCAATCTCTCCTTTTAGTTCTTTCTGGAGTTTATCATTCTTTCCTTCTAGTTCCTTCATGAGTTTTTCATTCTTCCCTTTAGTCTTGATTTGTTTTCATAGTCTCTGTAGTTCACTTCAATTTTTTTTTTTTTTTTTTTTTTTTTTTTTTGTTCTTCTAAGGTTGGTATCTTGGTTCCCTTCCAGGGAGATCTCATTGTTGGGATCTTTTACAGGATTGGTTGAATTCGGTGGGGATTTATTTTGAGCTTTTCCCATATTGTTGTTTTTCCATTGTGTCTTTGGCATGTGTATTTTTGTTGTTGTTGTTTTTCCTCCTTTGTTTATTTGTTTGCCTTCTGTTGCTAATCTCAAATGTTAATATGGAGGACTGGTTGGTCACTCAGTTTGCTTCCTGTTGGTTTCTTCCTCAGTTTTGGCTGTGCAGCCTCCAGTCACTGACACTGCTGGATCCTCCCAACAGCATTAAACCACAGCACCAGCAATTTATACTTTCCACCTTAGTGACAGTAGCTTGAGCCAGGGGAGGGGGAGTTTGAATCCTTTGACCCAGGCCCCACCTGGGCAGCTGGGCACGGAGAGTGTGTGCCCCTGGCTGACCTTCTAGCCATGCATGCAGTTCGTCTCTATGGTCCTAGTGTTGGGCGGTACCTGCGAGGTGGGCCTCCCGCCAACGGCCTGCACAGCACAGACCAACCTGGGTGGCTGGGCATGGAGAGTGTCCTGGCTGCTTTCTTATACAATACAGAATAACTTTCCCAGGGTGGCACCACCCACAATGTGCTGGGCCCTCCCATATCACTCAACAATCAAGAAGATACCCACAGATATGGTCCTGGGATAGTCCAATGGACACAATTCCCCAACAGAGGCTCCCTCAACCCAGGTGTGTCAGGTTGACCCTACAGCAATCCAGCAAGCTATAATTGTGTTTGAAATTTTTCATAATCTTTCTTTGAGTGGTCTGATTCATCAACTTTATCATGCAGCCTTGATTTTCTGTTTTCTATTTTATTCATTCCATTGGTGAGGGTTTCTCCTGTCATTTCAAACTGGGTTACAATTTGTTACTTACAATGAGTGTTTCACTTCCTCCTTCATTTCAACCTGAGTTTTCTTCAATATTTCTATCCTTGTATAAATTCAGTCAAAAGTTTGTGCCTATCTTTTAGTTCTTTGATTTGTTTATTTCTGAGTTCTTTAAATTTATTGAATTCTTTTTTTTTTTAATTCTTTTAAAAAAATTTTTTTTAAAGGCATGCGCGACCATGCCCGGCATTTATTTATTTCTGTATGTGTATCGATGTACTGTCTGCATGCAAGTTTGTGCACCCATGTTGTGCAATGCTGTGGAGGTCAGAAGAGGGCATCGGATTCCCCTGGAACTGGAGTTCTCCTGGAATTGGAGTTTCAGACGGTTCTTGGCTGCCATATGGGTACTGGGAATCAAACCCGGGTCCTCTGTAAGAGCAGTCGGTGCTCTTAACCTCTAGGCCATCTCTCCAGCCCCTTGAATTCTTTTAGATCATGTCTCTACTTGGTCCTTTACATTCGGTGTCCTGGCTTATCTCTAGGGGTTCCTCATTTCAGAACTCTGCTGAAGGATTGGTGATGTTTGGTGGGGACATATTATTTGGGTTCTTCTTATTATTTTTTCACTGTGATTTTGGCATGTGGATTTCTTTTGTTGTTTGTGATTCTAGTATGAAACTCAAGCCTTCTTTGATGAGTTGAAGTCTGATTCTCTTTGTATACTTGATGTGCCTTCGTTGTTTTTTTTTATTGGGTATGAAAATCTGTTTGGTATAGGCTTCAAGTTATCTCTTTTGATTTTATATCGGAGGGTCCAGATGGCTCTAGTCCGGCCACTCCAAGTTCCCCACACCCAAGTCAGGCACCAATGAGATACTCTCAGGCTTCCTCTTAAGATTCGGGCCTCTACTAGCCAGCAGGCACAGCACAATTTTGGAAGCTTGCTAGGTGGTATGTGGCCTCAGGTGTTCTCAAGCAGTCAAAGGCCTGGGCCCCTACTAAAGGGGAGAGATCCTTGCAGCAGTGCGAGGGGTTGCAGGTCATCCCGATGGAGGTGGATAGGCACCGTGGGATTTGGACAGCTCACTGCCACATGGAGGAGTCTGGATTTGGGTGCTCTCAGGCAGTCTGGAAAGGTCTGGGCCCCTACTAAAGGGGAGATCCCTGCAGCAGTGCGAGGGGCTGCAGGTCATCCCGATGGAGGGGGATAGGCACCGTGGGATTTGGACAGCTCACTGCCACGTGGAAGAGTCTGGATTTGGGCACTCTCAGGCAGTCTGGAAAGGTCTGGGCCCTTGCTAAACAAAAGCAGGCTAGAATTTCCTATCGGACACATAACCAACAAAAGAAATCCGTATGCCCAGACACAATGCAAAAGCACAAATAATATGAAAAACCAAGATGATATGAATAGTTATTTGTCTTTGCTTCAGGTTCTCACTTTTGATTTTTTAAAAAATACTTTATTCATTATTTTTATTTAATGGTATGAGTGTATTGCCTACATGTGTGTAAGTGCGCCTGTGTCAGGCAAATGCCTGTGGAGGTCTGAAGAGAGCTGTCATATGGGTGCTGGGAATGGAACCTGGGTCCTTTGCAAGGGCAGCCAGTGCTCTTAACTGCAGAACCATTTCTCCAACCCCCTCACTTTTGATATTTTGTTCGAGGGAAAAGATCCTTCCAAGCAGACTAGTTAGGAACTCCCCAGACTGGTAAAGGGGCCTAGCTCAATTGGAGTCTATAGGATCCAATGGTTGGGTTCTGGCAGGTTACTCAGGAGGAGGTCTAAGACAGGATGGTCAGGAAGGGGCTTAGGCCAAGGGGTGGGGAAGTGGGGGGAGGTAGACAGTGCAGCAGGGGTCTCACTAGCTAAGCAGAGTAGATGTGAGCCCTGGAGCAGAAGAATGTAGCTGATGGGAGAGCAGGGGGGTCACTATGCCTGAGGTGTGTGTGTGTGTGTGTGTGTATGTGTGTGTATGTGTGTGTATGTGTGTGTATGTGTGTATGTGTGTGTGTGTGTATATGTGTGTGTGTATGTGTGTGTATGTTTGTGTATGTGTGTATGTGTGTGTATGTGTGTGTGTATGTGTGTGTATGTGTGTGTATGTGTGTGTATGTGTGTATGTGTGTGTATGTGTGTATGTGTGTGTAAATGTGTATAGGTGTGTGTAATGTGTGTTGTGTGGTGTGTGAAGGTGGTGGTTGTTGTGATGTATGTGTGGTATGTGGTGTGTATGTGTAGTGTGTGTGTATGTGTGTGTGTATGTGTGTGTTTGGTATGTGTGTATGTGTGTGTATGTGTGTATGTGTGTGTATGTGTGTGATATGGATGTGTGTGTGGGATATGTGTGGGTTATGTGTGTAATGTGTGTGTGATGTGTGTGTATGTGTGTGTGTTTTGTATGTGGTGTGTATGTGTGTATGTGTAATGTGTGTGTTAGTAGTGTGTATGTGTGTGCAGGGTATGTGTGTATGTTGTGTGTATGTCCAAGTGGTACGAATCATCGGAGGCGTGACCAGGGAATCTAATCAACTCACTCATTTAACTGTTTCTTGTAGTTTCTTTTAATGGATCCATTTACTTTTTAACTTTAATGATTTTTTTGTTTTAAGGAGATCAGAAAGAGCTGTTTTAATTTTCTTTAAATTTTCTATCTAAAAGCATTATTTTTTTTCCATATCTAAATTGTAACAAATAACATTAGAATTAGAAAAACTAGGAAAATAAATGCAATCAAACATGTGAACAAGGAAAATTAGGAGATTCAGTTTATAAAGTTATTAATGTGAGGCCATAATTTGAAATGTGTCATCTGAAACTTGATTCAATTAACTTTCAGCAACTGCATCAAATGAACTCTAATATCCTGATTTTTCAAGGAGGAATACTTGTATTAAAAATACTTAAAAAATAGGTTTTTGTGTTTCATCTATAACTTTTTTTCGCCCCAAGCTCATCTTAATTATCTTTTACTTGGGAAGAAAAGAGTTATTTCTGATAGCATGAATGCAAACTTTTTTTTTTTTGTCTTAACTCAGTAGAGAATTTTAAGAGCTATTAGTGAGACACTGATGATGGTAATAATAAAGTCAGCTTCCAGCACCCTGCTCTGCTCTAACTCTCCAAAGGAAAGCGCTCACACTGAAATCTTTACCAGAATAATTCTTGAATATACTTCTAAGCAAAACAAGAGCTTCTGTTACCAGTCTTTAGGTTTTACTGTTCTTAATTTTATTCTGAAACTCAAATTCACCCCAAACCACAATTGCCATATTAACTTTGTCATGCACACTAGACTTCAGTTCCTCACAGTAAGAGTAGTACACAGCATGATTGGTCACACCCATTCAGCAACAAATCTATCTCATGCTATTTGCTGATGTGAAGCTTCCGTCTTAAGTTCTGAAGACACATGGATGTCTACTGTCTCATATCCATGTTCCCAAGTGGCCAAAGGGGTTCTTCACAGCTTCGCTTTGCCCGGCTGGAGCTGAAGGCTTTGTAACTTCATCGCCAGGCCCATGTTTCCAGTGATTTTCAATTTACCTTGAAAGAAGGCCGACTGAGGATTCATTTTACCAGTCATCAGAGCCAGCAAGTCTGAGTCAGCCATGGTGATTGTGCAGTCAGCCTTCTTATCTGAGTTGGGAAGCACGGATCCTCTGCCGTTTTTCACGTCTACCACCCAGGTGGCTTCTTTACCCCCCGGGGCCATCCTTCACCTTGAAGGCAAAAACACCACCGATTTTCTTCACAAACTGTTCGCCTTCCTCTTCAAGCTTCTTCTCGATCTCCTTAAAAACTAGACTGGCCTTGAACCCATCCCCTGCAGAGCTGGTGGGAGTAGCCTCGATCTGGTGTTTTCTGGCGGCCTCGGGGAAGCCCATCCTGTAGAGTGTCACGACCACTGCGCCGCCAAGTCCCAGGTTGTGCTGCAGAGCCACCCTGGCCCCGGGAACCTCTAACTTTATGATTCTTAATGTTATTTACAACTGTAGTTATATACAATTGCATGCAAATACTAATGCTACTAACTATTACTAACAATTGAGGCTTCTAACGGTACTAACAACAACAGCTTAGAAACCAAGAATATATATACCGGTATTGAGCCAATCAGCAGCTTTGTGTCTCTAGATACAATTTCTTATGTAAGAAGCTTTGTGTTTATAGATACAATTCCCCATGCAACACATCCTGCCCATAAACTTAGCAAAGTATCATGAACAGAACATGATGCATGAGAAACGGCACTCATATCATCTTGAAAATTACTGAAGCATGCGCACTGTGTTCTTCAGCCAGCGCCTTTTGGCCAGAGACCAAGTGCCATGGCTGCAAACCAAGCGCCATTTCTCTTCAGCCTGTCACTTCAGGTACTCTTTGTCTCCCAGATATGTGTGTGTATGTGTGTATGTGTGTGTGTATGTGTATGTGTATGTGTGTGTATGTGTGTATGTATTATGTCTGTGTATGTGTGTGTATGTGTGTATGTGTGCGTGTATGTGTGTGCGTGTGTATGTGTGTGTATGTGTGCGTAATGTGTATGTGTGTATGTGTGTATTTAAGTGTGTGTATGCATATGTGTGTATGAGTGTGTGTGTATGTGTGTGTATGTGTGTATGTGTGTGTATGTGTGCATGTGTGTGCATGTGTGTGTATGTGTGTATGTTTGTGTGTGTATTTATGTGTGTATGTGTGTGCTTGTGTGTATGTGTGTATGTGTGTGTTTGTGTTTGTGTGTGTATGTGTGTATGTGTGTGTATGTGTGTGTGTATGTGTGTGTGTGTGTGTGTAGTGCTGGGGGGTGAGGGGGTTGGCTCAGGTTTCAGGCAGGATGAACTGGGGGGGGCCCAGGCAGAGGAGAGTGGAAGTGGAGCTCTGCAAATATTTAAACATTCAAATAGTTAAACAAAAACAAAGGCAAATGCTAAACATAGAGACAAAGAACAGTGAAGTTACTTTCGTATCACGTGGGGTAGAAGGTGAGCCTGCAAAGATGAATGGGGCTGTGGCAAAAGGGCACAGAAGCCAGCTTGGAGGGGCTACCACTGGCCAAAGTGGGGACACCCCAACAAGTCTCTATACTGAGAAGATTCCCCCAAACCAACCTTGCTTGGTGCCATGAATGGACAGAACCAAGCCCACAGCTGGGTTCACACAGTTTCAGCTTTCACTGACTGGCTGCTAAAAATGAAATGGAGACAGAGACCTGGACTGTCTAAATGTTCTACACAGACTCGGAGCTGGACCTAGGGCAGAATATTAATTTGTGGTGGTGGGATCTGATAATCACCACTGCAACTGGGTCCTTTAGCCAACATCCTTAACAGTATGACGACATGATTGAGCCTTAGAGTCACCTAGGCAGCATCTCGTCTGAAATGTTTGCCCAGAATCTAATTAAGTCTTTAGGCTTAACTTCAGTTTATAGAAAATACAGGGAATACTGGAAAAAATTCAACCACAAGGAAGTAGACAAATCTCAATGTGTCTGTTACAGGAAACAACTGATTTACCTTCTTCAGCAAGAGACAACAAGGGGCGGGCGGGTGGCCACCTTCAACCAAAGGAGACTTGAGATGCATTCCTCATTGGTAATGTGTGTTACCAATGGATTGGATGTTGGCTTAAATGAGCCAATCGTAAAACACATTTGGGGGGGAATAACTAGGTAGTAGATGATAAGAAGAAATTATGGAAAAATTCGTTAGGAGTAAATAAACAGCACAAAATGCTATTTTGATTGCGTAGGAACAGGCTTTTATTTTCCAGAGATGCATAATATAATCAATAAGAGTGAGGTTACAATGTTTTGTTATTTACTCTAAAATGCTTGATTACAAGAAACGGAAAGAATCCAATAGAGCAAAATATTAACAATCCCGAAGTCTAAACAACAGGTATATGAGCGTGTGTGACAGCTCCCTTCTCATCCATATGTCCTGAATTTCAGAAGTAAATACTAAAAACATCTTTTACTATTAAAGATGAGTGACAGCTTAAATGTCTGCCTTGTGTGTTCTTGGTTTGCAGTTGAGATCAGCGGAGAGGGAACTGGGAGTTCTTGACTGGGGCCATCATTCCCTGGGGGCTCTGAGTCTAACCACAGTTTGGACAGTGGCCACCGGGGCAACTGGCCGGGATGCAGGTCACGGTGTCTCTGTGTGTCCAAAGTCATCTTCCTCAGCTCCCTCTGCTGTGGGGCTTTGAGTTCTCACAGGGGTCAGACTGTCCTGGTCACAGCTTTGATGTAGTGGAGCATCTATTTAGGTGAACTATCATGGCTGTGGCCTCTCTTCTGCTCTACTGGGGAGGGTTAGAGTCAGTTATCCCTAGCCCTGAAAGTTGTCCAGCTTCAAATACCTGGGTCTCTGCAATGATATTACAATGGCAAACAGTTTCTTTTTTGAGACAAGGTCTCTCTGTAGCCCCAGCTGTTATGGAACTTTTTATGTAGACCAGGCTAGCCTTGAAACTCACAAAGATCTGCCTACCTCTGACTCCTGGGTGCTGGGATTAAAGGCATGCACCCAAACACCTGGCTCCTCCTCCTCCTCCTCCTCCTCCTCCTCCTCCTCCTCCTTCTCCTCCTCCTCCTCCTCCTTCTTCTTCTCCTCCTCCTCCTCCTTCTTCCTTCTTCTTCTTCTTCCTCTTCTTCCTTCTTCTTCTTCTTCTTCTTCCTCCTCCTCCTCTTCCTTCCTCCTCCTCCCTCCTCCTCCTCCTCCTCCTCCTCCTCCTCCTCCTCCTCCTCCTCTTCCTTCCTCCTCCTCCCTCCTCCTCCTCCTCCTCCTCCTCCTCCTCCTCCTCCTCCTCTTCCTTCTACTGACCATATGTCAAAGTTGAAAAAAATGTTGGCAACTCTTGGGTCTTCATTCTAAAAAGTTAAGTTTAGTTTGTGAAATCAAAAATCGTTGTGAACCATTGTTTTGGGTGGTCTAAGGGACAATTGGTCACTGAGGCCTTGGGTAAGGTTTTCCGCACTCTCTCTTTTTTCTTTTCTATTGTTTTCTTTTCTTCTTTTCTTTCCTCTTCTCTTTTCTTCTTTTCTCATTTCTTTCCTTTCCTCATTCTCTCCCTCCCTCCCTCCCTTCCTTCTTTCCTAAATTCTCTTTGCTCCTCATCTTCACGTGCCCTATTCTTTTCTGGGACCACACTTGTCCTTACTTAGCATTAACCCCGTTTCCTCACTGAGCAAACATGCTTCTTCAAGAACACAGTGAACTTGGCCCAGGTGAGCTTGGCTCAGGAGAGCTGAGGTCTGTGTCCTCTGCCCCTAAGGCTCACATGCTTTGATGTTTTTGCTTTTGGCTGCCTAATGGTCTGCTCATTTTCCTTCAGGACACAGAAGGAAGGAGTTGTCTCTTGTTCTTTCTAATGATATTTTTGTACAGTGGGAGGAAGGACCCCATTTAAAATGTACCATGTCTCATGAATAGATTCTAATTTGTTGACATGGTTTGAAAACTCTGTGAAACCCTCCAAAAATCTTTCAGAAATACCTACTGGCATGCCTTATCCTTAATCAGTCATTTTTCAATGTTCTTTCAGAAGAAAAATGGAATTGATGTCCCTGGAAGTGGTAGAATATTGGCATTTTTTAGTAGCACTTTCTCAGTTGGGAAACTGAGAAAGTGTTTATTTGATCATTTTCTCACCTCGTAGCATATTCTAGGGCCCTGAAGGAATGGGACGGGACCTGTAGGTTTTGATGTAGGCATGAGAAGTTTGACTATACATCGAGGCTCTCCTTTCTAACTGGCATAGTTTTCCATCCCGATGAGAATCTAGTATGTATGTGAATGTGTGTGTCTTGCAAGCACAGGGAGGTAATGAGGACTTATGAATAAAACATCAGGAGCTAATGGAAGGAATTGCATGCCCTGAACCTATGGGTTAGCCCCAAAGTGGGCCTGCCTTACCATTGTCCATGATAACCCTTAGGGTACGTGTATTAGTCAGGGTTCTCTAAAGAAACAGAAGTAACAGGACGAATATTTATAGCTATATACAAGTTATTGATTTGCTCACGTGACAGAGTTCAAGGAGTCCAACAGTAGCTGCACCACACTGGAAAGGCCGAGAGAATCCAGGGAACTGCTCAGTCCGAAAGGCTGGATGTCTCAGTAGTCCCAATCTAGTGCTGAAGGCCCGAATGGATTCCAGGAGATCTGCCAGTCTCAGTACACGCTGGGATCTGAAAGGTTGATCACAGCAGCAAGACAAACTCACCAGATGAGAGAGGCAAACCGCAGGAGAAAAAGGGACCAGCTGCTTCTGCCATGGCCTTTTATACTGCCTGCCGGCAGAAGGTAACACCCACATTTGGGGTGGGCCATCCGGGTTGAGGCGGTCCAATCAGAAGACCCTTTTTCTCTTATTTGTTCCTTAGTCCAGTCACGTTGACACCCAGGATTAACCATCACAGTACGGAACAGTTCTGAACCCAATATTTGCAGGGCTGGGAAAAAATCATACTGAAGTCCCAATTCTCTATGTCTAGATATTAGAATGTATTCTTTGCTTCTAGCTTGATAAGTATATACCAATCTATATTACTTGTGGATTTGCAATGTCTATACCTGTCACCTTGTTTAAATTTGCTTAGAACTTCAAAACAAGTTCATGTAGTACAAACACTCATGGTAAGTTGTGATCATGGACAGAGTGGTGGGAAGTACATGTGTTGCCACTGTGTAGGTTCCCAGTCAAGGTCAACAAGGTGCCCCCTGGCTTCCCATTTCAGATGTACTGTAAACACATACTTCATGTAGTCTCTGTGTTTTCCATGGCTTTGTGTTTTTGTTGGCTTATTTCATTGTTGAAGATAGTCCTGAAGCATAGTATGGAAGAGCTGTCTAGTGATCCTAAGCACAAGAAGGCTTATGTGTCTTATGGAGAAAATGCTCAGGCATAGGTTATGCTGCTGCTGGTTGAGAGGCTGCTGTTCAGGGAGTCAACAAAGGTGTTTTACCTTTGAAGCAGAAGAGCACGTAAAATGGAATTATAGCTTGGTTATTTGGAAAAATAAAAATCAGGATTACGGATTGATCAGTTTACAAAAATGCAGAAAAATCAAAGATCATGGAAACTAACTTTGCATTTCTCTCTAGGCAAGGACTCGGCACTCACTGGTTCTATTGCAATAGCAATTGGGTAGGACACATGTGTCATGGGAAGTGACCAGACCTTCAAGGTGCCAAAACTGAGACATGTACACAGAGTTGGAATTTGCATTTGAATGGTGCATATAATAATATCAATGCTTACCAAATATTAATTACTAATGCCACTTCATCTGTTCATGAATGCCTGTATGATAGGCCTATGATAGTTGGATAAACCATAAGATACACATAGTTTATGTGTATTTTTCTTGTTTTAATTTTAGCAAAATCCCTAATTATACTATTTTTTAATTAAAGTTTTACTTAGCTATTTATATTTTATGTTTATGAGTGTTTTGCCTATACGTATGTAAGTCTACCACATGTGCACTGTGCTCACAGAGGTCAGCAAAGGGAGTCAGCTCCCCTGGAACTACAGTTTTGGACAGTTCTTCGCTTCCATGTGATTGTTGGGAATCTGTGCTGGGTAGCTTCAGTTGTCAACAACACAGGTGGTAAGAGTGTTAACCTCAATAGGGGAATTTCCCCTATCAAACTGGCCTGTAGCCATATCTGCGAGGCATTATCTTGATTGTTGAGTGATGTGGGAGGGTGTAGCCCACTGTGGGTGGTACCACCCTGGGCAGGTGGTCCTGGATTTTATAAGAAAGCAGGCTATGTACAGGCTGGAGAAGGAAGCTGGGAAGCAGCAATCTTCTATGCTGTGCTTCAGGTCCTACCTCTGGGTTCCTGCCTTGAGCATCTGCCCCTTACTCCCCTCCATGAGGAACTATAAGCTGTAAGATACCCCCCCCCTTTTTTTCCTCAGCAGAAAGTAACTCTAATACAACTGAGCCTGGAGGAGCAGCCAGTGCTCTTCACTGCTGAACCATTTCCCCATCCCACTAATTATGTTCTTGAAGCTAGTATTTTTACCTGCATGCATATTTATCCACAATTCTGTTTTATTAATGGTAAAGATAAAACATTTAAAATTGTAACATCCCTCAAGTTATAGATTTTTAAACACAAAGGAAAACCAGATAGTTATGCAGATAGTAATGGTGACAATAGTTTAGTAGTCCCAGCCACAGGATCAGGTTTTTTTTTTTTTAAATAATTTTATTTATTTATTTATTTATTTATTTATTTATTTATTTATTTATTTTTATGTGTATGAATGTACTGTCTGCATGTAGGTTTGTGCACCCGTGTGGTGAAATGCCGCGGAGGTCAGAAGAGAGTGTCAGATTCCCCTGGAACTGGAGTTAAAGATGGTTCTCAGCCGCCATGTGGGTGCTGGGGATGGAACTCAGGTCCTTTGCAAGAGCAGTTGGCACTCTTAACCTCTAGGCCATCTCTCCAGCCCCTTTTTTTGGTGTTTTTGAGACAGGGTTTCCCTGCAGCCCCAGCTGTCCTGGAACTTACTATGTAGACCAGCCTGGCCTTGAACTCACAGAGATCCACCTGCCTCTGCCTGCCGAGTGCTGGGATTACAGGCATGAGCCACTATGCCCGGAGGGGATCAGTGTTTATAATCCTTGAACCCCATCGAAGGATTTGGTGTGATAGTAACTCCTCCTACATAGCAGGCCAGAATCGGAGAAGCTATCTAGTTTGTTGCTCTATGTATTTCAGAGAACTAAAACCAGGTGCCATCTTGCGATGGCGGTTTACTTCTTGAGATTGAGCTACTCTGGGGCTCTGAAAATCAGTTATAAGATAGGGACTAGAAGAGACTCTGCTCTGACATTTGGTTGGAAGATGACCAAGTGAGAGGGGGGAGGGTGAACGCACGCCTACTGAGAAGTTGAGGTAGCAGAGAGCTGGGTGTTTGTTAGTGGTTAGTGGTTGCACACTCTGATGAGGAGTGAGCCCTGTCACTTGAGAATTGCTGCAGAGCCCAAGCCATGGCCTCTGTCACTGTCTCACTGACACGTGTGGTTGGCTGTAGGTAGGATGTAGGGCCTCGAGATAGGTCCAGCATGTCATTTTATTTTCCCAGCCTCCTTTCTTTGGGGTGTTTCGTGCTGGTAACGACAGGCAAAGTGCTAAAGTGTTTTGATTCTTCCTCTCCAGTGCAGACCTCAGTGCCATATCTACTTACTCTTTGTGCCATGCATGTAGGGGACACTCCTAGGCTTGGATGTTTGCTGCCTCTGGGAACACAAACTGAGAGGCCTCTGCAGGAAGCGGGAACTAGCCCAGTCTATAGGCCACAAATCTCATTGTTGTCAAAAGTGGCTCTGGGTAAAGAAGGAAGCTTCTAAAGCGAGTGTATCATGGAAGCTGGCAATCGACCCTGACTAGACCAATGCTTAGCTCACATGCAGTGCCAGCCTGAACAGTGGGAACTACAGCAGACTAGCAACAATTCAGTGCTCCCCAGCCTAGCAGATTCCAGTATTAGCAGATATGCAAAGAAGTTTCTCTAATTCTTTGTCAGTTTTTAATATTTTTTACATTTCTTACTATTATTTGTAATTAAAGATACTTTGTTTTATTTTTATTCCCCTTCTTACCCTTGTCTAACTTTAATCGTGCATTTTTATTGTATAAAGGAGTTTTTAATCTGTGAGTTTTCTTCTTTGTCATATTCACTTTCTTCTTTTTTATTTAACTTTGCTTCTTACTTTTTACCCTTTCCCTGCCCCTTTTAAAAAAATTATGTTTATAAAAAAGAGAAATTTTGTTGATGCAAAAATTTCAAAAAAATATTGTTTATTTAATGTTATTACTTTTATATTAATTTGGGGGGGCTTTTTGAGACAAGGTCTCTCTGTAGGTCCAGCTGTCCTGGAACTCACTATGTAGACCAGGGTGGCCTTGAACTCACAGAGATCTGCCTGCCTCTGCCTCCTGAGTGCTGGGTTTAAAGGCATGCACCACCGTGCTTGGTTTATATTAATTTTTAACTTCATAGTTTATCCTACATTATTGTTGTTGTCTATGATATTTATTTTAATAGATTTTAATTTTCTCTAGTGATTGACTTTAATTGGTTTTAATTGTATCTATATATCTGGTTTGGTGTTGTTGTTACTATGACAAGATTTTTATTCTCTGAACAGTTATAAGGAACTGAGCCCTCAAGAGTAGGGTTTTCAGTAAGAAGGCCCCTTGAAAAACACTAAAAGGGCTATTCATCCCAACAGGTGCACAAATCACAAATTAGAGACATAAGAAATAGGAAAAAATAAGCTGACCCGACTAGCCCCAAAATTCCCAGCTCTTCAATAACTGTATCCAAAGACTTTAAAATGATCAAAATACCAAAGAATCCAAAGTCTAGTTTAAAAAGTGATCTGTAACCCCAGAAAGGATTAAAAATTAACAGATAAATCAGATAAATGAAATCAAGAAATCATTTTGTTCTAGTTTGTTTTCGATGACCAAAACCAACTTGGGCTGGAAAAGGTTTACTTGGCTTACATCTCCCAAGTCGCAGATCATCACTGAGGGAGCCCAAGGAATTCAGAGCAGGAACCTGGGGGTAGGAGCTAAAGCACAGGCTATGGAGGAAGGGTGCTCCTTGGACAGCTCCCCTGGCCCATGTCAGCCTGATTTTTTTTTTTTTTACAGTAAAGGAGGTCCCATGGAAGTCAGAAGAATGCATTGGATACCCTGTTTTATTTTTATTCCCCTTGTTACCCTTGTCTAACTTTAATCATGCATTTTTATTGTATAAAGGAGTTTTTAATCTGTGTTTTCTTCTTTGTCATATTCACTTTCTTCTTTTTTATTTAACTTTGCTTCTTACTTTTTACCCTTTCCCTGCCCCTTTTTAAAAATTATGTTTATAAAAAAGAGAAATTTTGTTGATGCAAAAATTTCAAAAAAATTATGTTTATTTAATGTTATTACTTTTATATTAATTTGGGGGGGCTTTTTGAGACAAGGTCTCTCTGTAGGTCCAGCTGTCTTGGAACTCACTATGCAGACCAGGGTGGCCTTGAACTCACAGAGATCTGCCTGCCTCTGCCTCCTGAGTGCTGGGTTTAAAGGCATGCACCACCGTGCTTGGTTTATATTAATTTTTAACTTCATAGTTTATCCTACATTATTGTTGTTGTCTATGATATTTATTTTAATAGATTTTAATTTTCTCTAGTGATTGACTTTAATTGGTTTTAATTGTATCTATATATCTGGTTTGGTGTTGTTGTTACTATGACAAGATTTTTATTCTCCGAACAGTTATAAGGAACTGAGCCCTCAAGAGTAGGGTTTTCAGTAAGAAGGCCCCTTGAAAAACACTAAAAGGGCTATCCATCCCAACAGGTGCACAAATCACAAATTAGAGACATAAGAAATAGGAAAAAATAAGCTGACCCGACTAGCCCCAAAATTCCCAGCTCTTCAATAACTGTATCCAAAGACTTTAAAATGATCAAAATACCAAAGAATCCAAAGTCTAGTTTAAAAAGTGATCTGTAACCCCAGAAAGGATTAAAAATTAACAGATAAATCAGATAAATGAAATCAAGAAATCATTTTGTTCTAGTTTGTTTTCGATGACCAAAACCAACTTGGGCTGGAAAAGGTTTACTTGGCTTACATCTCCCAAGTTGCAGATCATCACTGAGGGAGCCCAAGGAATTCAGAGCAGGAACCTGGGGGTAGGAGCTAAAGCACAGGCTATGGAGGAAGGGTGCTCCTTGGACAGCTCCCCTGGCCCATGTCAGCCTGATTTTTTTTTTTTTTACAGTAAAGGAGGTCCCATGGAAGTCAGAAGAATGCATTGGATACCCTGGAAATGGAGTTATGGAAGGTTGCTAGCTGCCATGTGGGTGCTGGGAATTGAACTTGGGTCCTCTGCAAAAGCAGCCAGTGCTCTTAACCACTGCACCATCTCTTCAGCCCCCAGAGTTTGTGGTTATTATAATAATATTTGTAGAATGAGTTAGTGATTTCAACATAAATTCTTTTTTTTTTTTTTTTTGTCTTTTTGAGACAGGGTCTCCCTGTAGCCCCAGCTGTCCTGGAACTCACTCTGTAGACCAGGCTGGCCTTGAACTTGTTATGCCCAGATCACTGGGAACCCCCAAAAGACCACCAGGCCATGCGGCTCCGATGTAAATGCAAAGAGTCTTTAATTCAAGCTGAGCTTGGATCTCAATCCTCCTGACAGCAGGCTGGGGGAAGCGGCCCTGAAGCTTGGGGGGGGGTCTTTTAAAAGGAAAAACTGCAAACAGGGAATTTTCCACTTTTGGCATTTTGTTATTGATTCATAGGGACTGAGGAAGCATGATTTTTAGACTGATAGGTTGAGGCCACCTGGAAGTTTAGGTGGCACCATGGGTGGGTGGGGATTTTACTCACTGAGTACATCCTGGAGGAAGAGCAAACGTATTTAACCAGTGGTCTTTCCCTGTTATTTTCAACAAACAACCTTTGGTCCTTCCTTTAGCTATTGAGATATTCTGTGGTTTCTCCTGGAATCTGAGGATAGGGGGTTGTTTCTCTGATGGTGTATTTTCCTTGTTCCTGTTAGGACCAGGTCAGAAAGAAGTTAATCAAAAGGAAAGGGTTAACCATGCAGGAGCAACTCTCTAGTTGAAGCAGGTCTGGTTCCCATAGTTACTCCCTCCCACCTTGAGTTATTAGTTCCCAGAGCTACCTGAGGTCAGGATGAACTTTCCCAGCCCGGTAGGAGTGCTTCTCACCCCCTAAGGAGCCCATTACTCTCCAAGGGGCTTCACGCTGCTAAACACAACCATTGTTTCAAACAAAGGGGTACAGAACAGGTGGACTGATCCAATGAAAGACTGCCTGGTCTGCAACCACCAAGACCCCACCAATCAGAGAAAGGGTCCATAACCACAGTGGAAATCCCCTAACTGGGAATAAAAGTGGGAGAGGATCAGACCTCGGGGCCGTTGCCCTCCAGTCCCATGGGACTGTGCTCGGCCTGCATCGATCTGTCTCTATCACTGTCTCTGTGTTGTATTCTGTACTTTTCCCTTGATGTAATGTTCTTTTATTAAAGCTTTTCCTCCACAGTTTTTGGCCTCTCGAGAGATTCTTTGGTAGAGTGGCATTTCTAACTCAACATCTTGGAGGTTCCACCAAGATATGCCACCTCTGCCTCGAGGGGCCTCTGGACACCAGCTGGCCTTGGAGAACAAAGCACTTTGAAAGGTACCGAGCTATGCTCCTGTTTTGGTTTCAGTTTTCTGTTTCTGTGGTGCCAGGGCTGCTGCCTTAGAGGAAGGTTGGATGCGACTAGTTCCTCTGGGCATGAGAGAAGGAGGACGCTCTGACTCTCTAGTAGACGAACAGGGGGTTTGTCTGATACTAGACTCAGGGATGGTCTAGTATACTGGTTTTGGGGCACAGACAGTGGGTCCGGCCCTTCAGTTCTGGTCACGGCAGACAGCCCCTGCCGTCTGAGTCCTTTCTGTGTCCTCTGTGTCCTCACCGTGTTCATTTGATTTGTGGTCTTTGTGTTTTTCTCATTATAACATGGGACAATCTACTTCTTCTAATCCCCTACTCCCCTCTCTCCTGTGCAGGCAAGCATGCACACAAAGGACCCATGCTGCAAGCTCCAAGCAGCTAGAGCTATTATTGCTCCACTCCCCTAGAAATACAAGATCCATCATAGTAAGATGCCAGGCAGCTGGCCCTCCTTAACAGGACTGTTAATTAAGGTGGAACAGGCATTTAATGAAATCAACCCAGAATTTGGAGGCTTTGAGTACAAAAGTGTTTTAATGGACTTAACTAAAAAATGTCTTAAACTCTAAATGATTGTGTGTAAATGTGACAATGAAAAATTCCACAGCCCTGCACAGCCAAGGTGTGCAGCAGACCAGAAAACTGAGAACTTTCCATGCCTTGCCATCAAGTTGTTCTATGAGATTTTAAAAAGAAAAAGGGTATCTCTCATTACATTAAGTCATATGTCTGTGCAAGCTGTCTGTGTGTTAACTGTTCTCCCATGTGTCTGAGATTCATGTCATGTGTGTTCTTCTGTGTTGGTTTCTGTTAAAAGTGGCCACTTCAAAGTTCTTTCATTCTGTATTGTGCACATAAATTAAGTTTACTTTTGGCATGCCTCTTAAACTTTTTCAAAGGACTAATTTGAACCCGGGTTCCTAAGTTCCTACAGAGAAAAATTCTAAACTGGTATCTAAAGGTTTTATTTGTTATCTGTTAAGACTGGATTTGATCTCCAAATTAAAGTGTTTTAAAGTTTCAGGTATTCTAACTTCAGTTTCCTTTCAACTTGTTTTCCGACCTCTGAAGACCTGGTTTTTAACCCTTATGGTTAAAACAAATGTCTGTTTTCTTTTCTTCTACCTAGCCAGGCTTTTGGCAGCTGTGCCACCATAAACAGTGGCACACGGCTTCCTCTGGATGCCTGTAGACTGCAATCTCTTCTCTCCAATGAAACAGTCTAAAATGTTTTTTGGTATTGTTCATTGCTTAATTGTCTTGGTTTTGTACTGCCTTGGTAGGACTGAATGTTTCCTGATACCTTATTCTTTAGCTTCTTCCTTGGTGAAACTGTCTTTAATTATTGTATTGTGACTTCAGTTATGGCTAGCCTTCAGTACAAACTGGATATATAATTCTGTTTTTCATCACTTGTTAAAATATTTCAATAAGTTCATAGTTTTGAAACCAAAGGTGTAAGACTTCAATAACAGTGCAAAAGGAAAAACTGTATTAGTCACCTCAGCCTTGGGAATGCAATTGGGGCTGTATGCTTTAAATGACATCTCTGAAGAATGAAAACATGTCTGACAACAAGGTATGTGAGTCTGTTCCATACAAACACTAGGATAAAAATCTCTTGTATGAATGTATGGATAAATTGTGTATCTTTGTGGATGATATTGTTAACAGCTCTGTAATAAACTTACAGCATATTAGAAATTTATCAGATCATTGATAGTGTATGGTGTTTTCTCTAATGTGAGTATGTCTGGTAAGATAACAATGTATGCTGAGAAACACCTTAAGAAGTGTTCAACATCACTAATCATTAAGGAAATGCAAATCAAAACCACTTTAAGATATCATCTTACTCCAATAAGACTGTCTAGGATCATGAAAACAAATGATACCAAGTGCTGGAGAGGCCGTGGGGGAAAGGGGAACACTCATGCACTGCTGGTGGGAATGTAAACTCATACAGCCACTATGGAAAGCAATGTGGAGAACACTTGGAAGACTTGGAATGAACTTGCCACCTGACCCAGCCATACCACTCCTGGGCATGTACCCTCAAGACTCACCCCACTGCATAGATACATGCATGGCCATGTTTATTTCAGCTCTCTTCACAATAGCAAGGAGCTGGAACCAATTCAAATGCCCCTCAACTGATGAGTGGATAGAGAAAATGTGGTACATCTACACAATGGAGTTCTATGCAGCAGTAAAGAAAGACATCATGAGCTTTGCAGGAAAATGGCTGGAGCTAGAGGACATCATGCTGAGTGAAGTAACACAGTCTCAGAAAAACAAATGATGAATGGTATCCCTCATCTGTGGATGCTAGTGTCAATTACCTAGTTGTAAGTATTTCTTGTGTATGGCCCCCTGAGCTTTTGTCCAAAGCAGTTGGGAGTGATGCATATTTGAAACAACAACAACAACAACAACAACAGAAAGGACTGCATCGAAGAACTGACTGAAACAGTGGACTTCTGCTCAAAACAGTCAACTTCCTCATGGAGAATATTGAGAAAGACTGAGAAAGAGATGAAAATCATGTTTGGCAGAATTCATGAGCTCTGGTGGGGTGGGGGAATGGGGGGGACATGGGTCTAGATTTGTTAAAAAAATAAAAATAAATTTATGAAAAAACAATAAAAAAGAAAAAAGAAGATAACAGTGTATGTCTGTACCTCTGTTTAGTACGACTTTTATAGACTGCCATCACCAAAATTAAGTTTTAAAACCTTGTGTATGAGTGTGGGTGTAAAGTAGTGTCCACTTTTCAGAATTCTATAATGTGGTTATAACACATACAAGAAATTGTGTTCCAGGCTGGAGAGATAGCCTAGCGGTTGAGAGCACTGACTGCTCTTGCAGAGGACCTGGGTTTGATCCCCAGCACCCACATGGCGGCTAAGAACCGTCTGTAGCTGCAATTCCAGGAGAACTCTAGTTCCAGGGGAATCTGAGACCCTTTTCTGGCCTCCGCAGCATTGCACGACATGGGTGCACAAACCTACATGCAGACAGTACATTCATAAACATACAAAAATAAATAAAAATTTAAAAAATGGTTAGAAAAAATTAATGCACAATTTCTTAGTGAATAAAGGTGTAGCTGTTAAAATATCCAAATTTCGTATGGTGGTATTTTAAAAACAGCTCACATGAAAAACCATGTCATGTTAATGGGTAACTGTTGAGTTTTGAGAATACTGCACATTTTTTGTGAACCAAAATTATTTACTTTGTAACTTATACAACTTGGCAAGTGCTTTTGATCTGATGGGATCAATAGCATGGAATAAAATTTTGGGGAACATTAGGTCCTTTAAAAGGTATTAATAATCATTAACTACATCTATGATAAAAGTGTTTATTCTGAAGCTGGGCATGGTGGTGCACGCCTTTAATCCTAGCACTTGGGAGGCAGAGGCAGGCGGATCTTTGTGAGTTCAAGGCCAGCCTGGTCTACAGAGTGAGTTCCAGGACAGCTGGGGCTACAAGGAGACCCTGTCTCGAAAAGACCAAAAAAAAAGTGTTTATTCTGGTTTACTTACAAAATGCTACAGTTGGCAAAAGTGATAAACAAAGTGTTAACACTCTAATAGAATGAACATTTGGTAAATATCACTTGGTAAGGATTATAAACTCTATTTTTTCACTTAAAGTGAAACATGCTTTTTGTTTTCTTTAAATGTGTCACAGATCTAGTCTTTAGTTTCTTATATGTTTCTTGTGACTTGCTGTTGGTACATTAGCTTTTATAACTCTGCTATATAACTGTTTTACTTGGCACATGTTACTTTTAATATTTTTAAGAAAAATTAGGCTTCACTTCTGGGGACCACATGAGAACAGTCTGAATGAAACCAATTCTGGTGAGCTTGATTTAAGCATTTCCTGCCTTCTGTACATATGTGATAATGCCCTCCTCTCCTTTTTCTTCTCAAAGCTGTAATTCAAAGTCTGGGGACAAGCAACATAGCCATCATTTGAGATAGTCCTAGAAGGTATTGTTTTTAGCCTCTTTATTATCTTGGGTTTGTTTCCTGGACTATGTTGAAGAACAAATTGTATGCTTTACTGGATAGGTTTAATGCCAACTTGACACACCTGAGCTAAGAAACCTCAATAATTGCCTTCGTTGGACTGGCCTGAGCCCATTGTGGGCAATGCCATCCTTGGCCAGATATTTCTATAGTGTATACAATAGGTTAAATGTGAGCCAGCAACTCAAGCCAGTAAGCAGCATCCCTTCCCAGCCTTTGCTGCAGTTACTACCTTCAGGCTCCTGTCAGGAGCTTTCACTATCAGTCAGAATGTTTTGCAACAGCAATTAAAAATTTATAAAGAATGTTTAAGTCAATGTTCAAGCTTTATTTATGTGTTATGTAGGAAAGCATTCAACTGACCCTCTTGGAGGTTTAACAACCATACTTAAAGCTCCAATCTGATTTGGCAAAAGGGATTTGAAGGGACAATCTTTTGGCTCTTACCCTCTAAGGTCAACTTAAGTCGTAGGGTCCTGCATTGGCTCCTTTGTACATGTCCTATGGCAGTGAGTCACCAGTCATCCCGAGCCAGCGAGGTCTTGGAGAGTCACTTTAGAGGACTTCTTCTGGTCAGTATCCAGTCAAAGGAGGAAAGTCAGTATAGAGGAGAAATTCCTCACACTTCAAAGGGAAGCTCTGGTCAAGCAAGGCTTGACTTTGTCCTCACATACATGGAACTGATGAAGAGATCAAGGCACAAGACCTGAGTGAACCCTAAGGACCAGAAACTCAACTGATCTTAACACCAAAATTAATTTAATTTATCTGAGCTAACTGTGTGGTTTTAAACACCCCAACAGGAAACTATGATCAAAGAAATACCATAGAGGTAGGTGAAAGATCTACTGTGCCATGCTAGAAAATAACTCAGAAACAGGTCATGGTTAAGCTGGCTCTCATGCTGGAGCCCCGAGTACTAATAGAGTACATACAAGTCCTCTCTTCCTCTGGAAATCCTAGACAGGGACCCTCCAATCACTAATGCACCCACTAGGCCCCTTGTTGGTACTGCGAAGTCCATGCACTGGTACACTCACATAAGACTTAAGCAGCTTGTCTTTTCAATTGCAGAAAAACTGTACACTAACTTCTGGCCACTACTGATCTGGACCAGAATACCAGGCAACTAGGACAGCCAAGATGGGAGACTGGATTCTAATCCTCCAGACTGACACTTGTTCCCTCAAGACTTTGTCCCTCCTCAGCTCTGAAGCAGATACAGAAGACAGAACAGCGTCCCATTCCCTTATAATCAAAAGACTGGAATGTTAGGTCTGAGTTTCCCAGAATTCCAAGGGACTCACAGATGTCCACTTCCTCTAGAGGCTGTCAATCTTATGACCTCTTCCCCTTACCTGAGGTCCCACCCAGGCCTTATAAAGGAATGTACCTCGGTAGTCATCTTGTTAGCTGACTGCCCCACCAGGTGTCCTCTCAGTTAACTTTGTAAAGGAAAGAATCTCTGCAGTCCAGCTCATAGTCCTTGGACCCATTACTACAGATGAGCCCATGATTTAACTCATGATCCTAACTCAAAGGGGGGAATGTTAGGACCAGGTCAGAAAGAAGTTAATCAAAAGGAAAGGGTTAACCATGCAGGAGCAACTCTCTAGTTGGAGCAGGTCTGGTTCCCATGACTACCTTAACCACAAGAATACAGTCCGACCCTGAGTTCCTAGTTCCCAGAGCTCCCTGAGGTCAGGATGAACTTTCCCAGCCCTGTAGCAGTGCTTCCCACCCCCTAAGAAGCCCATTCCTCTCCAAGGGACTTCACGCTGTTAAACACAACCAATCAGCTTAAAGGTCACCACTGCTTACATTGTGTTTCTATAGCGTTGCAATTGTCTATGTATGATATCACCAAGTTCCTCTAGTTTGTGGCTTTGGCTTTAAAAGTTCTCTGTAACAGACACTCGGGGTTGCACTTATCCCTGAGTGGAATGGGTTGCGTCCCTGACACGTCAACAATTGGCTCCCTTGATCTGTCAGTTTTCTTAATTGGGTTCTGGTGCACTAGCAAATTAAATATATTTCATATCAATCTGTGGCCCCTTGTTGGTTAATCTTGTGAGTGTGGCAGTTTGAGTCCAACATTCCCTTATAACTGGTCCCTCTTTGCAAACTCACAAAGATCCTCCTGCCTCTGCTAGTCAACATAAATTCTTAACCCTGCAGTTGTGGCTGCAATGTAGTACTTCATGTAAATAGAAATTTTGCAGTTTTACACATTTGTATCTTTCTATCCTTTATGTTATAATTGTGGATTTGGTATATCCACACACATAAATTTCATAAACAACCTGCAATTAAATTATAAAGAGTTATATGCTGGTTAGCCTGAAACTTGCTATGTAGACCAAGCCTCAAACTCCTAGAGATCCACCTGCCTCTGCCTCTCAAATGCTGTAATGAAAGTTGTGCACCACCATTCCTGGTACCAATTCTCAGTCAAAACACTACATTACACTTCCTGGCCCCCATGGGCTTATGACCACCTCATGTTGTAAAATGTACTTAGTCAAAAAAAGTACTTAGTCCAATTCAAAAGTCCCCATAGTCTTTAACAGTCTCAATACTTCAAAAATTCCAAGTCCCAAGTCTTCTGAAACTGAAGTCAATATCTTGATGATGACTCCTTGTAAAATCAAAACAGTATTACGTAGTTCCAGCATACGAAGGTGCAGAATGTACATTCTTATTCCAAGAGGAATGGGAACACGGTGGGAAAACAGTGGGACCAAAGCAAGACCAAAATCTAGCAGGGCAGATACGACATCCTGTAGCTCTGTGTCTGTTGACTGGGGCTTTAGTTTTAAAGAGCTTAGATGGCTCTGCCCCTCAGCTTTGCCCCCTCAGCATACATCCCTCTCTTGGGCTGATTCCACCCCTGTATGCTACTATCCCTGACAGATGCTTCATGGCTAGAGCATCTCCAACATCTTGGGGTTTCTGCTATAACCCAGGCTTTTCTTTCATAGCTCCACACACTGGCTTTTCAGGCCCCCCTAGTTTCTAGGGGCGTTTTCTCAGGGGACTCCAGCCCTACCACATGTTGATTTGCCTCTACAGCTTTCTGAAACCTCCGAGGAGGATTCCACAACCATGTCACTCTTGCATCATTCATGCCTCCAAAGCTAGTACCACATGGATGACACTGCCAAGTTTGGCTGCTATCTTGGGATGAACTCTTGGCCATTGAATCACATTAGCAGAAGCTTTTGTAGGCAGTTACTTTCTGGAGGCAGAAAACCCCTTAGGCTCTCTTTCTCAAGTTTGAAGCTCATCTGTGTGGGGTCTTGTCCTGAAGACACCCACTACAGTACACATTGCTATAGTACAGGAGGCAAGAGAACCCTCCTTTAAAAATTTTATTATTATTTTTATGTGTATGAGTGTATTACCTGCATGGATGTAAGTACACTCACGTTGTGCAGTTCCCAAAGAGGTCAGAAAAGGGTGGTGGATTCCCCTGGAACTGGAATTAAGGATAGTTGTTAGCTGCCATGTGGGTACTGGTAATTAAATCTGGGTCCTCTTCAAGAGCAGCCAGTGATCTTAACTGCTAAGCCATCTCACCAGCTCCTTTTTCTCTGTTTGTTCATTTCTTAATTTTTATTTATTTTTCTTTGCTTATTGAATTTTTGTGATTTCCATACAATATAACTTGATAGTAGATCCCCTCACCTATCCACTCCTCTTATTCTCCAAACCCAACTTAATGTGTGTGTGTGTGTGTGTGTGTGTGTGTGTGTATTAGGCCTATAGAGCTTTGTGTTCCCAAATGTTCTTTGATGTGCATCCATCCACTGGAGCCTGGTTAAACTTCCAAGCATCCCATTCTTCAAAGATAGTGTCCCTGCCCCTCCTAGTAGCCATCTGTTGCCACAACTGGCCTGGCAAGATACGTCCATTGGTTCAATAGTGGTACAAATATTGTAGGAGTAACCAACTATTTTTATATTGGATTTAAGGTCCACTTTCTAGGATGCAGTCCAGACCTGAGATTGATATCAAGAACTTGGGGCTAGACAGGTCACAGGGCACAAAGGAGAGCCTAATACTAGTTTTCTACTAAATAGTTGTTGTATTAAACCAACTCCTAATGACTTATTGTGATACCTCTAGATTCATGCATCTCCCAACTCTCACCAGCGGAGTTTCCTTATGTAACAGATGGTGATTAACCCAGAAACCACAACTGGCCAGTATGTAGAGAACAAGAAGCTGCAGAGTGCTTATTCCTAAAAAGGACACCTCTATCAAACTTCAGCCTCCTAAGGCTCAGGTATTATTGTGGAAGAAGGGGCAGAATGATTGTAAAGAGCCAGAGGTGATGGATGACCACGAGGAAACAGTTTTCCAGTCAGCTGGTCAGTTATTCATATAAACCCACAGCAATGGTGACAGCATGCACAAGTCCCATGCAATCTAAAAACCAGCATAGGTAGCTCCAACTTTACCTAAGGAAATTCTGTTTTTTAAAATTAAATTTTATTTTATATGTATGAATGTTTTGCCTGAATATATGTAAGTGCACTCATGTACATCAATGCCCATAGAGGTCAGAAGAGGCCATTGGAGCCCAAGAATTGGAATTATGGATGGTTGTGAGCTACCCATGTGGGTGCTGGGAAGTGTTCTTCCTCTGCAAGACCAGCCCATGCTTTTAACAATGAGCCATCTGTCCAGCCCATAGTGCACATTTTTTTAATTGTAGTTGCTGGCCACTTGCATTTCTTTTTCTGAAAACTGTTTATTCAATTCATTGGTCCATTTGTTGATTGATTATTTTATTTCCTCAATTTTAATTTGTGTAGTTCTTTGTGTATTCTGGATATTAGCCCCTTATCTAATGTGTAGGTGGTAAAGATGTTCTTCCATTCAATGGACTATCTGTGCCCTTTGCTGTGTAGAAACTTTATTTTATTTTATTTTATTAATTAAAAAATTTTTTTTAAAAATTTATTCTTGTATGTGTACGAATGTACTGTCTGCATGTAGGTCTGTGCACCCGTGTTGTGCAATGCCGTGGAGGTCAGAGAGGGTGTTGGATTCCCCTGGAACTGGAGTTAAAGACGGTTCTCAGTCGCCATGTGGGTGCTGGGGATCGCACCCGGGTCCTCTGTAAGAGCAGTCGGTGCTCTTAAACACTAGGCTGTCTCTCCAGCCCCAAACTTTAAATTTCATATATTGCCATCTAGTGATAGTTGGGCTAATTCCTGTGCTATTGATGTTCTATTTATAAAGTTCTTGCCTTCCCAATGTTTTGAAGACATTCCCTATATTTTCATGTAGGAGGATCAGAGTTTCAGGTTTTAAATTAATGTAAATGATCTATTTAAAATTGATTTTTGTACAAGGTGAAAGTTGTTAATCTAATGTCATTCTTGTGCAGGTGGAAATCCAGTTTTGTCAACACCATTTATTTATTTATTTTTTATTTTATTTTATTTTATTTTTTATTAATTTTATTTATTTCTGTATGTGTACGAATGTATTGTCTGCATGCAAGTCTGTGCACCCGTGTCGTGCAATGCCGCGGAGGTCAGAAGTGGGCTTCGGATTCCCCTGGAGCTGGAGTTCTCCTGGAGTTGGAGTTTCAGACGATTCTCAGCCGCCATGTGGGTGCTGGGGATCGAACCCGGGTCCTCTGCAAGAGCGGTCGGCGCTCTTAACCGCTAGGCCATCTCTCCAGCCCCATCAACACCATTTATTGAATAGACTTTCTTCCCCAATATATGCTTTTGCCTCCTTTATCAGGAATTAGGTGGGCATAACTTTGTTGGTTTATTTCTGGGTATTCTATTCTGATTCTGGGTATTCTATTCTGACTCACTGGTTTACCTGTTTTGTCTTTCAGTACCAAACTGTCTTTATCACCATAAGCTCTGTAGTGTAATGTTCTTACTCCATAGAATTGCTTTGGGTATGCTCTTTTATGGTTCTATATGAAATTTTGGATTGTTTTCTTTTAATTCTGTGAAACATGCCATTGTAATTTTATAAGAATTGCATTGAATCTATATAATTTTATACTTTTTTTTACAATATTGATGGTTTACTTATTATTATTATTATTATTATTATTATTATTATTTTTTGAGACAGGGTTTCCCTGTAGCTCTGGCTGTCCTGGAACTCACTCTGTAGACCAGGTTGGCCTCGAACTCACCACGTGCCTCTGCCTCCCAAGTCAATATTGATTGCGCCAATCCAGGAGCATGGATTGTCTTTCCATCATCTACTATCTTCTTTGATTTCATTTTTCAGTGTCTTAAAGTTTTTTCCAGGTGTTGTAGTGCACACATTTAATCCCCGCACTTGGGAGGCAGAGGCAGGTGGATCTCTGTGAGTTCAAGGCCAGCCTGGTCTGCAGAGCGAGTTCCAGGACAGCTGGGGCTACAGGGAGACCCTGTCTCAAAAACACCCCTCCCCTCCCACAAAAAGTTTTCATTGTAGAGGTCTTTGTCTTCTTTGGTCAGATGTATTCCTATTTACTTAATTTTGGGGGTGCTATTTTGTATGAGATATTTTTAGTTTCACTAACAGCATATTGGTGATATGTAAGAAGGCTACTTTTAAATATCTTTTTAATATTGACTTTTTTTTATCTTGCAACTTTATTGTTCAGTGTTTATTAGATCTAGGAGTTTTCTTTTTCTTTCTTTCTTTCTTTTTTTTTTTTTTTTTCGTCTTTTCGAGACAGGGTCTCCCTGTAGTCCCAGCTGTCCTGGAACTCACTCTGTAGACCAGGCTGACCTTGAACTCACAAAGATCCACCTGCCTCTGCCTCCTGAGTGCTAGGATTAAAGGCGTGCGACACCATGCCCAGTTTAACCCTATGTTTTTATACACAAGGAAATGGATGTGGTGGCGCCACCACGCCCGCTTAGATCTAGGAGTTTTCTAGTAAAGCCTTTTCAGTATAGAATCATCTTATCTGCAAATAAAGATAGTTTGGCCTCTTCCTCTCATATTTTTATCCCATTTATGTCTTTCTCTTGTCTAGTTGCTATAGTTAAGACATAGAGCATTGTATTAAATAAGAGAGGGAAGAATGGACATCCTTGTCTTGTTCCTGAAATTTTTTTTGGCATAAATTGAGGTGATTATGTTGCTTCTGTATTTTAGTGTGTTTATATGGTGAATTATATTGTCAATTTACATATGTTGGACCAACCTTGGCTTTCTGGGATGAAGCCTATTTGCCCATAATGTATGATCTCCATAATCTGTTCCTGAATTCAGTTTTCAAGTATTTGTTGAGAATTTTTGCATTCATGATTATCAAAGCAATTGGTGTATAGTTTTTTGTTATTTCTTTACTTAGTTTTTTTATCAGAATAATAAACGGCTTCATAGAATAAATTCCCTAGTGTTCCTAAACCTTTTATTTTATGGAACAAGTTAAGTATCAGTATGAGATCTTCCTTGAAGGTTTTACAGAATTCAATGGTAAAGCCATTCAGTCCTGGGCTTTTCTTTGAAGGGAGACTTTTGATTATACCTTCTATCTCATTGCTTGTAATGGGTCTGTTTAAGTTATTTATAACTTTTGGGTTTACTTTGGTAGATGATGTACATTTAGAAACTCTTCTATTTCTTCTAGGTTTATTGGCTTTTAGAGAATAGCTTTGCAAAGTAATCTCTAATAATTTTACGTATTTCATTGGAGTCTGTTTACTGTCACCCTCTTGGTCTCTAATTTTGTTTTTTTGTGTCTTCTCCCTCTCTCTTTTTGTCACTTGACTAAGAGTTCATCAATCTTGTTTATTTTTTCAGAGAGGCAACTCTTTGGTTAATTTTATGCATTGTTCTTCTAGTCTCTATTTCATTAGTTTCTTCCCATCTATGGGATTGGATTGGCTACTTGTTTTCAAGAGCTTTGAGGTGAACCATTAGGTTGTTTGTTTAATATCTTGCATGCCACTATAAACCTTCTTCTTAGGACTGCCTTGGCTGAGTCCCAGAGGTTCTGATAGATTGTATTCTCATCATCATTTGTCACTAAGATTTTAAAATTTTCATTTTTGATTTCTTAGATGACTTATTTTTTTTTAAATTAGTTTTTATTGATGCTTTGTGCATTTCATACATTTTTCCAATTCAGTTCAGGCTTATTTCCCTTTCCCTCCCCCCCACCCCCACCCCATCCCAGATCATGCATTCTGCCATAACTGTCCTGCATCTTTCTCCCCGTTTTTTTTTTTTTCATTTTTAGCTATAAGTGATAATCCATGAGTACAAGCATCCTTCATGCAAAACCTATCTGCAGGCTGTTGTGCCCAAACACCTACAGCCCCACCATCCAGTGGGGGGTGACAGGTTGTTTGTTCAATCAAGTTGATCAAATGAGTGTCCAGACTACATTGCTGTAGTTTCACCATTCACCCCAATCGCAGCCCTTACATTCTACCACGCCCCCTCTTCCGCAGGTTGTTCCCTAGGCTTAGAAAAGGGGCACAGGTGGATGAGAGGTAAAACAGTCCACTCTCTCTGGAGCTGTTGACTTGGACTCTGGTCAATTCTGGCTGTTTCCTTTCATGGGCTGACAGTTTGTCCAGGAATAACCTTTCGATCCTACTAATGAAGAACAAGCAATTCAAAATGTGTTGTTTAGTTTCAAAGCACTTTTTCTTGTTAATTTCTACTTTATTCCATTGTGGTCTGATATGTCCCAGAAATTACCTGAATTTTTTGGTATTTTATTGAGACTTGCCTTGTGCCCTATGATCTGATTGAGTTTAGAAAAAGTTCTTTGTATGTTGAATAAAATGTGTATTTCCTGTCTTTGGGGCAGAATATTCTATATATGTCAATGAAAGATGTTGTCACTTGTTTTTATTTAGGAGATCTATCTAAAAATGAGAGTGGGGTATTGAGATATGCCACTATTGTCATGTCAGGACCTATATGGTCTTTTATGCCTTTTAGTGTTTGTTTCATAAATTTTGGGGCTCCAATATTCAGTGAATAAATGTTAGCTATTGTTAGATCTTCTTTTTTGATTTATGGTTATTTTATGTGCTTGAATGTTTTGCTTACATTTTCCATTTGCTTGGTAGTTTGTTTTGAATCCTTTATTACTGAGTTTCTTTTTTAATATCTTTGCTGACCAGGTATTTCTTGGCAACAACATATAGTTGGTTCTTTTAAAAAATATTTTTTAAATTATTTTTATTTTAGGTGTATGAGTGTATTGTTTGCATGTATATAAGTGGACTGTGCATGTATGTATGTGGACCTGTGTTGTGCAAAGCCTGAAGAGGTGAGAAGAAGGCATCAGATCCCTTGCAACTGGAAATACAGATGGTTGTTAGCTACCATGTGGGTGCTGGGATTGAACCTGGGTCCTCTGCAAGAGCAGTAGCTAGTGCTCTTAACTGCTGAGTCATCTCTCCAACCCCACCTGATTCTTGTTTTTTTTTTTTTTTCTGAGACAGTGTCTCTCTGTAACCACAGCTGTCCTAGAACTAGCTATGTAGACCAGGCTGGCCTTAAACTCATAGAGATCCACCTGCCTTGGCCTCTGGAGTGCTGGGATTAAAGTTGTATACCACTACACCCAGATCTTTGTTCTTGTTTTTTAATTCAGTCCATTAGTCTATTTCTTTTTTAGTAGAGAGTTAAGGCTTTTTACATGTAAGGTTACTATAGAAAGGGGTCTGATAGTTCCAATGAATTTGTCTCTTGATATTAGGTTTCCTGAATTATTTATATTTTTTTTCCTTCTCACATATTAGTTTGCTGAGGTACTGGGTTGGACAAGGGTATTTATTTCTGAAGTTTAGTTTATCTGCTCTTTTCCTGCAGTGTATTCTTTCCTGTATTCATGTGGGGAAGGCAATCTTTCTTCTTCCTCCCTGTAAAGTTTTCCATTAAGAATTTTCTGCACTGCTGGCTTGATTGTCATAAATTGTCTTAATTTGTGTTTGTCTCGAAATAGCCTTATTTCTTCATCAAATTGAGAAGATAACTTTTCAGGATATAGCAAAATATTTCATTGCATGCTCTTATGGCTTTTATGGTTGCTGATGAAGAATCTGGGGGTAATTCTGATATTTGTGCCTTTGCATTTAAGCTGATATTTTTTCTCGTGTTGCTTTTAGGATTGTTTCTTTACTCTGTTTTTGATATCTTGACTATGATGTGTCATGGTGAGTTTCTTCTCTGGTCATGTCTGTTGGAATTCTATATGCCTCTTGTCTGTGGATGTCTACTTTTACTAGGTTTGTAAATTTTCTGTTATAATTTCATTAAATAGTCTGTATATTTCATTTGACTTCTTTGTTGCTCCTTCTACACCATGAATATTTAAGTGTGCAGAGGAATTTTCCTCTCTGGGTGGGTAGCACCCACAGGCCAGCAGCTGCTTCTGTGGCATCCTGCAACCTTGTCCAGCCTCTGCACTTTCAGGTTTCCCCCAGTAATTAAGGCAATGCAAGTAGAGAGTTCTCCAATCTCAGTTAAAACTAGAGACTTTTAATGGGCTTGCTCACAAAATAATGGCAAAGAAACAGGCACTCACTTAAGCCACACATGTGGCCAGATCCCTGGTTCAAGATGGCCACCTCTACTCCTCATGCTGGTCAAAATGGCACACAAGAAAGAGCCTGCCTCATGTGGTGGACCCTTCTTATATACTCCCTGGCCCCCAAAGTTCCGGAAATCCATAGTTCCATGCATTTTGCGACAATAGTCAGTACTGTGGGAATACTGTGCTGGGAACATAGCTCTTCCCACTCAGCGGCTCCGGGTCCTGAGCTCCTTTCAAAGAAGAAATCCGGGCTGGAGAGGTGACCTAGCGGTTAAGAGCGCCAACCGCTCTTGCAGAGGACCTGGGTTCGATCCCCAGCATCCACATGGCGGCCAAGAACCGTCTGAAACTCCAATTCCAGGAGAACTCCAGTTCCAGGGGAATCCGACACCCTCTTCTGACCTCCGCGGCATTGCACGACACGGATGCACAGACTTGCATGCAGACAGTACATTCGTACACATACAGAAATAAATAAAAATAATTAAAAAAAAGAATTTTCTTAAAAAAAAAAAAAGAAGAACTCCATCCCACACGAGGTTTGGCCTTTTGACTGCATCCAAGAATTCTTGGTTTTACTCATGCTCTTCAACATTTGTTCCCTATGTCTGTAGCATTGTCTTGACTTTGTTCTCCATCTCTGAAATTTGTTCCTCTGCATGATCTTGCCTATTCGTGATGGTATCTGTTGTGGTTTTTATCTGACTCTCTCCTTCATTTCAAGTATTTCTGTTTAATTCCTTTTCAATGTTTCAATCTCCTTGCTGATTTTCCCTCCACATTTTAGACTTCCACCTTCAGTTTTCTTATAGTTTCTTTCACTTGGAAAGTGTCTTGTCAAGGTCTTGGATAGATTTGCTTAATTCGCTCATCTGTTTGTTTGATTCTTCTAGAGGATCGTTAATTCTTTTAAAAAGTAAAACTCTGAGGGGCTGCAGAGATGGCTCAGCGGTTAAGAGCTCCAACTGCTCTTGCAGAGGACCCGGGTTCGATTCCCAGCACCCACAAGGCAGCCAAGAAAAAAAAACCTCTGAATCCTTTCTCAGGCATTTCAGCTTTCTCTGTACTTTTTAATTCCCTGATGGGGGAATAGGCTAATTGGGGGGTGGGTCAAGCATAGTTCTTGTGTCATTTTCTCTGTGGTTCTTTGTGGTGTTTTATACATTTGTTGGAGTAGGTTTGTATTTCAGTTTTGACTTCCTTTTTTTTCCAAAATGATTTAGGTTATTCTTTTTCTGTGATTCTTTCTATAGGGATGTCTACATGAGTCTTATGTTGAATGTTGAAACTTGGGGTTGATGTCTAATGAAATTGCTGAGGCCATCCTGTCTTGGTTTTATGGCAATAGAATCCTGGGTGGGATCATACATTGTGATGGCTGACTTTGGTTTTCAACTTGACTGGATCCAGAATTAACTAAAACACCAGGGACTCTTGATCACATTATTTGAAATAGGAAGACTACCCTAAATGTGGGTAGCACCTTCTGGTGGCAAGCCATGTAAAAGGACACGGTAAGAAGAGAGTCTTTGCTTTCTGCCTGCTCCTCACTCTCACTGATGAGTTTATCTGTCTTGCTGCTGTGGCATTCCTTCACTGATATTAGAACCAAATTCTTTGGGTTCCAACAACTGGAGACCAGCAGCTATATAGGAATCTTCTAGGCCTTCAGTCCCAGATTGGGACTGCTGAGACATCCAGCCTTGTGGACTCAGCAATTACTGGATACTTAATCTCTCCAATGTGGTGCAGCCATTATTGGACTAGCTGGGCCTATCCTATAAACCAATCTAATACATTCTTTTAAATATATATTAATGTAGATAATATATTCATTTTATCATTTCTGTTCCTCTGGATAACCCTGACTAATATGTATATGAAGCCCCAAGACTATCAGACAGGACCACTATGCAACCATTCCCTGCATTCTGAGAACATGCTAGTGGCAGGACACTTAATGTCAGACCCATCAAAGTCTATGCACTGACGTGGGGGCACAAGTCTGAAAGATCCTCTAGGACACAGCAGTATTGACTGCCAATCCTGCACTGACCACTGAAACCCAGACACCTAAACCTCCACCTACTCTGATCTTCAGAGATCACTGGAGCCACACCTGTCTTGCAGGGATTCCTGGATACACTGGAGCCAAAGATCCAGACTTGCCCTGGTTTCTGAGCCCACCAGGGAATGGAGGCCTGTCCCATGTTGCTCCATGCTCCCTCAGGAGGTGAAGGTCTATTAGTGCTACATGATCCTGCAGGTGTTGGAGGCCTAGGCACCAGGTGTCCCTGGAAACAGAGATCAGGTCCCACCAGAGTCCTGCTGCCACCTGAAATGGAGGCCTGTGCCCACCAAGCTCAGAAAAACTTTATTTTGGCTTCTAGTTCCAGGGGGAGAGAGTTCATAATGGCAGAGGAAGTATGACATCAGGCAACCAGAACAGGAAGCTGGGAAGTTATACCTTCAACCACACACAGAGAACAGAGCACAAGAACTGGAAGTGTGGTTAAGCTATACACCCTCAAAGTCTGCCCCACTTCCTCCAGCAACACTCCTGTCCTCACAGTTCAGTGACATCTCCAGTTGCATCAACTGAGGACCGAGTATTTAGATATATGACCATATACAGGATATTTCTCAGCCAAACCACCACACCATTTAAGTTTGAGAGACAACAACATTCAACCCATAACATATGGGCTAAAGACTACTATGATTATTTCTAAGTATAGTGGCTCATGCCTATAATTCTAGTACTTGGAAGGCTGAGGCAAGAGGATTTCTGTGAGTTTGAGACTGCCTGTGCTACTTAGTAAGTTCCAGGGCAGCCTGAGCTGTAGACCCTGCCTCAGAAAACTGTGTGTGTGTGTGTGTGTGTGTGTGTGTGTGTGTGGTGTGTGTGTATGTGTATGTGTTGCATTTACCCTAATGTTTTATTCTGAAGCTCTAGAATTATTTTTTTAAAACCGTCTTTTCATTAGTTATCTTACTTTTTAGGTAGAAAACCCTTTTTAAAACCAGCCATTTGTTTTTAGTAGAGTTTGAATTCTCTTAGAGTATTTTATTGGAAAATATTTGTATTTTGCATCAATTGATGAATAATATTTTTACTGAACATAGAATTCTAGACTGACATTTATTTTATTAATCACTTAAAATATTTATCTTTAATTTGTGTGTATGTGGATGTTCCTGCATGAGTTTATGTGTACCACATATAAGCAGGTGCCTGTGGAGGCCAGGACAGGGCATCGGACCCCTGGGAACCATAGTTACAGGCAATTGTGAGCTGCTTGATGTGGGTGCTGGAATCTGAACCCAGGTCCTTTGCAAGAGCATTAAACACTCCTAACCACTGGCCCATCTCCAGCTCCTCTCTGAGCATTTTGGAAGATTCTACACTATTTTCTGATGAGAAACTAGCGATTACTTAGGCTATGGCTCTCCGTAGAAAACACGCTGCTTTTCTGTTACTGTTTTCAAGGTTTTCTCTTTGTTTTTCATGTTCAATAAATTACATATATTATGCCCCAGTGTGGGATCTTTTGCATATTTCTGCTTTCTGCTCATTAAGAGCCATAAATTTAGCCCTATATTGTGGCACATGCCTTTAATCCCAGCACTTGGGAGACAGAGGCAGGCTGATGTTGGTGAGTTCAAGGCCAGCCTGGTCTACAATATCAAGTCCCAGACCAGCTGGGTCCACAGGGAGACCCTGTCTCAAAAAGACTACAAAAACCCCTTAAATTTATAAATATCTACTCTTTATCAAACATGGGAGTATTTCAGCTATTTCTTGTTTGTATACTTTTTGGGAGGGGGGAGAATGAATACGGTTTTGCTATGTAGACCAGGCTGGCTTCAAACTCATAGAGATCTTCCTGCTTTTGCTTACAGAGTTCTGGGACTAAAGGAATGCACCACCACATCTGGCCTTGTTTACATACTTTTAATACCCTCTGTTAATTCTATTTTTATGTATATTTGAGTGTTTCATTTCATCTAGAAGGTCATTAATGCTTGCTTGTCTTCCATCTTTTTTTTCTAAAAATATATCTTCTAGTTACTTTTGCTTTCTTTCTTTTTCTTTTTTCTTTTCTTTTCTTTTCTTTTTTTTTTTTTTTTTTTTTTTTTTTTGGTCTTTTTGAGACAGGGTCTCCCTTTAGTCCCAACTGGCCTGGAGCTCGCTTGGTAGACCAGGCTGGCCTTGAAATCACAGAGATCTGCCTGCCTCTGCCTCCCAAGTGCTGGGATTAAAGGCGTGCACTACCATGCCTGGCATCCCTTTTTAATTTTTCTAACCCACTGAGTCCAGTGAGCCTGCTGGAATGGTGACTCATCTTGTTGACTTGGTCTTGTGTAGTTAACCATAGTTGCCGTGAGTTTATGAATGCAATGGCCGTTGTCATGTCTAGAAATCAGCACTCATCCTCAGCCTATGGCTATTAACTTTTTTTATCGCCCTCTTACTTGATGTTCCTTGAACCCGTGGCAGTTAATACATGTCTCATTTAGGGCTGAGAACATAAAGCCATTTATTCTTAACACTTTGACCAGTTATGCATCCTTTCATTAATCACTGCCCACTGAATAAAAGAGGTTTCTCTGGCCAAGATTGAGAACAGTGCTAATCTATGGGTAGAAACATAAATATTTATTTATTTATTAATTTTTTTTGATGGATTTTTTCTATTTATTTACTTTTTTATTTTATTTTTTATTTATTTCTTTATTTATGTGTATGAATGTACTGTCTACATGTAGGTTTGTGCACACGTGTCGTGCAATGCCGCGGAGGTCAGAAGAGGGTGTCGGACTCCCCTGGAACTGGAGTTCTCCTGGAATTGGAGTTACAAATGGTTCTCAGCCACCATGTGGGTGCTGGGGATTGAACCCGGGTCCTCTGCAAGAGCAGTCAGTGCTCTTAACCGCTAGGCCATCTCTCCAGCCCCTATGTGTGTGAGTGTGTGTGTGTGTGTGTGTGTATATATGTATATATATACAAGATTATCAAATCTAGACCCATGTCCCCCACCCTATCCCCCACCCCACAGGAGCTCATGTATTCTGCCAAAAAAGCTTTTTTATCTCTTCTCCAGTCTTTCTCAAAATTCTCCATGTGGAAGTTGACTGTTTTGAGCAGAATTTCACTGCTTCAGTCAGTTTCTTTGATGCAGTCCTTTCTGTTGGTTTGTTTGTTTCCAATATGCATCACCCAAACTACTGGACAAAGCTCAAGGGGCAGTGCAGAAGAAATACTTACAACTAGGTAATTGGCACTAGCATCCACAATGATGGATACCATTCATCGTTTGTTTTTCTGGACTGTGTTACTTCACTCAGCATGATGTCTTCTAGCTCCAGACATTTTCCCTGCAAGGCTCATGATGTCATCTTTCTTTACTGCTGCATAGAACTCTCATTGCGTGTAGATGTACCACATTTCTCTATCCACTTGTCAGTTTGAGGGGCATTTGGGTTGATTCCAGCTCCTTGCTATGTGAAGAGAGCTGAAAATAAACATGGCCATTGCATGTATCTCTAGGGGGGTGAGCTTACAATGCCTAGGAGTGGTAATGGCTGGGGTCGGGTGGCAAGAATCATTCCACGTCTTCCAAGGGTTCTCCACACTGCTTTCCATAGTGGCTGTATCGAGTTTACATTCCCCACCAGCAGAGTGGATGAGTGTTCCCCTTTCCCCACAAACCTCTCCAGCACTTGGTAATCATTTGTTTTCTTGATCCTAGCCAGTCTTATTGGATAGTAGATTGATATCTTAAAGGGTTTTGATTTGCATTTCCTTAATGATTAGTGATGTTGAACACTCTTAGATGTTTTCTCAGGCCATGCTATAATTCCTACACTTGCGAAGTCTCTGTTCAGGTCTTTGTTCATTATTGAGTGGGTCATTTGTTTTCTTTTTTTTCTTGTTTTTTTTAGTAGTTTATATATTCTGGAAATCAATGCTTGGTCAGATGTTCTGCAGTGAAGGTTTCCTCCCACTCTGTGGGATTTCTCTCACTCTGAATTGTTTCTTTTGATGTACAGAAGCTTTTGAGTTTAATGAGGTCCCATTTGTCAATTGTCGACCTTAATTCTTGTGCAGGCTGCTCTATTTAGGAAGACTTTTCCTATGCCTATGTCTTGTAGTCTGCTGCAACTCTTTCTTCTATCGCCTTCAGAATTTTTCGGGTCTCACAATTGAGGTCTTTGATCCATCTGGAGTTGACTTTTGTACAAGTGAGAGGTAGAGGGTTTAATTCATTCTTCTACAAGTGCGATACCAGTTTTAGTTGCCAACACCACCTGGTGAAGTAATGCTTTCTTTTGTTTTCCATTGTGTCTTCTTGGCCCCTCTCCAAATATGATGCTGAAAATTTATGTGGCTCAAGTTTGGATCTTCGGGTTTTGTTCATTGGGTCAACAGGTCTTGGTTTGTTGTGCCAGAGTGACCAGGCTGGTTTATGACTTTTAGACTATGAGCCCTTGTATATGTGTATAGTTTGAAGTCTGGTATAGAGATCCTCCCCCCCCACCCCCATTTTTTTTGTTTGTTTTTTTCTAGTTGTTGTTTTGGCTATTCGGGGTTGTGTTTGTTTTTCCAAAATGAATTTAAAGGCTTTTGTTTTTTTTTCTAAGCCCATGAAAGAAACTCTTGGTGAATTTAATTGGAATTGCATACGTGTAAATACATATACTAAGAGTTGGGTAGAAATGGACATACTTTTACTATGTTAATTTTCCCAATACAGTGAGCATGGGAGGTTTTTCCATATTCTGATTTGTCTTCTTCATTCTTTCTTGCAGGTTTAAAAATTTTTTTTGTAGAGAATCTTTGGTGTCTCTTGTGGTTAGGTTTGTTCCTAGGTATTTTATTGTTTTTGAGGCTATTGTGAGTGGGAAGGTCTCCTTGATTCCTTCTCCAGTTGTTTGTTGTTGGTGTAAAGAAAGGCCACTGATTTTTTTAGTTTAATTTGTATCCTGCCACTTTGCTGAAGCTATTTAATCATTTTCTAGGAGTTTTCTGGTGGAGTTTTTTTAGCATCCCTTAAGTAAACATCATATCATCAGCAAATAGGGATAGCTTTGACTTCCTCTTTTCTCCAATTAGTAACTCCTTCTTTTTCCCTTTTCTTGCTTATTGCATCTAGCAAGTGTTTCAAGCTCTATATTGAAGATGAGGGTGACAGGGGACAGCCTTGTCAAGTTCCTACTTTAAAGGGAGAGTTCTGTCATTTCCCCATTTAGGATGATATTGGCTGTGGGTTTCCTCGTATATGGCTTGATTACATTGAGGAATGATCCCTCCAATCCAATTCCCTCTAGGACTTTAGCATGAAGGATGCTGGATTTTGTCAAAGGCTTTTTTTGCATCAATGAGATGATCATGTGTTTTTTTTTTACAGTCTATTTTATTGTTGATGATTGTTTATTGAATTTTCATAATGTTGAACCATCCCTGCATCTCTGGTATGAATTCACTTGGTCATTATGGATTGATCGTTTTGATGTGGGTCTGTTATGCGATTTGCCAGTATATCCTGTTTACAATTTTGTCATCTGTATTCATTAGGGAGATGGGTCTATAGTTCTCCTTTTTGGTTTGTATCTCTTTGTCCTGGTTTGGTAGTAGAGTGATGCTCGCTTCATGAAGGAATTTGGGAGAATTCCCCTGTTTGTATCCTTCTAAACAATTTGAGTTGAATGGTTGTAATTTCTCTTTAGTGTTTTATAGAATTCTGCTGTAAAACCATCTGTGCCTGGGCTTTTTTTTAGTTGGGAGGTTTTTATTACATCTTAATTCTTCATATATTATGGGTGTCTTTTAACTGTTGATCTCTTTCTTGGTTGAGCTTTGGTGATTCCAGGATTTCAGATATTCATCCATTTCTTCTAGGATTTCAAACTTGGTAGAGTATATGTTTTTTGAAATATCCTGTAGAATTTTCTGGATTTTTCCTGTCTGTTGTGATATTCCCTGTTCAATATGGATTGTCTTGATTTGGAGTTTGTTTCCTTTTTTTTTTGGTTAACTGGGCTAGAGGTCTGTCTGTCTTGTTCTTATTTTTTTTTTTTGGTTCATTGATTTTTTGTATTGTTTTCTTTTGTCTATTTCATTGATTTCTGCTTTATTTTGTTATTTCTTCCTGTTGTTGCATTTAGGTTTCATCCATTGTTGCCTTTCAAGTGCTTTAACTATAGTGTTAGATCATTCACTTGTGCTCTTTCTGTTTTTCTAATGTAGGCACCCAGGGCTATAAACTTCCCCCTTAGGACTGCTTTTAAGGTATCCCATAGGTTTTTGTTGTGTTGTATTGTCATTGTCATTGTCATTCTGTTCCAGGAATCCTTTTTTATTTTTCTTTATTCTTCTTGACCCACTTCATTATTCAGGAGTGTGTTGTTTAGTCTCCATGTGTTCTTGTAGGTTAGAGGGCTTATCCTGGTGTTGATGTTGAGCTTTATTGCACTGTGTCTGATAGAATGCATGAAATTATTTCAATCCTTTTGTATTTGTGGAGGTTTTCTTTTGTGTCCAGCATGTGGTTGATTTTGGAGAATGTTCCCTGGGTGTGCTGAGTAGAAAGTGTATTCCCTCTGGTATTAGGGTGGAATACTTGGTAGAGGTCTATGAGGTCCATTTGGTGTATCATATCATTCAGTTCAGATTCTCTCTGTTATTCTTTGTCCGTTGATATGTCCAAAGGGACTCAGTGGGTATATTGAAGTCCCTTACTATGAGTGTACTGGGGTTAGTGTGTGACTTGTGGTCCTGGAGAATTGTCTTTATAAAGTTTGGTGCACCAGAGTTTGGTGCATAATATATTCATGATTGTGAAATTTCTTGGTGAATTGTTCCTTTGATAAATGTATATGGCCTTCTTTGTCTCTTCTGATTTTTTATTTGAAGTCTATTTGTCTGATATTAAAATAGCAACACCTGCTTTCTTTTTGGTACCATTTGCTTGGAATATTTTTTTTCCATCCTTTCAACTTTAAGGTGGTGTCTGTTTCGAAGCTAAGATATGTTTCTTGTAGACAGCATACCGAAAGGTTCCTGTTTCCTAATCCAATCTCCAGTCTATGTCTTTTGATTGGGGTATTTAGTCCATTAATATTTAAAGGTTATGACTGATAGGTTTGTGTTGCTTCTTTTGCCTTATTATCAATTTGTGTTTTGTCTACGTTTCTACTTCTGCAGTTATGCTTTTATTGCTTTCTCTCTTCCTCGGTGCCTGGGGATGGTTGCTCCTTTTCTTTTCTTCTGTCCTTTGAATTGCGTTCAAGTTGTTCTCTGAAGGGTTGGTTTCTGGATATGTATGCTTCATCTTGTTATGTCATGGAACGGTTTTCTCTCTCCTTCAACTATAATCGACATTTTTGCTTGGTATAGTAACCCGGGTTGGCATCTATTTCCTTAACACTGGGAATGCTTTGCTCCATGTTCTTCTTGCTTTCAAGTTTTGCATGGATAAGTCAGTTGTATTTTCTGATAGGTTTCCCTTATAAGTCACTTGTTGTTTTTCTCTTGTGGCTTTAAGGATTTTTGTCTTTGTTTTTGGGTGTCTAGCATTTTAACTATGATGTCGGGTGGAGGATTTCTTTTCTGATCTTGTCTGTTTGGAGTTCTATGTGCTTCATGTATTTGTATTGGTTTGTCTTTTTTAGTTTGGGGAAGTTTTCATCTATTATTCTGTTGAAGATTGATCAATACCATTCTCTTGGATTCTTCTCCTTCCTCTATTCTATGATGTGGAGGTTTGATCTTTTCATAGTGTGCCACAGTTCCTGGATGTTCCACTTTTGTGTATTTTTTAAAAATTTTTCATAATCTTTACATGAGGTTTTTAGTTGTTCTGTGTATCTTCCACGTCTGATAATTCTTTGTTCTGCTTCCTCATTCTGCTTCTGAGGCTTTTTCCATTCCTTTCCTTTGGATGAGTGTTTGATTTTTTTTCATTTCCTCTTCTGATTTCTTTAGTGTTTCCATTTCCTTTTGGAGCTTCTCAATCTTTTCCTGTAGCTCTTTGCTTCACTGGTTGATTTCCTTATCTTCTTTCAGCATGGGATCTTTTCAGTGTTTCACATCTTACTTCCAGAGTTTGTCATTCTCTCTCTCTAGGTCCTTCTTTGAGTTCTTCATTCTCTTTTCTAATTCTTTGATTTGCTCTTAATATCTTGTACTTCTTTAAGTATGTTCATAATTGTGCTTCTGATATCTGTGTCCTGGGCCATCCCCAGGGGATCCCACTGTAGGAATCTTCCACAGGTTTGGTAGAGCTTGGTGTGGATTATCCTGCACCTTTCTCTGTTGTCCTCTCTTCTTCGTGTTCCTGGCATAATGGGCTTCTCCTTGCCTTATTCCAATGTGAGTCCCAAATGCCTCTTCACTGTGTTGAAGGCTTCTGTTTGCTTGCCTCCTTCAGATGCCTTCATAATCCCAGTTGGCAGGGGTTATGGTGGGGGTTGTGGGGGTGGACACCTGGTACCTGTGCTTCACGTGGTCTTGCGAGATCTCTGATCTCAAGACTTACACAAACCCACCTTTTATACCAGTCTGGAGGATAACTCCGCCCCATAGCCACAAAAGCCCAATCAAGCCAAAGACAACTAGATTTTTAAAATTAATTAATTAATTTTTATTTTTTTTATCAAATCTGGACCCATGACCCCCCTCATTCCCCCACCCCACCAGAGCTCATGCTTCTGCCAAACATGCTTTTCATCTCTTTCTCAGTCTTTCTTCTCATATCCACGAGGAAGTTGACTGTTTGAGCAGAAGTTCACTGTTTCAGTTAGTTCTTCAATGCAGTCCTTTCTGTTGTTGTTGTTTCCAATATGCATCACTCCCAACTGCTTTGGACAAATCTCAAGGGGCCGTGCACAAGAAATACAACTAGGTAATTGGCACTAGCATCCAACAGTGAGGGATACCATTCATCTTTTGTTTTTTCTGGGACTGTGTTACTTTCACTCAGCATGATGTCCTCTAGCTCCCAGCCATTTTCCTGCAAAGCTCATTATGTTTCTTCTTTACTGCTGCATAGAACTCCATTGTGTAGATGTACCAACATTTTCCTATCCAGTCATCAGTTGAGGGGCATTTAGGTTGGTTCCAGCTCCTTGCTATTGTGAAGAGAGCTGAAATAAACATGGCCATGCATGTATCTCTGCGGCGGGGTGAGTCTTGAGGGGTAAATGCCCAGGAGTGGTATGGCTGGGTCGGGTGGCAAGTTCATTCCAAGTCCTCCAAGGGTTTTCCACACTGCTTTCCATAGTGGCTGTACCAGAGACAACTAGATTAAATCAATAACAATCTGCCTTGCTGAAACACCCAGCCCTACCTTACCTGTGCTTCAGGGTCTTGGGAGATCTCCAATATCAAGACTCACACAAACCCACTTTTATACCAGCTGGGAGAATAACTCAGCCCCCACAGCCACAAAGGCCAATCAAGCCAAAGACAACTTGATTAAATCAAAGACAACAATCTAGCCTTGCTGAAGCACCCAGATCCTACCTACCTGTGCTTCAGGTGGTCTTGGGAGATCTCCCGAAACATAAATATTTAAAAAAGCAGCTTGACAGTATGTCAATTTAGCGAAACAACATTAGTAGGTTCCCCTCTACGGCCCATTCCCCTGACCCCCAACAGCCATGGGCTTTGATCAAGTCTACAGTACCAGGTATAAATTCACTAATGTGGAACAGGCTTCAAATCCAATTAGAAACGTGGTTGGTTATTCCTGTAATTTTTCATGCCACTATACTTTTTTTTTTTTTTGCATGTGTCTGTGTGGTCTTCTTCTGACTGGTCTTAAGTTGTATCTTTCTGAGATCTACAAGTTGGTGTTGTAGTAAATTATCAAACAAGAAGGATTTGTCAGGTCCTCTAAATGTGCTCTTCAAAGAGCAGGTGATTTACAAAGCTTTGAACTTGTAGTTCATATTTGAAATAAGGACAGGCTGCTGAAGAACTTTGTACTTAACCAGTGAAGTTTGGCTCAACTCTAGTAGTTCATGTCAGAAGTCAATGTAACCTACATAATAACTTTTAAGATGCTGGATATTTGTTTTTTTTTTTAATTTTTTTTTTTTATTATTTATTTTTTGTATGTGTATGAATGTACTGTCTGCATGCAGGTCTGTGCACCCGTGTTGTGCAATGCCGCGGAGGTCAGAAGAGGGTCTCGGATTCCCCTGGAACTGGAGTTCTCCTGGAATTGGGTCACAGACGGTTCTCAGCCGCCATGTGGGTGCTGGGGATCCGAACCCGGGTCCCTCCTGCAAGAGCGTCAGTGCTCTTAACCGCTAGGCTATCTCTCCAGCCCGATGCTGGATATTTTGAAAGGCCACATGGTTACATGTCTGGGTTTAATTGTTTTCCTTTAAACAAGGCCATTTTCTCTTTTCCAGTGAAACGAAGTCTTTTAATAACTTACTGCTTTTTGTTTTGGGCTTTTTGTTGTTTTTTTTCAAAGCCAATTTTACATTGAAGCTTTGTGCATTTCACACAAAGTTTCCAAAATCAAATCCTAGATCCCATTCCCCCTCCTTGCCCCCACATCCCACCAGAGCTCATGCATTCTGCCAAAATGATTTTCGTCTTTTACTTAGTCTCTTTTAAAAATTTCACAGTGAGAAGTTTACTGTTTCAAGCAGAAATTCACTGTCTCAGTCAGTTCTTTGACTCAGTCTTTTGTTGTTGTTCCTTCCAATTTGCATCGACTCAAAATATGCATATGATGCACGCCACACATATCTTTTAACATCTTTAGCTTAGAATTTCTTTTTCTTTCTTTCTTTCTTTCTTTCTTCTTCTTTCTTTCTTTCTTTTCTTTTCTTTCTTATCTTTCTTCTCTTTGTTCTTTCTTTCTTTCTGGCTAAAAAGATGTCATGTTGAAGGTTCCTCCTTGGCAGCCCAAACAACCATCAGTCCTGCCCTTGCGCTCCACACTGGGGTTTTCCCTTTCCCATGGTCACAAACCCTGAGGTCCAGTAAGCACCGAGTCCTGTCTTGATCTTCCTGTACTGTCTCCGTGATACATCTTAGGGTAGTCCAACAATGGCAGTCTATATATCTGAAGAGGCTGAAACGCCAGTAGCTCAGTCTACAGTGGATGTCTCAGCAGTCCCCATTGGCACTGAAGGTTTGGAGAGATACTTACTGTTTTTTGTATCGTGTGATTACAATAATGAGGATAAGCTAGATATGAGAACTGTATGAAGTCTACAAGATCATAATGCAAAAAATGTAAATTAAATTTTTGCTACTCAAATATCTATAGTTATGGATTTGAAGTTTTTGTTTCCTGCTCTTCTTTTTTTTTCAAATTTTATTTATTTCTATTGTGTGTGTATTCTGTTCATGCAGGTCTGTGCACCCGTGTCATGCAATTGCCGCGGAGGTCAAGAAGAAGGTGTTGGATTCCCCTGGAACCTGGAGTTCTCCTGGAACTGGAATTTCAGATGGTTCTCGGCCCGCCATGTGGGTGCTGGGGATCGAAACCTGGTGTCCTCTGCAAGAGCAGTCGAGCTCTTAACTAGCTAGGCCATCTCTCCAGCCCCATGTTTTCCTCTTCTTGTTTGAAGTTTACTAACCCCTCAGTGTGGCTGTATTTGGAGATGGGGCTGATAGGATGTAATTAAGATAAAACTCAGTCATGCCTTTGAAGGGCATCTGTTTCTGGCTCCTTTCTCTTGCTTGGCTTCCATGAGGTGAGTATATCTGCTCCGTCACTGCCTTCTTTTACCATGAGGTGAGTATATCTTCTTGGTCACTGCCTTCTTCATCATGAGGTGAGTATATCTGCTCCATCACTGCCTTCTTTTACCAATATATCTGCTCAATCACTGCCTTCTTCATCATGAGATGTTGACTCATCACAGGCCCACAGTGATAAAGCCAAGTGACTAAGGGAAGTGACCAGGGAAATGATGAGCCACCGAACAGTTCTTGTCTTCTTTTAAATTTTTCTCTCAGGTATCGTCACAACAATTAAAAACTGACCAACACAGTGTCCTTATAAGAGATACCATAGTGTCCTCACTTATCCCCAATCTTCTGAAGAAAGGTCACTTAGAGATACAACAAGAAAGCAGCTCCCTACACACCAGAAGCCTTCACTAGAAACTGAATTGGCCAGAAACTTTATTTTGTCTTTCTAACTTCTAGACTTTGTAAGAAAGTAACTTTCAGATACAATGAAATATAATAATAAAGTTGCTCACTTTGTCTACCAACTGGGGATTTTGTGTTAGCATCCACAAATGAGGGAAACAACAATTCACTTTTTTCTGGGACTNAGGGTTGGTAGAGCTTGGTGCGGGATTATCCTGCCCCTTTCCCATGTCGTCTCTTCTTCGTGTTCCTGGCATATGGCCTTCTCCTTGCCTGTATTCCAATGTGAGTCCCAAATGCCTCTTCACTGTGTTGAAGGCTTGCTTTGCTTGCCTCCTTCAGATGCCTTCATAATCCCAGTTGGCAGGGGTATGGTGGGGGTGTGGGGGGGTGACACCTGGTACCTGTGCTTCACGTGGTCTTGCGAGATCTCTGATCTCAAGACTCATACAAACCCACCTTTTATACCAGCTGGGAGGATAACTCCGCCCCCATAGCCACAAAAGCCAATCAAGCCAAAGACAACTAGATTTTTAAAATTAATTAATTAATTTTTATTTTTTTATCAAATCTGGACCCATGACCCCCTCATTCCCCCACCCCACCAGAGCTCATGCATTCTGCCAAACATGCTTTTCATCTCTTTCTCAGTCTTTCTCAATATTCTCCACGAGGAAGTTGACTGTTTTGAGCAGAAGTTCACTGTTTCAGTTAGTTCTTCAATGCAGTCCTTGTTGTTGTTGTTTCCAATATGCATCACTCCCAGCTGCTTTGGACAAAATCTCAAGGGCCGTGCACAAGAAATACAACTAGGTAATTGGCACTAGCATCCACAGATGAGGGATACCATTCATCTTTTGTTTTTCTGGGACTGTGTTACTTCACTCAGCATGATGTCCTCTAGCTCCAGCCATTTTCCTGCAAAGCTCATGATGTTGTCTTTCTTTACTGCTGCATAGAACTCCATTGTGTAGATGTACCACATATTCTCTATCCACTCATCAGTTGAGGGGCATTTAGGTTGGTTCCAGCTCCTTGCTATTGTGAAGAGAGCTGAAATAAACATGGCCATGCATGTATCTCTGCGGCGGGGTGAGTCTTGAGGGTACATGCCCAGGAGTGGTATGGCTGGGTCGGGTGGCAAGTTCATTCCAAGTCCTCCAAGGGTTTTCCACACTGCTTTCCATAGTGGCTGTACCAGAGACAACTAGATTAAATCAAATAACAATCTGCCTTGCTGAAACACCCAGCCCCTACCTACCTGTGCTTCAGGTGGTCTTGGGAGATCTCCAATATCAAGACTCACACAAACCCACCTTTTATACCAGCTGGGAGAATAACTCAGCCCCCACAGCCACAAAGGCCAATCAAGCCAAAGACAACTTGATTAAATCAAACGACAATCTGCCTTGCTGAAGCACCCAGATCCTACCTACCTGTGCTTCAGGTGGTCTTGGGAGATCTCCCGAAACATAAATATTTAAAAAGCAGCTTGACAGTATGTCAATTTAGCGAAACAACATTAGTAGGTTCCCCTCTACGGCCCATTCCCCTGACCCCCAACAGCCATGGGCTTTGATCAAGTCTACAGTACCAGGTATAAATTCACTAATGTGGAACAGGCTTCAAATCCAATTAGAAAGTGGTTGGTTATTCCTGTAATTTTTCATGCCACTATACTTTTTTTTTTTTGCATGTGTCTGTGTGGTCTTCTTCTGACTGGTCTTAAGTTGTATCTTTCTGAGATCTACAAGTTGGTGTTGTAGTAAATTATCAAACAAGAAGGATTTGTCAGGTCCTCTAAATGTGCTCTTCAAAGAGCAGGTGATTTACAAAGCTTTGAACTTGTAGTTCATATTTGAAATAAGGACAGGCTGCTGAAGAACTTTGTACTTAACCAGTGAAGTTTGGCTCAACTCTAGTAGTTCATGTCAGAAGTCAATGTAACCTACATAATAACTTTTAAGATGCTGGATATTTTGTTTTTTTTTTTAATTTTTTTTTATTATTATTTATTTTTGTATGTGTATGAATGTACTGTCTGCATGCAGGTCTGTGCACCCGTGTTGTGCAATGCCGCGGAGGTCAGAAGAGGGTCTCGGATTCCCCTGGAACTGGAGTTCTCCTGGAATTGGAGTCACAGACGGTTCTCAGCCGCCATGTGGGTGCTGGGGATCGAACCCGGGTCCTCTGCAAGAGCGTCAGTGCTCTTAACCGCTAGGCTATCTCTCCAGCCCGATGCTGGATATTTTGAAAGGCCACATGGTTACATGTCTGGGTTTAATTGTTTTCCTTTAAACAAGGCCATTTTCTCTTTTCCAGTGAAACGAAGTCTTTTAATAACTTACTGCTTTTTGTTTTGGGCTTTTTCGTTGTTGTTTTTCAAAGCCAATTTTCATTGAAGCTTTGTGCATTTCACACAAAATTTCCAATCAAATCTAGATCCATTCCCCCTTCCTTGCCCTCCACATCCCACCAGAGCTCATGCATTCTGCCAAACATGATTTTCGTCTTTTACTTAGTCTCTTTTAAAAATTTCAGTGCAGAAGTTTACTGTTTCAAGCAGAAATTCACTGTTTCAGTCAGTTCTTTGACTCAGTCTTTTGTTGTTGTTCCTTCCAATTTGCATCACTCCAAAATATGCATTGATGCATGCCACACATATCTTTTAACATCTTTAGCTTAAGATTTCTTTCTTTCTTTCTTTCTTTCTTTCTTTCTTTCTTTCTTTCTTTCTTTCTTTCTTTCTTTTGTTCTTTCTTTCTTTCTGGCTAAAAGATGTCATGTTGAAGGTTCCTCCTTGGCAAGCCCAAACAACCATCAGTCCTGCCCTTGCGCTCCACACTGGGGTTTTCCCTTCCCATGGTCACCAAATGAGGTCCAGTAAGCACCGAGTCCTGTCTTGATCTTCCTGTACTGGTCTCCGTGATACATCTTGGGTAGTCCAACAATGGCAGTCTATAGTCTGAAGAGGCTGAAACGCCAGTAATAGCTCAGTCTACAAGGTGGATGTCTCAGCAGTCCCCATCTGGCACTGAAGGTTTGGAGGATACTTACTGTTTTTTGTATCGTGTGATTACAATAATGAGGATAAGCTAGATATGAGACTGTATGAAGTCTACAAGATCATAATGCCAAAAAATGTAAATTAAATTTTTGCTACTCAAATATCTATAGTTATGGATTTGAAGTTTTTGTTTCCTGCTCTTCTTTTTTTTCAAATTTTATTTATTTCTGTATGTGTATGAATGTACTGTCTGCATGCAGGTCTGTGCACCCGTGTCATGCAATGCCGCGGAGGTCAGAAGAAGGTGTTGGATTCCCCTGGACCTGGAGTTCTCCTGGAACTGGAATTTCAGATGGTTCTCGGCCGCCATGTGGGTGCTGGGGATCGAACCTGGGTCCTCTGCAAGAGCAGTCGGAGCTCTTAACTGCTAGGCCATCTCTCCAGCCCCATGTTTCCTTCTCTTCTTGTGTTGAAGTACTAACCCCTCAGTGTGGCTGTATTTGGAGATGGGGCTGATAGGATGTAATTAAGATAAAACTCAGTCATGCCTTTGAAGGGCATCTGTTTCTGGCTCCTTTCTCTTGCTTGGCTTCCATGAGGTGAGTATATCTGCTCCGTCACTGCCTTCTTTTACCATGAGGTGAGTATATCTTCTTGGTCACTGCCTTCTTCATCATGAGGTGAGTATATCTGCTCCATCACTGCCTTCTTTTACCAATATATCTGCTCAATCACTGCCTTCTTCATCATGAGATGTTGACTCATCACAGGCCCACAGTGATAAAGCCAAGTGACTAAGGGAAGTGACCAGGGAAATGATGAGCCCCGAACAGTTCTTGTCTTCTTTTAAATTGTTTCTCTCAGGTATCGTCACAACAATTAAAAACTGACCAACACAGTGTCCTTATAAGAGATACCATAGTGTCCTCACTTATCCCCAATCTTCTGAAGAAAGGTCACTTAGAGATACAACAAGAAAGCAGCTCCCTACACACCAGAAGCCTTCACTAGAAACTGAATTAGCCAGAAACTTTATTTTGTCTTTCTAACTTCTAGACTTTGTAAGAAAGTAACTTTCAGATACAATGAAATATAATAATAAAGTTGCTCACTTTGTCTACCAACTGGGGATTTGGTGTTAGCATCCACAAATGAGGGAAACAATTCACCTTTTTTTCTGGGACTGTGTTACTTTAGTATAATTGCTTCAAGTTCCTTCCATTTACCAGCAAAACTCATGATGTCATCTTTCTTTGTTGCTGCATAGAACTCCATTGTGTAGATGTACCACATTTTTGTTATCCAGTCATCTGTTGAAGGGCATTTGGGTTGGTTCCAGGTCTTTGCTATTGTGAAGAGAGCTGAAATAAACATAGCTGTGCATGTATCTTTGTGGTAGGATGTGTCTTGTGGGTATATACCAAGGAGTGGTATGGCTGGGTCAGGTGGTAGGCTCATTTTGAGTTTTTTAAGGGTTCTCCACACTGCTTTCCATAGTGGTTGTACCAGTTTACATTCCCACCAGTAGTGGAGGAGTGTTCCCCTTTCCCCACAACCTCTCCAGCATTTGGTGTCTTTTGTTTTCTTGATCTTGGCTAGTCTTATTGGAGTGAGATGATACCTTAGTGTGGTTTTAATTTGCATTTCCTTAATTATTAATGATGTTGAACACTTTTTAAGATGTTTCTCAGCCATCTTTACTTCCTTACTGGTGAAGTCTCTGTTCAGCTCTTTACTCCATCTTTTGAGTAGGTCATTTGTTTTCTTACTTCTTTATTTTTTAAGTAACTTATATATTCTGGATATTAATGCTTTGTCTAATGTATCCATGGTGAAGGTTTCCTCCCACTCTGTGGGTTTTCTCTTCACTTCCTTGATTGTTTCTTTAGCTGTACAAAAGCTTTTGAGTTTGATGAGGTCCCATTTGTCAGCTGTTGTCCTTATTTCTTGTGCGGCTGCTGTTTGATTTAGAAAGTCTTTTCCTACACCTATGTCTTGTAGGTTGCTGCCAACTTTTTCTTCTATCACCTTCAGGGTTTCAGGTTTTAGGTTGAGATATTTGATCCACTTGGAGTTTATTTTTGTACAGGGTGAGAGGCAAGGGTTTAATTTTTTTCTTCTACAAATGGTGATCCAGTTTTGCCAACACCATTTGCTGAAGATGCTATCTTTCCTCCATTGAATATTTTTGGCCCCTTTGTCAAATATGAGGTGGCTGAAGTTATATGAGCTCAAGTCTGGGTCTTCAATTTTGTTCCATTGGTCAATTATAGTCACACATTGTAATTACCATATATAGATGGAGGAGATGTAGTCGTAGTCTAAAAAAAGAATGCAAAGTTACACAACTTTATACCTGCATGCAAATTTACTGTTAAAATGTGAATCTCTAAATGTGCTTAGGAATCAACTTTCAGTTTATTTTCAGAATTTTTAATTTTGACTTATGTATGGAGTGTATATATGCATATTTGGAATAATATAAAATAAAAAAAAGTATTGATAAAAAAGAAAGAGAGAAGGAGGAAAAGAAAAAAAATAGAAGGATTACATACCAAGCCCTACAGATTGATTCTTTACTTTATCAGAATAAGAAATGGAAATCCCCCCCTTTTAGGTTTATTTTGCTTTATTTTGTTATTGTCATTTTTATTGTTTCTGTTTTCCTGTGAAAATAAAAATACAAATAATTAATAAAAAAGAAGAACATAAATAGAATAATAAATAATATATAATAATGAAAAAAAGAAACTTTCAATTGCATAGGCCATTCAGGTGATGATATTCTGTTACCATAGTGTTAGCTCATGAATATATGTATTGGTAATTGAGTGATTATAAAGTGTAGCATTACTATAGTGGTTAACTTTTATAGCCAATTTGACTGTATTTAGAATGGCCTAGGATACATACCACTAGGTTAAGTATGTGAGAGTGCTTCCAGAAAGGCTTAAATGAAGAGAGAAAGCCTATTCTGAATATGGTGACACTACTCTGTGAGCTGGGCTCCTATAATAAATAACAGGGAAAGCAAAGTGTGCACCAGTATTCTGCTTGTGGTTCTTGATGGCAGGTGCCATGTGACCAGCTGTCTCGTGCTCATGCTGTCAGGCCTTTGCCATGATGGAAGGCACCTTCAGGCTGTGAGTCATAAACCTTTCCTTCCTTAAGTTGACTTTTGTCAGGTATTTTGTTACAGAAATAAGAAAAAAACTAATATAGAAAATTGATACCAAAGAGTGGGGTCATTGTGACGAGAAACCCTGGCATGTGGTTCTTAAACTTCCTGAACTTGTTTGTGGGAAGAATGTGGGGAAATTTTGGAGCTGCAGGCTAGAGAACTCCCAGAATATTGTAAGCAGCTTAGTGGGCCTTTCTAGAGGGAGTTGAAAGACTAAAATGCTGAGATGATGAAGGTATTCATGAGGCCTGGTTCACCAGGTGTGAGAACTAGGGGTCCTTCATGTTACATTCTCGTGAAGAGTCAGGCTGTATTCTGCCTGTATCATGAGAACTTGAATGAGTCAGAATTAAAATGCAATGAACTGATTTGTTTGACAGAGGAAATTTCAAGCCAGCATAGGATTCAGGCTGTGTCATGGACACTATTCACTGCTTTTATCCAGGTTTGCAGTGAGAAAAAGAGCAACAAATGGAACAGAAACAAGCAAAACGAACAGTGTAGCAAGGAAAAGACTGTGAGTTTAAAGGTTCGGACAAGGAGGGTAGGGAAAGAGAAGCTGTAATTGTTAAAGAGATTAGCACGAGGAAGGAAGAACCTCTTACTTTGCACGGAGACAACAGGAAAAGTGTCTTAAGGGAAGACTCCATCTATCCAAGGCTCCAGCTAGTAAAAATAGCAAAAGAGACTGAACTGGGAATATAGCTAAAGGGATTCTTTGCTGGAAAACAGCTGCCTGTGGATGTGTTCTCCCAGGTTCAGCAGTAAAGGCACACAGAGGCCATTATAGCCCTTGTAGGAAGGGGCCAGACTACATTTTGAGCTGGCAGTGTCATCCAGACGTTGCTGGTTTTGCAGGCATGGGAAATGAAAGAGAAGAGTTTGTAGTGGCTTGCCCTAAGGTTCCAGAAAGCCACTGACACCAGCCAATGTGTGGCAGCACTGGGTTAACTGCAAGGATGTCCTGAGTGTCCACTGTGTGAAGCTGGGAAGGTGAGGCCCGAGTTCACTGGTCACCCCAGGATGTTGGACATGCATGTCCACTTAGGAAAACTGCAGGGCCAGGATGATGCTGGAAGTCACGTGTACAGAAGTTGGGACTGCTGGAGGAACAGGGCTACCTGAGCAAGCTCTTTGGGGTCAGGTGAGTCTGTCACAAGTCCAGTTGCTGTGTATGGATTTGTTGTTTGCCCCACTGGATTTAGTCCTGCTTTGGTTGGATCTTTCCTTTTCATACCTTAATTTCTCTCCCTTTTGGAATGGGAATGTTTATTGTTTGCCAATGATGTTGGAAGTAAGTATTTTATCTTTTGGTTTTACAGGGGCTCACAGTTAAGAGATTTCTTGAGTCTCAGAAGAGATTTTAGACAATGTTAGGACTGTCAAGATTTTGGTGATTTTGCAGATGAAGTAAATACATTATAAGAGAGTATACTTTCAGGGAACATTTACACAGTTTGTTACTGAAGGCTTCTTTGACTATGTAGAGTACCAGAAACCAGGAGGAGGTGGAACATCCCTTCCTGAGCATGAAGCTTTTGTTGTTGCTTCACTGCAACTGTGTAAGGAGCATAATAACGCAGGAAATGTGTGGATTTGAAGTGCTGTAACCTTAGAGAATATGAATGTTAATTTAGCTTAGTCAGAAACTACAGTATACCCAAGGCTGTAGAGATAACCAGCCAGAGTACCAGCCAGGGCCCTGAACCCAGCAAGAAAAGGGGCCCCAGAACTACCTGAAGCAGATAACCACCTGTCCATGGATGGGGACCCGGGGACGAGCCCCAGATTAACATCTGGAACCAAGTTCACTCCTCCTGCCAGGCTACTGGCTACTTAAGCTGGGAAGTGCAAAATGACTTAGCTCTCACTCCCCCTGGGGGACCTGCTTGTGAGATGCTGGAACCTCTTAGCTCATTCCTCTTTCTGGGGGACTCCTGCCATGTGAGAACCCGCAGCTAAGAACACCTGAACATGCTGCCTGTTATCTGTTTGCAGATGCTGCTCAGACTTGGCCACCTGGACTGCCATAGTACCAGGTCCAAGATCTGCTCTGGACCAACTCCTCCTTCTTGGAACTTCCTAGCATGGACCCCCCTCTTCCAATTCCAAGAGGTTAAGAAAAGCCTTAGGTGAGCAGACTTGGAGAGTAGGGCTAGGACGGGACAGGATTAGAGTTATAGAATAACCCTATGTGGGAAAGGACAAAATTAGATTGCATTATAATATTTGTGTCCTGATTCCTTTGGATTTAAATCCATGCTCAAGGCAAATTGTTACTTGCCATCGATGAGTGGTTCTCCTTTAAAATGCAGTCTGAGTGATTTCTCTTATAAACTTGCTTGATCAGATTTCAGTGTGTTTCTTTTTTGAGTCAGGATCTTGCTGTGAATGAAAGTTTCCAGAAAAACTGCATCTTAAAACTGAACTTTCTGCAGAGGCTGATCAATTGATTAGAGCTTCAGTGAATGCGGAGAGTTTAGAACGTTTCAGGTCCAAAGTCCAATTACAGTTTATCTTGGGCTGTGTTTAGCCCAATAACAAGCCACCCCTGTCCACCTCTGTTTCTGACTTAATATCCTTTGATTAACAGATAAAAACCTTCTGGAATGTATTAACAAAGCCCCAGCTCCCACCAACCAAAAGGCTGAATATCATCAGATAGCATATTGCATCTATAGTTGAGATTTTTCTTTTACTGTAGCTGCCTACTTAATGCTTCTACCAATGTATCTGAAAGTGTCTTGATTTATGACTTTTCTTTGTTCTGTTACTATAGAAACATTATGAAACTGTTTCTATCTTGAAACATAGAATTTGGGGTAACCTGAATCTGTGTTGCAGGGCCATGATCACTCATACTTGGCTCCAGAACAAACAAAAAAATTTCTTATCCCCTTTGAGTTGAGACTTGTGCTTTTGTGTCGACAGCACTATGTAGCCCTGTCTGGCCTGGAACTAGTGATACAGACCAGGCTGGCTTTGAACTAGCAGATGTCTGCCTCCCAAATGCTAGAATTAAAAGCATGTGTTACCATGCCTAGCCAAGCTTTAGTGTCCATTGAGCATTGCATTATTCCATTTTTAGTCATTTTTAAGAAAATGATAAGGGTGTGTTTTCCCCATTAAAATACATTTTGCATTATGATATTGCCAGGAGCCTTTGAGGATTGGGGTAGAATTTTATGGTTTAGTGATATGTTTGGGCATCAGATTGACAAAGGGTGGACTTGTGATTAATTTTCCTCATCAACTTGGCTAGATTTGGAATATTCTAGAAGATCCCCTCTGGGCAAATCTGTGAGGGTATTTCCAGAGGGGTTTAACTGAGAAGGGAAGACTCACCCTCAATATAGGCAGCATTATTTTGTGGGTGGGGTCCTGGACTGAAAAAGAAAAGAAGAAAGAGGAAGCAAACAGTGTACCAGTTGTATCAATATTCATTTCTTTGTTTCCCCGACTGCTGTGTCATGTGACCAGCCACCCCAGGCTCCTGCTGCAGTGTTGCAATGTCTTCCCTGATGGACTCTACCCTCAGATTGTGAGCCAAAATAAGCATTCTTTCCTGCTTATTGGAAGTTATTTTGTCACAGCAATGAGAGAAGAAGCCAATACACTTACTTAATGGAACAATATTCTTTGTGAACAAACAAGTTAGAGCTATGTGCAATAATGTGGATGGATTCTACACACACACACACACACACACACACACACACATCACATCACATCACATATACACAGAGGTACTAATCAAGCCCTGAAGACAGGACAAGATTTATCGCGCCCAGGGCTAGCTAATTCCCAAAGATTTGAAATGACTATACTGTATCTTTCATAAGCAAATAAAATAATTCTTATCAAGCTCTGGCCTACTATATTTCTGTCTTGATAAGCCCAGAGTCAGGACACAGACCACCAAAGACAGCCTCTGTACCCCTGAGCCACTGGAAATATTTGCAGTGGCCATTCCTTTATCTGCCTCAGCAATTTGTTACCTCCTGATGGAACCTGCTGGTTCCTGGGGTAGTCTTGTGTGATGTGCTGTCTCCTGTTTCTAAAGATTCTTGTGAATATCAAGTTTTTCCTTCACAACGGTAATTTCTGTGTCTGTGTGTCTTACAGTACCCGAGTAAAACAAATTCCAAGTGCCATTAAAATACATGCAAAAGCAAATACTGTCTGATCCCATTTAAATGAAGTTCAGAAGCAGGCAAAGCTAATTTATAGTTTTGAAGTTAGGGCGGTGATTGTTGTAGGGGTGTAAGGAAGTGAGAGGGGTCTCCTAGAAGGCAGGTAGTCTTTCTCTTGGTAGGTGCAGGTTAAGAGAACATATTTCTTATGTGAGAAACAAGATAGTTTTACATTTACAATTTTATCACCTTCTTTATGAAAGTAATACATACCATTGCCTTTTTTTTTTTTGAGATAGGGTCTCCCTATAGCCCCCAGCTGGCCTGGAACTCACTCTGTAGACCAGGCTGGCCTTGAACTCATAGAGATCCTCCTGCATCTGCCTCCTGAGTGGTAGGATTAAAGGCATGGTCCAACACGCCCAGCTTAAAGATGGTTCTTAGCCGCTATGTGAGTGCTGGGAATCAAACCTGGGTTCTCTGCAAGAGCAGTCTGTACTCTTAACCATTGAGCCATCTCTCCAGCCCCTACCATTGCCTTTCAAGTTCAATTCTCATCTATTTCTGTTCTTCTTTTTTTTTTTCTGCTCTTCACTGTGTAACTTTGTGATAACTTTCTACTCTGATAATAGAAACAAATACATACCTCATCTGACTTGCTTTGGCCAATAGAAGGAACAGGAAGTAGGAGTGTGCTAGTTCTTGGCCTGTGTCTTATGTATTTCATGTGGTTTTACTATTATTATTATTATTATTATTATTATTATTTGACTTATATAGTGATGGGACTAGGACTCATCCCTGAATGATAGTCCTGGGCCAAAGATCCTGATCCAAATCCTGCCTAGAGCTGGGCTCTGAAGTGTTCCACAGAAGAGTGAAAGAACTCAGCTAAGATCACCTAAGTCCAGTCTGCATCAGCTGCTCCTGGTCAACCCAGATGCACAAGCTGATGATGAATGGATTTATTAAGCAATTGACTTTAAGCAAGAGTTGTTTGGTAAAGAATCATTACAGGGATGGGATATAAAAAAGGTAATGACAGTCTTATCAAATGAACAATTAACAATGAAGATTTTACAATCATAAATATATACACACCAAACTCTGGTGTGTATATATTTCATAAGCACAATTCTGCAGAACTTCAAGGCACAGATTAATCCCAGCACACTAATAGTGTGTGGGGGGGGTATTTATTCTTTGACCAGTAGACCTAGCCCAATGGGTCAAAGAATAAACAGAGAGATATCTGAACCAAACAATATGATACACCAAACGGACCTAACAGACATCTACTGAATATTCCACCCAAACACCAAAGAATATACTTTCTATTCAGCACCTCATGGAACATTCTCCAAAACTGACCACATACTGGGACACAGAGCAAACCTCAAAAAATACAAAAAATTGAATTAATTCCATGCATTCTTTCAGACCACAGTGCAATAAAGCTTAATATCAACATCAGAAGGAGCCCTACTGTCTACAAGAACTCATGAAGACTAAACAATACACTCCTGAATAATGAATGGGTCAAGAAAGAATAAAAGTTTTCCTGGAACTAAATGAAAAGGACAATACAGCACAACAAAACCTATGGGACACATTAAAATGAGTCCTAAGAGGGAAATTTATAGCCTTACGTGCTTACATTAAACAAAACAAAACAGGAAGAACACAAATGACCTAACGCTGCACCTAAGAACACTTGAGAGACAATAACAAATGAATCCTAAACCAAACAGACAAGAAGAAATAACAAAAATCAGAGTGGGGATCAATAAAATAGAAACAAAGAAAACAATACAAAGAATCAATGAATCCAAGAGCTGGTTCTTTGAAAGGATAAACAAGATAGATAGAATTCTAGCCCAGTTAACAAAAAAAAAAAAAAAGCAACTTCA
>VZQC01003674.1:1139632-1185426 GCA_009823505.1 Rhizomys pruinosus | reverse complement strand
TATATATATATAAAACAAACCCACAGCTAACATCATTCTAAATGGTGAAAAACTAGAACCATTCCATGTAAAATCAGGAACTCGGCAAGGCTGCCCCCTATTTCCACTCCTTTTCAATATAGTCCTTGAAACATTTGCTAGATCAGTAAGACGAGAAAAGGAAATTAAAGGAGTATTAATTGGAAAAGAGGAGGTCAAACTATCCCTTTTTGCAGATGACATGATAGTTTACCTAAGAGATGCCAAAAACTCCACCAGAAAACTCCTAGAAACAACAGTTTCAGTAAAGTGGTGGGATATGAAACTAACCTAGAAAAATTAGTAACCTTTCTTTATACCAACAAGCAACTGGAGAAGGAATACAAGGATACCTTCCCATTCACAATACCCTCAAAAAAATAAAGTATCTTGGAACAAACCTGACCAAAGGTATCAAAGATCTCTACAAGGAAAATTTTAATTCCTTGAAGAAAGAAATTGAATAAGACACCAGAAGATGGAAGGCCCTCCCATGCTCATGGATTAGAAGAATTAATATAGTAAAAATGACCATCCTACCCAAAGGAATACGCAGATTCAATGCAATCCCAATTAAAATCCCCATGAGTTTCTTCACAGACTTAGAAAAAAACATCCTAAAAGTTATATGGAAAATCCAAAGACCCTGGATAGCCAAAGCAACCCTGAGCCAATAGAATAATGCAAGGGGAATTACTATACCAGCCTTCAAACTATATTACAGGACTATAGCCATAAAAACAGCCTGGCATTGACACAAAAACAGACCTGTAGATCAATGGAACAAAATTGAAGATCCAAACTTGAGGACATGCAATTTCAGCCACCTCATATTTGACAAAGGGGCCAGGAAGATTCAATAGAGGAAAGACAGAATCTTCAGAAAATGGTGTTGGAAAAACTGGATTACCACTTGTAGAAGAATAAAACTAAATCCCTACCTCTCACCCTGTACAAAACCCAACTCCAAATGGATCAAAGGCCTCAATGTGAAACCTAAAACTCTGAAAATGATAGAGGACAACGTTGGCAGTAACCTACAAGACATAGACATAGGAAAAGACTTTCTAAACCAAAGAGCAGCTGTGCAGGAAATAAGGTCAACAATCAACAAATGGGAGGTCATTAAATTCAAAAGCTTCTGTACAGTGAAAGAAACAATCAAGAAGTGAAGAGAAAACCCACAGAGTGGGAGGAAACATTCACCGGTGATACATCTGACAGAGTAACAACCAGAGTATGTAAACTACTTAAAAAACAAAGAAGCAAGAAAACAAATGATCCACTCAAATAAAGAGCTAAACAGAGACTTCACGAAGGAAGAAGATGGCTGAGAAACATCTTAAAAAGTGTTCAACATTGATAATAACTAAGAAAATGCAAATTGAAAACCACTTTAAAATTTCATCTTACTCCAGTAAGACTGGCTATGATCAAGAAAACACATGATACCAAATGCTGGAGAGGTAGTGGAGAAAGGGGAACACTCATTCGCTGCTGGTGGGAATGCAAACTCATGCAGCCCCTATGGAAAGCAGTGTGAAGAACTCTTAAAAGACTAAAAATGAACCTACCATCTGACCCAGACATACCACTCCTGGGCATATACCCACAAGACTCATCTTATTGCAAAGATACATGCACAATCATGTTTATTGCAGCTCTCTTCACAATAGTGAAAAGCTAGAAGCAACCTAAGTTCCCCTCAACTGATGAGTGAATAGAGAAAATGTGGTTCATCTACACAATGGAATTCTATGCAGCAGTAAAGAAAAACAACATCATGAAATTTGCAGGTAAATGGATGGAACTAGAAGGCGTTATGCTAAGTGAAGTAACACAGTTCCAGAAAAACAAATGACATATGGTGACCCTCATTTGTGGATCCTTGCACTAAATCATTATTTGTAAGGGAAACTGAGTAATTTTATTTTTCTTTTTCTAGCAAATATAATACCTGCTGCTATTATAAAAAGGTACATTAAAACACATATCAAATTGCTATGTAATTTAGGAATGTAAAGTAGTATTTCTTTTTACCTGAATGAAACTCTGCTGTTAAAATATGAATCCCTAAAACATGTTTTGGAATAAACCTATAGCTTATTTTCAGATGTTATAATTTTGGTATATGTATAGAGTATATATATGCATATTTTGGAACAATATAAAATTAAAGGGAACAACAACAACAACAATGACTTGTTCAAAGAACTGACAGAAACAGTAAACTTCTGCCCACAACAATAAACTTCTACATTGAAAAATGCAAGACATATAAGGCATAATGCTCTAGCTCTGGCAGGGCAGGGGGCATGGAAGGCGGAATGGGTCTAAAGTAGATTAAGAAATGTATGAAATGCACAAAAGTTCAATAAAAATTTTTAAAAAATTAAGAAAAGGTAATGAGCACCTAAATTATGCAAAGCTAATCAAAGAGAGGAAGAAATTTGAGACAGAAATTTCATTCCAAAAGTCATTTCAGTGAGCTGAGTCTGGAGCGCCCGGCTGCTGTTCAGAGTGTGTCATGGCTGCATGGCCGCCATGGCTGGACAAGCTGGCTGCCCCCAGGTGGTGGCTCCCGAGGCCAAAGACCTGGTAACAACCCAAGACCCCTGGGGAGGATTTGGATAAATTAGAGGGGTAGATAAGTGGGTTGAATTTGATGTCTTTGAAGGGCATCCAAGTGGAGTTTTCTAGCAGGGAGAAAGTGCAATCCTGAAGCTTGGGATATTGCTGGAAATCTAGATTTGGGCATCTTCAAGGAGAGGCTAGGAACTGAGGAAGTTAGGACCAAATGTATATAGAACACCCGTGGCCAGATAGGAAGCTATTGAGCTAGCAACACTCTGTGATTTGACTTCATGGAAAGTGCTTCAGACACTCAATGGGGCGCCAGAATGTCACTAGGGGTGTCTGAAAAAGGACCCGAGGTCGGGTGGAAACTGTGCGGGGAGTGAAGGAGGAGGTGGGAAGTCCTGGCCCTGGCATTCTCTGCTGGGGACCGCTTGGCGACTGCAATGAGAGTGCGCATTGGGGCGTTAGACCTTTGCTTGGTTCTAGAAGCTGCAGCATCAAAAGTTGATGGGCAAGGTGCAAGTCAGTCCAGGGCAACCTCACGGGAGAGGAACGGAAATTCAGGGACAAGGCAGACACCGTGGGGGAAGCAGCCCAAGACACTTTCTGGCATAAGCTTTGGTCCTGTGCCCCCGCTGCAGTCCCAAGAGCCAGGCGGGCGAGAGGAGCAAAACTGCTAGGAGAGCCAGGGTGGGCTGCGTCTAGGTGGGAGGCACGCTGCGGGGCGGGAGCCCAGGTCCGCGGGGCGGACACGGGGTGGCGTTTGGTACTCCATAAAGCGACCGCGCTTTCTTGCACCTAGCCGCCACCAGCCGGGAACTCAGCGCAATGCCCGGTGCGTGCCATCAGAGCTCGGTGCTGGCAGGTAGCGCCACTTTGCTCACCCTGGGGGCCCTGACGGTGTACTTGGGGAAACCCAGTACCTATGGGAAGCACACTGAGAGCCAGACGTCGGGAGCTCCCAGCCTGCCCGCCCGCATCGCCTGGTTCCTGCAGGAGCTGCCCTCCTTTGTGGTATCCGCGGGGATGCTTGCCCAGCAGCCCGGCTCTCTCCTCGGACAGCCTGGGAACACGCTGTTGGGTCTGTTCTGCGTGCATTACTTCCACAGGTAGCGTTTTCCCCACGCTGACACTCAGTGCAGCGCCCTGCCGGCTCCCCAGCACTGGGGAACGTCGAGGGGCTGCGCTCTTGGTGATGAGGGCTGGGAGCACCCTGCGGGGACCTGGCTTGGGGTTGGACGTCCCGGAGTTAGGACGTTCTGGAACAGGCACCCCCTTCACTATCCAGGGGCGCCCCTTGGATGCTCCAAACCATCCGCCTGATCCGGAGGAGGTGTCAGGGGGCGGGAGGGCAGAGCTGCTGGGGTCAGGACTTCCCTCTCCCTCCAGGCGCACCTGGCGAGGGCCTGCTCAGTCTCTTGTCTACCTTTCTCTTGTAGGGAAGGGCCGGGTTGGTTCAGAGATCTTGGGAGAGTCGTTCTTCAACTTTGGCATCTCTGGAAGGCAACTCAGCTCAGAGGTCCTGATCAACTTAGTGTTTACGCGGTCGAGGGAGGAGGTGCCCAGACCTGGGATTCACAGGCAGGAAGAGGCCATAATTAGGGTCCCACTTGCCTTGAGCCAGAACCCTACTTCTTAGATAGACCCCACCCCAACGCAACTGACCTCACCACCAATTCATTTATCTTTCCAGGCCCCTTGGGATTTAAAAAGTAAGCGAGTCAAAGCTGAGAGCTCAAAGGTACTCAATTTAAAATTCTGAGTTCAGGAGAAACTTGGCTTCCTGGTGTATGTGGGGAAAGACAGGAAAGTGATCCAGAGATACTGTGAGTCAAAGCATGGGTATGGAACCATCAAAAAGACAGGGGGAGAGGGAGAATGTGCCACCACAGAGCTGCTACGTCCACGGTAACCTTGTGAGATGTCCTTATTATGGCCTCTTTATAGTCAAAGAAACTGAGGCCGAGAAAGGTTAGACAACTGAAGCAAGGTGCCACAGCTAGTTTCCCAAGCAAGCCTGCGAATCCCTGGGGTCCAAGGTCTCTCAACCACTTAAAACAGGTAGACACTCCGCGCAGGGAAGCAGCAGAGGTTGTGGATAGGGAGTGGCTGCCGGTACTGGGCTGTGCTGCGTTATTCTGATGAAGGATTCCCAGGATCCTGTCAAGCTAATTTAGAAGTTAGATAAGTAAAGCCTGGCAGAGGGTGTTGCTAAAGGCAGACTTTCTTCTTTTTTAAATTTATTTTATTTCAGAATTTCTTCTTAACATTTCATTTCTAGAAAAGGAGGTGACAGGGACACAAATGTCAACCTGTCTTTACTTAGCCATCTTTATCCTCCAGATATTTTTTTACTGGTCAAGATTTAATAGCTGGGCAGTGTTCACTGAACTCTCTTTCTTTTATTTTTTCTTTTATTTTTTTTAAAGTCTTTTTTAAAATTAATTAATTTATTTCTTTTCTATGTGTATGAATGTACTGTCTGCATGTAGGTTTGTGCACCCGTGTCGTGCAAAGCCACGGAGGTCAGAAGAGGGTGTCGGATTCCCCTGGAACTGGAGTTCTCCTGGAGTTGGAGTTCTCCTGGAATTGGAGTTACGGATGGTTCTCAGCCGCCATGTGGGTGCTGGGGATCGAACCTGGGTCCTCTGCAAGAGCAGTCGGCACTCTTAACTGCTAGGCTATCTCTCCAGCCCCAACTCTCTTTCTTTTAAAAAGATACATATTGGCAGGCAGCAATAAGTTTATGTTCTTCCAATAAATATTTACCAAAAACTTATTATGGACAGGATCCCAGGGTGATTTTCAAGTGCTTTATTTACCCAGATTTGGATGGTTTAATTTGAGCAGAAAGAAGGATATTGGGCATAGGAGAGAAAAGACTAGCATTTGATTATACTTCTTTGGAAATAGATATTTGACAGAAAATATTATTATGTAGACAATTTTTTCTTCAAATTAACTACTGTCAGCATCATAAACAGTATTTTATGAGGTCATTTTATTATTAATGATCAATGCTTTCTGACAATCCTATGAACATAATTTTTAGACTTGCTTTTAAAACCTAAAGGCACTTTGCAGAACAAATTATGACCAGAGCCTTTTAAACAAACAAGGACATGATTACCCAGGAAACAAATATATGAAGGCTGTCCATCATTATCAGAGGAATTTAAAAAATATTTAGTAAAGGACTTGAAGATTTATTCTGTCTGAGGGAAAATTGCCCCTAAAAATGCAGCTCTCAGTTACTTGTTTCTAAGCCACCAGGCTGTGATATTTGTAGACCACTCCAACTGTGTTTAAACTCTTCCTTTGAGGATCCTGGAACCCTGCATATGCTGCCGTTCTGAGCACTTATAAGATGTCATACCCTGTGACAAACACTATGTAAATTATGTGCTGATCTTCATACCAATCAGTTCTGTAGGGACTACTGTCACCTCCATTTTAGACATGAGAAGGTGGAACAAAAAGTTTTCAATAAGTTACCTAAGATCACACACATCATGAAGACTCAGAATTCACCCAGGCAGCTTAGATCTGGATGTCAGGTTCTCAGGAGTGACAGACTGTTCATACCTGTTCTTGCTTTTTAAAAACTGTAGGCTGAAAACTGTTATTGCTTTAGTTATACAAAATAATGAATGTTCACTAAAGCAAAAATATAACATTTAAAAGTAGAAAAATGCTGGGGTGGGCATGGTGGTGCATGCCTTTAATCCCAGCACTTGGGAGGCAGAGATAGGCAGATATCTGTGAGTTCAAGGCCAGCCTGGTCTACATAGTGAGTTTCAGGACAGCCTGGGGCTACAGGGAGACCGTGTCTCAAAAAGACAAAAAAAAAAAAAAAAAAAAAAAAAAAAAAGAAAGAAAGAAAAAAAGAAAAGAAAAATGCTTAGAATGTATTAACTGTTCATGCATTGGAACAATTCCATCATCTTTTACCTTTGTTAATAGATTTTTACACATTTTTCTTTTATGGTTATTTAACTTTTTCCATAGGTCATACATCATTTCTCAATCGAATCTAGAGTCACTTCCCTTTTCATGCCCCCACCCCACCCGAGTCCCTGCACTCTGCCATACATGTCATGCATCTTTTCTGAGTCTTTCCAGAGTTTTTTTTTCAGTTCTTTTATTGTGGTTCTCTCCAACTTGTATTGCTACATTATATGTACATATATATTTATATATACATAGTTATATATACATAAATATATACATACATACATACACATATCACTTGAATTGGAGGATTTTTTTCCCTAAAAGATGTCATGTTTTCTTCCTTAAGGAAGTGCTCGAAGGTTCCTCCTTGGCAATCCCAAACAACCGTCGCTCCTGCACTTTTGTTCCACTTTCTTTTCAGATCGTATAAATCTTCCGCCTGTTACACATGCTTCTTATATTGAGTATATATATATTTATTATTATTAGTTTTATTTTGTGTGTATGAGTATTTTGGCTAGATGTAAGTGCATGCATGTGGTACAGTGCCCAAGGAGGTCAGCAGAGGATGTTAGATCCCCTGGAACAGGTGTTACAGATGGTTGGGTGCTAGGAATTGAATTCAGGTCCTCTGCAAGAGCAGCCAGTTTTCCTAACCACTGAGCCATCTCCTCAGCTCCTGAATATGCAGTTTTTTGTTCTACTTGGTTATCTAAATTTTAAGGCTTTAAAGATATTATTTTGTGTGTTTGTGTGTGTGTGTGTGTGTGTGTGTGTGTGTGTGTGTGTTTCTGCCACTATGCGTTCCAGACTCGCTGGCCCCCAAAACTTGTGGGCAATTTTGCCTCCACCTCCTATCGAGAGGCAGAACTGCTGGGACTTCAGGATCCAGGCTCAGGTTGTCTGGCTTGTGCTGTAAGCATTTTTACCTGCTGAGTCTTATGCCTGATCCTCTGACATCTTAGGGTAAGTATTTCTGCCACATTTTTGTATACTCATCCTACCTGTCTTCTCAGTGACTGCTTGTTATTTAACCTCATATGAAGGCAGTGATTTACCTATCTACCCATTTATTGTTGTACAATTAATTTGAGATATTTTTTGTGGATATATCAGATGAAATGGTAAATATCTGCTTAGAATTTGTGAGGTCCTTGGGTTCATGTCTCAGCATTGAAAAAAAATTCTCAGAAAAGATTTGAAAGGTGTGAAGATTCTTTAGGCTCTTGATACATGTATGCCCAGAGGATTTCGGAGTTTTGGGTCTTGATGACAAGAGCGAGTTAATGATGACACATTAGGATGTCTTGCTATGACAGAGGTCTTAGGAGGATCAATGGCTCAAGTTTAGCTCAAAGTCTTTTACAAATGTTCCCCAGGGACTGTTCAGTGTAGCAATCTGTTCAATAGGGGTGTAAGTTAAAAACTCATTGGACTTTTCTCAATATAAGGATATCATTCTAGAATTAAGTTCCACAAGGGCAAGTTGGTTTTTTTTAATGGATTGTGCAATGAGAGGCACATAGTTGATGCTCACTAAAATGACTTTTATTGGCAACACCAGTGCAGATAGAATGTGGGGTGTTAGAGCTCACTTAGGAATCATGGTCGCTGACACTGCATGGCTAGGTCAATTCAGATTATTCTCCTCTCTTCAGAGTCTATTGTAAATGGGTCGGTTGTTTAGCCACATGGAAGTTACTGCTCCCTAAGCATGTTGCCTAATCCCACTGCCAAGTTGCTGGAGTCATAGTTATTGACTGCTGACTGATCCAGTCCTGGGATCATGCTTTTTCTAAATTCTTTTTGCTATTCACTTTCCCATAAATCTTGTCCTTCTCTATAGTAGCTATAACCACTTATCTACCTATTGTAGTAGCTGATACCTTTCTAAAGATTTGAAAGTAAACTCAATAATTGGTTGAAAAAATAGATTCTCCTCTCAAAAGGTCAGCAGGTGTTGGGGTACATGAAATGCATACATAAGAGTCTGTTTGAATTCAAAGAGATGCCGAACTATTTCTTATCAGCCAAGTATAACGATGAGTTTAATGAAATACCTGTTGCTTTCTCAATGAATTCTCCAATAGCACAACTCCTTCTTTATCTGAGACACAGGCTAGGCATCATTTCCTCTAAGGCACCTTGACTAAACCTCTTCTCTGTGACTCCCATGGTGATGTCAGTCCTTGGGCTTTCCAACTTCCTGTTACTCTTGGATTGTAATGATCTAAGGAGACTTTGTCTTTATGTAGCCAATGTCTACAGTTTTCTCTCCTCACCTTTGCACTTCCACATTTTACAGGAGCCAAGCAGCAAAGTGAAGCTTGGACTTCAGTTTCTTCCCACTAGCAGGGCCATTTGCTATTCAAGAGGTATGGATGTCTCAGCTGTTCAGGAGTAGCAAGCCTCACGACCTACTCTGCTTCTCTATCACTGTGATAAAAACGTCGACCAAAACCAACGTGGGGAAGGAAAGGATTTATTTTATCTTATATCTCTCAGGTCATAGGTCATCACTGAGGGAAGTGAGGGCAGGAATTCAGGGCAGTAACCTGGAGGAAGGAGCTGAAGCACAGGTCCTGGAAGAATGCTGCTTATAGGCTTGCTTCCATAGAACACACCTTTAAGCTCTAAGCTCTTAATGGCTCTTCCAGTTCAAAGCTCCAAACACTTTCACAATCCTCTCCAAACAACGTGGTCAGGTCTGTCACAGCAGGATCCCACTCTCTGGTACCAGTTTCTAGATTAGTCAGGGTTTTCTAAAGGAAGAAAACTGATAAAATGAAGGCCTGGGGGATTCCTGGAGATATGTTGATCTTCAGTCAATATTAGAATCTGAAGAAGTTGGTTCTAGTATTGGCAAATGAACACCACAACAATAATAAGCCTGCCAGTGAGAGTGAAGGCAAGCAGGGAAAAAAGCAAAAGTTCCCCTCTGCCATGTCCTTTTATAAGGGGCTGCCACCAGAAGGTATCATCCCCATTTAGGGTGGGTCTCCTAGCTTCAAATAATCTGGTCAAGAAAATCCTTCACATATTTTAGTTAATTCTAGAACCAGTCAAATTGATAACCAAGATTATTTATCACACCTCACCAAGGAAATAATTCATTGGCTGAGGGATGATAATGTCTATATTGAAGACAGCACACAAATATCTGTTCTTATAGATTAAGGAGAAAAGCCCACATGAGCTAAGCAAACTTCTTGTAGTTATGCATTAAGGTTTAGTGTATATCAATTAACATTCATTGAAAGAATTTTTTGGTTCTTTTTGAGACAGTGTCTCCCTGTAGCCTCAGCTGGCCTGGAACTCCCTCTGTAGTCCAGGCTGGCTTTGAACTTACAGAGATCTGCCTGCCTCCGCCTCCCAAGTGCTGGAATTAAAGGCATGCACCACCATGCCTGGCCTCATTGAAAGAATTTTTTCGGGGGTGGTATTTTTGAGACAGGGTCTCCCTTTTAGTCCCAGCTGGCCTGGATCTCGCTCTGTAGACCAGGCTGGCCTTAAACTCTCAGAGATCTGCCTGGCTCTGCTTCCTGAGTGCTGGGATTAAAGGAGTGAGCCACCATGCCCAGCCCAAAAGAATTTTTATATTGGGAATCAGCAAACATTTTTTTGACACAGAATCTTGCCATGTAGCCCAAGCTGCCCTTGAACTTACCATTTTTCTACCTCAGCCTCTTGACTGCTGTGTAGTGGTGTGTGCCACCATTCCTGGCCACAGCAAACTTTTTCCATAAGAAAGCCAAGTTATTACTATTTTATGGCTTGCAGCCATTTGGTCTGTGTTGGAAAAAAATGGATGGATATAGTAAAAAGCAGCAGCAACACGTGTTATGTAAGCAAACACTATGCTTATGTCCCAATAAAACTTTATTTACAAAACAGTAGTGGTTCAGATTGGCCTGTGAACAACAGTTTGGCAGCCCCTCCTTAAAGAAAACAATGAATGACATTGGTTTATACTCAATGCTCTGGTACTTCTTTAATAAAATTGGGTTATATTTTATAGCAAAGCATTGAGCACATTATAGAAAATGCCTGATACACTTAATTGGAGACTTGCTAGTAAATATGGTTTTCTCAAAACTCTTGAGTTCCAGGTCTTTTATGTGAATGCTTGCAGGAAATAGTAGGCATCCAGGAGTTTTCCTTTTACCTAGAATGACATCATAAGTGCATCTGAAAGAATATATCACTGTTTGCTAACAGTGTAAACAAGTGTTGGAGCACTTGACTGTCTCACTTTTACACGGGGCAGAATGGACCAACTCCTTGCTCATTTTAAGCCCAACTTTATGTCACTGGAAAGGAATAAGCAAAATGGGGAAACAGATCTAGATTGGTGAGGTGACGTGGATCATATCCAGATTGGTGAGGTGACGTGGATCAAGTTAGGTAACAAAGACAGGGTGGGTTTTGAAGGAGTTCCAAGATGGTGTCACTCTTCCTTAGTGACGTTCAGATGCAGCTAGAAACAATTTACTCTTACTATGGATAAAGGTGGTTTAGGGAAAAGTGACTTAGAATTGAAACCATGTGGGCCTTCTAATACTGTATCTCCATACTACTAGCACAACCGTACAGGGACGATTACAGGCTTCTTCTACTCATGCCTGTTCTAAAAAGACAGCTGTTATGAACTATGCACCCCCTTGAGAGATCTTGTCCTCAAACAGACCAATCAAGTGATTCACTTCTCCTTCCCAAAGGAGGAATGGGTCGGGGACAGCTGGACAGGGGCCTGGATGTTTTTTGTTATGCTACAGAATACACAAGTAGTTTATCTAGTGAGTTTTGCCAGGATCTGGCTACTTGCTTCTGGAACCTGGGGCGCTTTCCACTGTGCTGTTGATTCTCTGTGGTACTGATAAATGGGAAACAGTAAAGTCCAGACTCAAGTTGTTTCCAAAGTTTCTGTCCTCAACCCAGGAGCCTCTAATGACAGTCAGCCCAGCTCGGGAACTCTAAATTTTAAAAACCTCTGAATTGGGGCCAACAGTGCAATTTGCTTTCCATTTGGTTATGGAAGGGGTAGAAGGAAAGAGAAGCCAATATTTATTGGGCTCTGGTTGTTCCAGGCATTATGTTAATGATTTACACGGGTTATCTCATTTGTTTTTATTGCTGCTGTTCCACTGGGAATCCATGCGATCACCCGGTGAGTGGAGCGGCCATGATAAGGCAAACACCCAAAGGACAGTCCATTCCCAGATTTGTGGGTGGGAATGGGATGTTTTGTCAGGAAAAGGGGCCCATCTGGTGACCTGTGACTTAGAGTTACTCTGTACTCTATATGGCCAGTCTTGGAATATTCCTCTACTTCTAAAATTCCAAATGTTTTCTGTATCTGTGATAATCTTTTATATACTGTCTAGTCCTTCTGCCCAAGACTCCATGGTTATTTCCAAAACTGTTCTATTTGATCCGTGTTTCCTAGGCTATCTTTGTTATAAAGTAGTGCACTTTGAACAAACAAATGTATTTCATTTTTGTCATTTTTTTCATGGCCACGAATAATCTCAAGGTCTGACTACATGTAGAGTCTCCATCTCCATCTACATGTAGAGATTCCATCTCCATCTCTGCCATCTTTTAATAGCAGTATGTGTCTGGGCTTCTGGGCTTCAAAACTTGCCTCCCTGTCTCAGAAAAGGTTCTTTACATGCCTAAAGTTCCATATTGATAAACAAGTTTTAATAATGCTGTGTTCATTTGTTTTCTTAAGTTTTAAAAATTATTTATATAGTCTAAATACAAATGTTTTACTAAGGTAAACAATTAGAAAGTATTTTCTCCCAGTTTGTGGGCTGTCTTTTTTATTTTCTCAGCTATCTTCTGAAAAGGTGGAACATTTAATTACGTTCAGGTCTAGTTTTCCATTTATTCACATGCTTTTGATGTCATATCTACAAAGTTTTTGTCTAAACTGAGGCCACGAGGATATCCTCTAACATTTACTTCCAGAAGATTTATAGTTGTGGGTTTTGTATAGGTCTGTTATTCATTTTGAGTTAGTGCTCTATGTATAGCATTAGAGGTATGAATCAAAAATCTTTTTCACATATGAATAGCCAATTATTCTAGTGCTGCTTATTGAAAATACTGCTATTTTCCTTCAGTAATCAATTGCCTATGTGACTTAAATTTAAAAAATGGAAAAATTACATAGACATGTATTTTACACAAGAAAACAGCTGAATGACAAAGACAAACATGATAAGATGGTCATTGCTAGTTAACCACAAAAGTGCAAATTAAACCACAGTAGGGTACCACCATGTGCCCATAGACTGGCTAAAAGAGGGTGGAGCAGAACAGAACTCCCATCTATTGTGGAAGGAAATGTGAAATGGCAACCACTTTGGGAAACATTTTGATGATATTTTTAAAAAGTTAAACATATTTATGTGATCTTGAGTTCAAGACATTCCATTCCTAGACATTCCTTCTCTCCATAAAAGCACATGTTCATCCAGAGACTGGTATGAATATGTTTGTACTGGCTTTCTTGACAATGGCTACAAATTGGAAACAATTTGATTATCAATCGATAGGTGAAAGAACAATAATCTGTGGTGCTCAGAAATACAAGTGAATGAAATGTTGATACATTATAATATAGAAAGAAGGTAAAAATAATTCTGTAAAAGAAACCAAGAAAGAAAAGAAGGTATGCTTTATTTTTCCACTTATGTAAAATTTAAATAGCCTATAATGCTGGGCTTGGTGGCACACGCCTTTAATCCTAGCACTTGGGAGGCAGAGGCAGGTGGATCTTTGTGAGTTCAAGATCAACCTGGTCTACATAGCAAGTTCTAGGACAGCCAGAGCTACAGGGAGACCCTGTCTCAAAAAGACCAAAAAAAAAAAAAAACCCCACAAAACAAATAAATAGCCTATAGTGACATAAGAGACATCATCAGTGGTTTGCTGAGGTTGAGGGAAAGACAGGAGGGTGGAACTACCAAGGACAAGAAGAATCTGTCTGAGGCGATGGGTATATTAAGGTTTGGTTGTGTTATGGCTTCATGGTAGAGCCTCATTCGTTATGTTTCCTTTCTTTATTATCTTTATTATCTCTGTTCTTATTTTAGTTTTAACTTGCTTCTTCTCTTCTAGTTTCTTTAACTTTTTAAATTTTGTTGATTTTTTTTCAACCCACCGTTGTCTTTATTAAACACAGAATTGTGCTGCTGTGGTTGCTTGCTTCAGAAGGAAGGGTACATTACAGCTGCTGGGATAATTTCACAATGGAGTAGACAAGGTACAGCTCAAAGGAGGCACAGACACAGTCTCAAAGGGAAATAAATGCAAACAAGTACTCAGCCATGGGAGGTCCAGGGATATCTCTCCATCCATACTGGACATGAGAGGGATAAAAAGGTTAGGAAATAAAGTGAATCCCAGAGTACTGACACATGCCCACCACATGGCTGCTGAGTGCAACATCACACCAGTCAGTGGGGCTGTGCCCAGGGAAGCCATTTGATTTTCCTTATTACTTCTATACCAGAGACTCAGTGCATTCACACATGTTGTCTTTACTTGTACAATTATTGGAGAGTTTCCTGTTTCCCTTTTAAAAGAAGGAAATCTGCCTTCCTTACATCATTCGGTTTTGTTTTGAGCCCATTCTTTCCATTCCTTTTCTTGGGCTATCTACAGCACAGAGGCACTAAATCAATACGAGCAGAGTAAGAGGAAAGCAACGGCCCAGCCTCTGTCCTGGCTCAGGGGGAAAGCAAATCCTAGTAAGTAGGGAGACTCAGTCTCCTTAGAAGGCCAAGTAGAAAAGAGTGCCCTGCATATTCCTGCCATGATCCCCACCCAAAGGTGGCATCTTCATTCCCATCCTGGGTTGTCCTAAGCCCAGTAAATTTAAAAAATTCCCTGACATAGTTTCCCACACTGCCTTTTGGCTAGTTAGAGATGACTTTTCTACCTGGAAAAGGAAGGAAATTCCATCCTCCTTTGTGATGTGTGATGTCAGATCTACAATACTGTCCCAGCAGCCTTGGGATATCTATTCCATGGGCCAGCCAAGAAAACTGTGTCCCTTCACTGCCCATTGGGTCACCTGACATCATTCATGTAATTGTGAATGGTTAGGAAAAGAAAATTATCTAAACACATTTCTGCTCAGCCAAAGAGGAGGCCTCGGAGGATCTACGGAGCAGGTAAGAAGATCTTTAGAGTAGTTTTGTACTTCTAGGTTAGTTCAGCTGTATTCTAAGCATAAGTTTCCAGAAACAGTAGTTCCTTGCTTATCTCAAGTGGCAGCTAGCCTCAACCAAAGAGCAGTTAACTCTCCTTTCCCACCTTTTACCCAACTCTCTAATATCCATCCTCCAACGCTCTAATCTTCAGTACCGAGGGTTTGACCCTGGGACATGCTCAGCAAAGAGAGGCCCCAGGTGGAGAGACGGAAGCACAGCAATGAGGGGAAACAGCTCTAAGGAATGGATAGATATGGAAACTTCCAGAAGCTCTACTGATTCCATGCCAGTTATTCAGGCCTGCTGCTCTGTCCTAGTGTAAGCTCAAGGACAGTGCAACCCAGTGTTAACACTGCTGGGCGTGTGGAACAGGTGTTGGGTCTTCTGCAGTCAGTGAGTGAAGCCTGACCTTGCCAACTAACAGTGGGATCCATTGTTGCCATGCAGAGAATTCATCATCACACAGGCAAACAGGCAGGCAGCCCAGACAGTCAGGAAGCTGTGTGAAGAGAAGAAAGGAAAAGAAAGCCAGGGAAAGAGAGAGGAGGGAGAGGCAGGCAAAACAGTGGAGGTAGAGGAGAAGGAGAAAGAGACCTGTCTAAGATGAAGGTGGAATCCTCCTGGGCTTCCTTGGAACGTGGTGTGAAGCCCTGCTTAAACCAAATCCAAGCAGGCTGACACTTGCTGCCAACACCACTTCTCAAGGTGCGTGTATCACCTTTAAACAGGAGACTCTACTGGGTCAGTAGTAGTTAGCTGAGCGTGGTGGCACACGCCTTTAATCCTAGCACTTGCGAGGTAGAGGCAGGCGGATCTTTGTGAGTTCAAGGTCAGCCTGGTCTACATAGCGCGTTCCAGGACAGCCGGAGCTACTGGGAGACCCTGTCTCGAAAAAGACCAAAAAAAAAAAAAAAAGTATTTCCAAGTCTCAAAGAATTTCTTTTAAAATCAGAGTCAGAAGTTATGCTGCCCAAACTACTATGTCTCTTGCAGCCCTCCCCTTTTGTGAGACATGGTCTCTTCCTATATACCCCACTGTAGTATATGGTCTCACAGTCCTGTCTTCATGAGTTGACCATGCTCAGGCCAGGAACCTCCGGGCTGAAGCTTGGACAGCTCTCTTTAGCGTCCCCCACAAAACACTCTTCACTGCTCCACAGGCTGGCCAGAACTCGAAAGCCTCCTTCCAGCCAAAACACCACTAGCAAGAACACTCTTCTGGCTTCTCAGGTTGGCAGCCTTGAAAGCCCCCTTCCAACCATTCACCACCAGCAAACCAGGTTAGTGATCTGAATGGTCCCCCTCTAACCCACTGGCCCCTGACACTCAAAATTCAGGCTCACTGCTGCCTGCGTCTGACCCAAAATAACAGATCCAGGAATTCTGTGTGATGGTAATGGAGAATTCGATTTATTGCCTGCTGAGAATCACTTTTATAAGCAAAATGACATAATCTCTCAGGGCCAATCCCAAATTCCTGCATCATGTCTCCTATATGGTGCTGACCCGCCTAGCATCATATGCCTGGGCCACGAATTGCTCCCTCATGGGGAGGGGTCAGAGGAACCTCATGACTTCCATGTTATGCCCTGAGGGATGGTGGCTGAAAACTAGCACCTCACTCAAACTGGATCTTCCCTCACCCCATGCTGGCCTGGAGTTCACTGTGTAACCCAGGCTAACTTTGAATTTTCACATTTCCTGCCTCACCCTCCTGAGTGCCAAGATTATAGAGACAGGCCATAATGTCCAACATTGTTATGCTTTTATATCTTAAATGGCACATACAATACCAAAGACTAAAAATGCTTTTCGGGGATGGAGAGATGGCTAAGAGCACTGGCTATTCTTACAAAAGTCCCAGGTTCAAATCTCAGCATCTACATAGTGACTAACAACTGTCTAAAACTCCAGTTCTAGGGGATCTGACCCTCTTCTGTCCTCTACAGGCATCTAAAATAGCAAACCCAAACCTATCAGCTTTTGACTGACCACAGGATTGTAGAGCTGACCTTACCAAGGTGTCAAGCATGAGTCTCTAGTACTGTGAGTCACATGAGGCACCTGTGTGTATGTGGGCACTAGTGCTGCCCCTCAGCCCAGTGGGGTCAGGGCCAGATGTGACAAGATGAGGAGAGGGATGGAGAACATGGGGTTGCTATCAGAGACTTCTGGCTGATGGGCTGTTCTGCTGGCCCTGTTATATCCCTTCTGTAGACAGAAACAAGGCCTACTGCTTGTTTCTCCTCCCTACCTTACTTCCCTCTGCCTTGCTTCCTTTGGATTTGGGCTGTACAGCTCTTGGGGCTTGGAAAACTTTCTTCTTTCCAGTGAGGTAACAATGTTCTGCCTTCAAGTGAAGTACATGGTGTGTAGAGTATCCTGGTGAACCTGGACAGCTTTGGCCAGGGCCTGGGGGACCTGATAAGTGGCTCCCCTCTCTACTGTCATGCTCCTTGTTTACTAGGTGGTATCATGCCTGGAAAACCACCAAACAGGCACAGTAGATGGGTGCTGGGATAGAGATGGAAATGTGCACATCGCATGTAAGTGTGGCACAGCTGGTATGTTGAGATATGGAGTTCATCTCCTATGAAATGGTTGTCGTCAAGATGGGATGGTTGGCTGGTGCCCTGGATGCCTGCATGGCTGCTTAGACTCAAGTCGGTGGGTGATGTTGGTGTTCACAGTGGTCCCGGATGGGATGTTACCACTCTTTCCAATTCTTATCAGCACAAAAAAGGTCAGGGGTGATGGTGTTTCTGCACCACAAAACAAGTGATCCCAGGTTGGTAGTCCTTGTCCAGTTTGATGCAGGCATCTTGAATAGCAAGCAGCTGATAGTGAAAGATCTATGGGGGCTGACTTTCAGGGACCCCATCTTTGTAGATGAAGATTCAGGTAGGCTTAAAGTGGGTAGACTTGCAGAACTGGATGAGCAATTCACGCACCATATGGGACACAGGCCTTCAGTGATCTCCCGCTGTGGTTGCTGAATCTGCACAGTAGCTCAGTATCAGCTGCGGTGGGCATCCCCACTGCCTACCACTGCTGAGATAGGAGGTTTCTCCCATTCCCAGATGGGGATGTGTAACATCTGGTCCCAGGAATATTACTGGCTGTTGAAAAAACAGTGAAGCACCGGTGTGGGACTAGGATTTTTTTTTTGTTCTTTTTGAGACAGGATCTCCCTTCAGTCTCAGCTGGCCTGGAGTTTGCTATGCAGACCAGGCTGACTTTGAACTCACAGAGATCCACCTGCTTCTGCTTCCCAAGTGTTAGGATTAAAGGTGTGCACCACCAAACCCAGCAGGACTAGGATTTTTAAAAATTAATATATTTAATTTTATTGATTACTTTTATGTGTATGAATGTATTGCTTGCACATAAGTTCACCTGTCTCATGCAATGCCCAAAAAGGGCAGAAGAGCAAGGCTGACCCTGTATGGGCATTCCTGCATCCTTGGAAATCTTACACAGCTGGTCTGTAAAGTTCAGTCCATGACAGCAACTACTTCAGAAGGCTTGTTGATTTTTTTGTTAGTATTTAAAGTGAATGTTGTTATGGCATTTTCAGACACGTGTGTCACTACATCTGTTCCCGCTTGTCCCTTACTCCCACTCCTGGTTCTGGCTCCTTCTTTACCAAGATGGACTCCCTTCTGCTTTCATGCCATATGTATTCCTGTTTGTAGTTTTCTTTTCTTTTCTTTTCTTTTCTTTTCTTTTCTTTTCTTTTCTTTCTTTCTTTTTTTTTTTTTTTTTGAGATAATGTCTCACTCTGTAGCCCTGGCTAGCCTGGAATGTGCTATGTAGAACAGGCTGGCTTCAAACTCACAGAGATATCCCCGATTCCGCCTCCCATGTGTGGGGACTAAAGGTGAAGTGTATGCCACAAGGCCTGGCCCCTTTTGTAGTTTCTTTAAACTGTTTTTTTAATTTTATTTTTTAATAAAAAGTAATAAATAATGAAAACAAGCATCCTTCATGTAAAACCAATTTGCAAGCAGCTATGCCCAAACTTATACAGCCCAAGGCCCCCATTGTCCAGCTGGAGGGGCTTGTATGTACAATCATGTTGATCAACTAAGAGTCCAGTCTATATTTCTGTATTTAAGCTGTTTTTTTAATTAATCCTTTGAGAATATCATACAATATATTTCTGATCATAGTCTTTTGTAGTTTCTTAAAAAAACATTTATTTTATGTGCATGACTGTTTTGCCTACACACATGCATGAAATGACCATAGGGACCAGAAGAGGGAGTTATGGAACTGGAGTTATGAACTGTGTTAGCTGCCGTGTGCATGCTGGGAAATGAACCTGGATCCTCTGCAAGAGCAGCCAGTGCTTTTAACCACTGAACCATCTCTCTCCAGCTCTCGTGCTCCTCCCTTTGTAGTTTTTTAAATATATTTTTTATTGTATTAAAACTTTTCATGCATCATACATCACTTTCTCAGTATCCAATTTAGACACATTCCCCTTTTATCCCCCCGCCCTAAACCAGTTCTGCGATTCTGCCTTATACATTGTCTTGCTCTTTGTCTGATGTCTTTTCACATGTTTTTTCAAAGCAGAGGATTTATGTTTTTGGGAGAACTTCACTTGTTTCAGTCGGTTAGTTTTGTCCCAGTTCTTTATTGTTGTTCTCCAATGGTATTTGCCTTCAATGTATACATATATAATAATATTATACTATGTTATTATAGTATGTATAGAATATTAAATATATATAATTATATATTATTATAATATTTATATCAGTGAACATAATATAATTTATATGTTACTCTATACATGTATACATACCTCCATCCATATACCAAAATTCCAAAGTCTGAAAATAAATGGAGATTAATTCAGAACCTGTTAGGGATTCACAATATAAGAGCACAGTTGCTTCAGATCATGAGGAATATAACATTAACCTTTATCAGTTTGCCTGACAATATATATATAATATTTTATATATATTTTAGAGTATTATTAATATATAATTATATATTATATATTTATTCTATTACAATATATATTATATATGTTACTCTAAAAATATGCATACATACCCTCCATCCATATACCAAATTCCAAAGTCTGAAAATAAATGGTAGATTAATATCTAGAACCTGTTAAGGGATTCACAAAATAAGAGCACAGTTGCTTTCAGATCATGAGGAATATAAATTAGTTGATCAATTTTGGTCTTAACACCTAGGTACTTGGTGCTAGATCACAGATGAAGGATACCATTCATTGTTTGTTTTTCTGGGACTGTGTTACTTCACTTAACATAATATCTTCTAGTTCCATCCATTTACATGCAAATTTCATGATGTCATCTTTCTATTTTTTTTATGTGTATGAGTATACTGTCTGCATGTAGGTAGGAGCAACTGTGTCGTGCAGTACTGCAGAAGTCAGAGGGGGTGTCAGATTCCCATGGAATTGTAGTTAAAGACAGTTCTTAGCCACCATGTGGGTGCTGGGAATCAAATCCGGGTCCTCTGCAAGAGCAGTCGGTGCTCTTAACTGCTGAGCCATCTCTCCAGCCCTGATGTCATCTTTCTTTACCGCTGCATAGAACTCCATTGTGTAGATGTACCACATTTTCTCTATCCACTCGTCAGTGAGGGGCACTTGGGTTGGTTCAGCTCTTCCCTATTGTGAAGAGAGCTGTAGAACATGGCAGTGCCATGTATCTCTGCAGTAGGATGAGTCTTGTGGGTATATACCCAAGAGTAGTATGACTGGGTCAGGTGTTAAGCTCATTTTGAGTCTTTTAAGGGTTCTCCACACTGCTTTCCATAGTGGTTGTATGAGTTACATTCCCACCAGCAGTGCATGAGTGTTCCCCTTTCCCTACTACCCCTTTGCATTTGATATAATTTATTTTCTAGATCCTAGTCAGTCTTACTGTGGTGAGATGATATGTTTAAAGTGGTTTGTAATTTGCATTTACTTATTTTGTGGTTGTTCTTTAAAGATGTTTCTCAGCCATTTTTACTTCTTCACTTGTGAAGTATCTGTTCACCTCTTTATTCCATCTTGAGTGATTCATTTGTTTTCTAGTTCTTTGGTTTTTGAGTAGTTTTATATTTCTGGGAAGTTAATGCTAGTGTATCACTGGTGAAGGTTTCCTCACTTGTGGGTTTTCTCTTTCACTTCTTGATTGTTTCTTTTGATGTACAGAAGCTTTTGAGTTTAATGAGGTCACATTTGTCAATTGTCGACCTTAATTCTTGCACAGCTGCTGTCTGATTTAGGAAGTCTTTGCCATGCCTATGTCTTGTAGGACTACTGCTAACTTTTTCTTCCATCACCTCAGAGTTTTGGTTCATGTTGAGGTATTTGATCCATCTGGAGTTGACTTTTGTACAGGGCAAGAGGTAGGGGTTTAATTTCATCTTCTACAATGGTGATCCACTTTGCCAACACATTTGCTGAAGATGCTGTCTTTTCCTCCATTGAGTCTTCTTGGCCCCCTTGTCAAATAATAGGTGCCTAAATGTATGTGCTCAAGTTTGGATTTTTAGTTTTGTTCCATTGATCAACGGGTCTATTTTTGTGCGTGTACCAGGCTGTTTTTAGACTATAGCCCTGTAGTTAGTTTGAAGTCTGTATAGAGATCCCACCATGTATTGCATCTTTTTGCTCAGGGTTGCTTTGGTATTCGGGGTCTTTTGTTTTTCCATATGAAATTAAGGATTTTTTTCCCCAAGTCTGTGAAGAAACTCTGGGGATTTTAATTGGGATTGCATTGATTTGTATTATAATTTAGGTAGATGGACATTTTTTACTGTATTAATTTTTCCAATTCGTGAGCATGGGAGGTTTTGCATCTTCTGATGTTTCTTCAATTTCTCGGAGTTTTAGTTTTTGTTGTAGAGATCTTTGGTGTCTTTGTTAGGTTTGTTTCTAGGTATTTTTTGTTTGAGGCTATTGTGAGTGGGAAGGTCACTGTTTCCTTCTTCAGTTGCTTGTTCTGTGGGTGTAAAGAAAGGCTACTAATTTTTCTAGGTTAATTTTGTAGCCTGTCACTTTACAGTCTGACTCTAATAATTTCTAGGAGTTTTCTGGTGGAGTTTTTAGCATCCCTTAGGTAAATATATATCGTCTGCAAATAGGGATAGTTTGATATCTTCTTTTCCAATGTAGTCTCCTTTAATTTCCTTTTCTTGTCTTATTGCCCCTAGGAGTGTTTCAAGCACTGTCTGAAGAGGAGTGGAGTGGCACCTTGCAGTTCACTCTTTATGGAATGCTTCTATTTTCCATATTGGAGGATGTTGGCTGTGGGTTTCTTGTATATGGTTTTGATTATTTTGAGGAATGATCCCTCCAGTCCAGTTCCCTCTAGGACTTTAAGCATGAAGGGATTGCTGGATTTCACTGAAGGCTTTTCTGATCAATTGAGATGATCTTGTGGTTTTTGTCCTTCAGTCCATTTATGTGTTTTATGATATTTATTGATTTTGTATGTTGAACCCCCTGCATCTTGGTCATGATGGATGATCTTTTTTTATGTGGGTCTGTATGTGGTTTGCAAGTATTTTGTTGAGAATTTTTGCATCTGTGTTCATTAATGAGATGTTCTATAGTTCTCTTTTTTTGGTTGTATCTTTGCTGGTTTTGGTATTAGAGTGATGCTCCCTTGCATAAAAGAATTTGGAGGTTTCTCTGCTGTTCTTCTGTAAGTTTTAGTAATATGGTGTAAGTCCTCTTTATGTTTTATAGAACTCTGCTGTGAACCAGCTGGGTCTGGCTTTTTTTTTTTTGTTGGGGTTTTATTAATTTTCAGTTTCTTCAATTTTATGGGTCTTTTAAGCTGTCATCTCTTCTTGGTTAAGCGTTTGGTGATTCCCAGGATTTCAGATATTCAACCATTTCTCTTGTTTTCAAACTTAGTATGTATGTTTTTAAAGTATCTGTTGATTGTCTCGAAAATGGTATTGATAGATTTTTAACAGAATATAGATGACAAATTCCCCAAAAAAGACAAACCCATACAATACAAAAGCACATAGAAACTATAGACAATATCGAGAAAAGAACTCCCCACATACCATTTAAAACGTTAGGCACCCAAACAAAGACAATTCTGAAGCCACAGAGAAACAACAAGTTTACATGTAATGAGGGAAAATCCATCGATTTACAGCTGACTTTTCAGTGCAATTCTGAAAGCAAGAAGAACGCGGACAAAGTATCCCAGTATAACGACTATAATGCCACCCAGGTTACTATACCAGAAAAATGTTGATTATAGTTGAAGAAGAGAAAATCTCCATGGAATAAACGAGATATAGAGATGCATGTCCAAAAAACAACCTTCAGAGAATATTGAAACATTCAAGAACAGAAGAGAGGGCAAGTATCCCTAGCTCCTAGAAAGAAATTAATAAAAGCATAACTGTGGAAGTAGAAACCTAAACCAAAATGCAAATGGATAATAGGTGGAAAGAAGCAGCACACATCTCTGAATTATAACCTTAAATAGTTAATGGACTAAACTCCCCAATCAAAAGATAAGACTGGGAGATGGATTAGAAAACAGAATCGGGGCTGGAGAATGCTGTGTTAAGAGCGCATGCTTTTTCAGAGGACCGGGTCGTTCGATCCCAGCACCAATGGTGGCTGAGAACCGTTCTGAAACTCCAATTCCAGGAGAAACTCCAGCTCCAGGGATCGCACACCCTCTTCTGACCTCTTGCGGCATTGCACCACACGGGTGCACAAGCTTGCATGCAGGACAGTACATTCATACACATACGGAAATAAATAAAATTAATAAAAAAATAAGAAAAAAGAAACAGAATCCATCTAATGCTGTCTACAAGAACTCATCTTACCCTCAAGGTAGGCACAATCTTAAAGTGAATGGATGGAAAAAAATATTCCAAGCAAATGGCATCAAAAAGCAAGCAGAGTTGCTATTTAATTATCAGACAAAATAGACTTAAAAAGTAAAGAATCAGAAGAGACAAAGAGCCATTACATCCTTATCAAGGAACATTACCATGAAGATTCACAATCATGAATATATATGCACCACTCTGGTACACCAACTTTGTAAGCACAATTCTCTAGGACCTCAAACACAGATTAACCCAAGCACTATAGTAGGGGACCTCATACCGACTGAGCCTTTGGACATGTCAGCTGGACAAAGAATAAAGAGAAGAGACAGCTGAACTGAATGCTACAATACACCAAATGGACCTCAACGACAGACATTACCGAATATTCCACCCAACACCAGAGAAACACTTTCTACTCAGCACCCGACAGAACAGTCTCCAAAGTTGACCACATATGGGACAGAAAAAAATTCAACAAGTTAAAAAAGATTGAAATACATTTTCTGCATTCTATAGACCCAGTACATAAGCTCAATATCAACACCAGGATAAGCTCCACTACTACAAGAACACATGGAGACTAAACACACTACTCCTGAATAATGAAATGGGTCAAAGAAGAATAAAGAAATAAAGCACTCCAGGACTAAACGACAATGACAATACAACAACAAAACCCACGGATATTTTAAAAGCGTCCTAACAGGAACAGTTTATATGCCCTAGGGTGCCTACATTAAAAACAAACAAACAGAAAGAGCACAAATAAATGATCTAACACTGCAGCTAAAAACCTGGAAACAACAACAAATGAAACTAAATGCAACAGACAGGAAGAAATCAAAATCAGAGCAGAAATTAATGAAAAAATAGAAACAAAGAAACAATACAAAAAAATCAATGACTCAAAGTTGGGTTTTTTGAAAGAATAAAAAGTAGATCTCTAGCCAGTTAACTAAAAAGAAAGAAGAGCAACTCAAAATCAAAGAATTGGTGATGAAAGGGAAACATCAAACAGACAATGAAAAGATCCAGACAAATCATATAGGAATCACTTTAAAAAACCTATACTCTACTATTTGAAAACGCAAAGAGAATGGATGAATATCTAAAATGCCCTGGAATATGAAGCTAATCCAAGAACAGATTGCATTTATAACATACCCCTCAATATAATGAAGAAATTGAAATGTATGTAAGAACCCCGCACTAAAATAGCCCAGACCAGATGGTTAGAGGAATTAGCTTTAAAAATATTTAAGAAGGATTACAACCATTATTACTAAAATTTATTAGAAGGATAAAGCAAAGTGAAATCTCCCAAATTCTTCTATGAAGCCACATCACTATGGCTGTTTATTACTATATCTCTGTAGTGTAACTTAAATCAAGGATGATGTATACCTCCAGAATTTCTTTTATTGTTTAGGATTTTTGACTCTTGTGGTTTTTTTTGTTTGTTTTCCATATGAAATTTAAAGATATTTTTTCAGATTGCACAGAGCTTAGATCAGGGAAATTTCCCAGGACCACCTGAAGACAGCATGCTCTTACAATAGCAAAGAGCTGGAAGCAACCAGTGCGCTCACTGACTAATGGATAGAGAAATGTGGTAGCACTACACATGGAGTTCTATAGGCATGAAAGAATGGATGAATCAGAATTTTGCTGGTAATGGATGGATACTGAAAAACGTTAGTATTGATGAATAATGTCTCAGAAAAAAAAAGAATGTATCCTCATATCGTGGATTGCTAGTGTCAATTACTAAGTTGGTAAGGCAAAGCTGAGCAACGTTAATTGTTATTTCCTGGTGATCTGAAAACAAATGTGTTCCTTATAATCTTGAATCCCTTTAACAGTTCTAGAACTAAGCTACCATTCATTTTTCAGAGTTAGGAATTTTGGTAATAGGATGGAGGATATGTATCATATTTTAGGAGTAATGATAAGATCAAAAGAATGAGGAGAAAATTAGTTTGTCATGACTATGTCTAACCACATGGTATTTATTTTTATGGGAGTGCTTCTTAGTATCCTAATAAGCTGTTGAGCTTTTGTCAAGCCTTATCTAAAATATTAACAATAGATTAAAGGTTTAGGCTGGTGTAACTTAGCCTCCTGGATCTTAATGACCGTAGCTTCAATGCCATATCAATTTGCCTAGGGACTTAAGGGACTAACTTTGTTCCTTCATCCTCTGAGGTAACAAGTACCCAGGGGACTATTGCACGAGAGCATCTCTTGAAGTGTCCTACAAAGTGAGTCTCCGTCTTCCTGGTGGAGGTCTTGGAGACCATGGAATGGGACTAGCGTTTCCAGTCTATAAAGAGGAAATCTGCTCATGCATTTAAAAAGGGAGCCTGGTCCTAGCCAAGAATCTGACTTTGTCAGTGCTGATGGAACTGGTAAATGAAAGCAAAGGAGCCAGGGGTTCCTCCCCACCCAAAAACGCCCTGAGTGACCCCTTGAGGACAAGACCCTCAATGACCTTTGAGAAAAACAAAAAGCTTGGTTAATCTGGGCTAACTGTGTGGCTTAAATATCCAACATTAGGAAAGTGTAACCAGAAAAATAAATAAATAGTAAGCGCCTGAGAAATGTATCTTCCAGTATAAACTTGAGATCTTAAGTAAAAGACAAAAGTGAAAAAAAAAAAAAAAAAAGAGGAGCAAGTTTGTTTTGCCTTGTCTTACTGGACAAGTGCAGTACCTGTGACTGCCCGAGGACTGCTTTCTGCCACCTCATGAATGAGAACACAGGCTTTCAACCTTCCAATATAGGACTAGAAGAATCAAATGTCTCCCATGAATGCCCTCCACTTTCAGTGCCAGAGGAGGACTGCTGAGACATCCAACTTTTGGCTGAGCTACTACTGGGTTTCAGCCTCTTCAGAGTATAGACTTCCATTGTTGACGCCATACGCTGTACCATTGGAGGACAGTACAGGTAGATCAAGATAAGACACGTGCTTACTGGACCTCATTTGGGTGACATGGGAAGGGAAAACCTCAGTGTGAAAACACAAGGTAAGAAACTGATGGTGGTTTGGGCTTGCCAAAGGGGCAGACTTCAACTTGAGCTCTTTTCAGTCTATAATAAAAATCATAAGCTGAAGAGATTACTAAAACCTATGATATATGTGGCTATTCATAGTGCTATTTTGGAGTGATGCAAATTGGAGGAACAACAACAACAGCAACAGAAGATGGGTCAAAGAAACGAACTGAAACAGTGAACATTTGCTTGAAACAGTGAACTTCTGCATGGAGAATTTAAGAAGAGACTGGAAGATGAAAACATGTTTGGCAGAATGGCATGAGCTCTGGTAGAGGTGGGGGGAGAGAGGGGTCACGGGTCTAGATTTTATTGGAAATTTTATTGAAATGGACAAAAGCGTAATAAGAAATTGGCCTTGAAATAGAAGAATTATTTTTTTTCAATTTCTGTGGAATATTGCATCAGAATTCTGTAGGGATTGCATTATTAAATCTCTAAGTCACTTTTGGTAAAATGGTCTTTTTCAGAATATTAACCCTACAACTCCATGAATATAGAAGGTCTTTTACCTTCTGGTATCTTCTTTCTTTAGTGTCTTAACCTACAGGCTAGCTTTTATAGTGCTGTAAGGTTCCATTTATGCTACTATAGGAGAAAAATAACCAACAATCTTACCCAGCTATAAACATGAGAGAGAGCTACAATTACAACTGGCCTGGCAAGATGTCTCCACTAGTGCAATAGTGGAATAAAAGTTATGAGATGAGAGTAACCAACCACTTGCTTATTGGATTTAAAGCCTGTTACACAAGATTAAACTCATTCTTAGTATTGTTAATGGGGCCAAACCCCCATGGTTGGCTTGGTCATAGACCCCAGAGGAGAGTCCAATACTGTTATTTACTGATGAATGAATACAGTATTAAACTACCCTGTAAGTTTTTAATCCTTATAGCCATAAATTAGTGCATTTCTCACCCTTCATCAGAGAAACTTCTTTTTCCATTAGATTGTGATTATTGCAGAAACCCACAATTGGTCAATGTGCAGAGAAAAGAGACTGGGGGTGCTCAGCTCTTAATGAGATAGCTATATCATACCTCCTTCACCTGAGACTCAGGAATCATCATTGAAGAGAGGGTAGGAAGAACGTAAGAACCAGTATTTGCTGGACAGGACAGGGCAGTTACATGCATGAATTCATAACAGCTGTGACTCCATGCACAAGATTTGTACAAGATGGAGCCTCGCAAAATCCTAACATGGATGGGGGAGGTATGTTGGGCCTAAAGTCCTCCCCCACCTACCTGAGGAGCTCTTGGTAATTGGTGACTACTTGGGGAAGGAGAGTACTTTTTTTTTTTTTTCAGGAATTTGAGAGACTAAAATAGCTCTACACCCATGCACATACAAGTAGCACCAAGGAGGGTCAGTGGGTTTAAAAATAAGACTACATAAAATTAGGAGGAAAAGTTGATGGAGGGACAGGCGAGGAATGGAGGGTAGTGAGTGGGGATGATTTGACCAAAATACATTAGATGCATGTACAAAAGTCACAAAGCAATAAAACGTGTTTTATGGCCCAGGATTTGGTCTATTTTTTGATAAACCTCTGTGTAAATCTGAAAGGATGGATATATTGCTGTAAGGAAGGGTGCTCCAAGAATGTCCATAGGTTAATTTGGCTCAATGCTTTTCAGATCTTTTGTATCCTGTCAACTGTCTATGTACTTATTCTGTCAATCATTAAGAGAGGAGTTTGATATGTTTGATTAAAACTGTGGACTTGTCTGTTTCTCCTTTTAGATGCATAAATGTTTAGGATTATTATATCCTCTGAATAAGTTGACTTACTTACCATGGTGAATGATCTTTTTTATCTGATATAATTTTGCTCCATCTCCACATGTTTCTATCCTTGCCTGATATTGATACAGGCACCACAGCTTTTCTTTTACCAGGGCTAATAACATATTTCTATACCTTACTTCAATCTCTTTCCATCTTTACATTTAATGCTCATATGTTAAGGTAGAAATAGTTGGATCTTGCTTTTTAATTGGAATGCTAAATTGCTTATTTTGGGGATTATTTTGTAGTTTCATTTGAACCTATTGTCTTCATATTTGTTTCTATTTGTCGTCTATTCCTGTTCTCAATTTTTTTTTTTTTTTTCCCATTTTTTGCCCCTTCATTCCAATTTTTGGGGAATTTGGGAGGTTACTGTTTTTTCTCTTGTGGATATATCCTTTTGTGTGGATGTTAGCTACCCAGCTTGTTTTTTTGTTTTGACAACCATTTTCTTTTCCTCTTTCAGGTGATCCAATGTTATCTTGCTTGCATTATTTTTAACAAGAACTATACTGTCTTCCTTATCTTTGTTTTTCTGTACGTAATATGTTTTTTAAAAATTCTTATATTCCTTTTTGTATTTTCCCCTTACTAGGTTTTGATGAATTTTATTATGTTTCTAGGTGTAGTTTTATTCATGCTTCTTCTATTAAGGTTCTACTGAGATTTATATATGGTTTACTTGCCAAAAGTTCGTGTCCTCAATGTTGTCAGTGGAGTGATACTGAAAAATGGGACTTAGTACAAGATAGTTAGCTCACAAGGACATCAGCCTTGGCAAGGAATAATGTAACTCTCACAGAATGAGTTAGTTCTTGCATAAGCAAGTGTTTATAAAGGAACAAGCAAAAAAGAAACAAAAAGAAAGATTAAAAGCAAATAAAGGGCAAGTGTGGACCCCCCATCTCTCTTGCTTCCTGTCTTACCCTATGATTTTTCTCCCCCAACCAAATGTGCCCCTGTCGTGATCCCACCTACCATGTGTAATAAAATTAAGGGGCTCTTATCAGAGGCTGGCTGATTGGATTGCTTTATCTTAGATTTACAATGGCACATCTGTTGGTAGTTTCATCTGAGGTATGTTCTTGTTGGAAATTGTACCATTCATTGCTAGAAGTTTGGATTTAAAGTATTTGCTTTGCTTTGGCTTACTTTGATAAACACATGGACTGTAGTTATTTTAATGTAATTTTCTCCTACTGTTAATATCTATGTCATTTCTGTTTTTAACTTAAAAGTACATTTATCTAATTATTTAATTTGCACATGTATGTGCGTGCATACAAGGAACTCGTGTGGGAATCAGAGGCCACCTTGTTGGTTCTCTCTCCTCTCATCCTTGAGTTCCAGGGGNTGTATTTATTTATTTATTTTTAACAAATCTAGACCCGTGTTCCCGCTCATTCCCCCACCCCGTCAGAGCTCGTGCATTCTGCCAAACATGCTTTCCATCTCTTAGTCTTTCTCAATATTTTCCATGGGGACGTTGACTGTTTTGAGCAGAAGTTCACTGTTTCAGTCAGTTCTTTGATGCAGTATTTTCTGTTGTTGTTGTTGTTTCCAAAATGCATTATGTCCAACTGCTTTGTACAGAAGCTCAGGGGGCCCTACACAAGAAATACTTACAACTGGGTAATTGGCACTAGCATCCACAGATGAGGGATACCATTCGTCGTTTGTTTTTCTGGGACTGTGTTACTTCACTCAGCATGATGTCCTCTAGCTCCAGCCATTTTCCTGCAAAGCTCGTGATGTCATCTTTCTTTACTGCTGCATAGAACTCCATTGTGTAGATGTACCACATTTTCTCTATCCACTCGTCAGTTGAGGGGCACTTGGGTTGGTTCCAGCTCTTCCCTATTGTGAAGAGAGCTGCAGTAACATGGCAGTGCATGTATCTCTGCAGTAGGATGAGTCTTGTGGGTATATACCCAAGAGTAGTATGACTGGGTCAGGTGTTAAGCTCATTTTGAGTCTTTTAAGGGTTCTCCACACTGCTTTCCATAGTGGTTGTATGAGTTTACATTCCCACCAGCAGTGCATGAGTGTTCCCCTTTCCCTACTACCCCTTTAGCATTTGATATAATTTATTTTCTAGATCCTAGTCAGTCTTACTGTGGTGAGATGATATGTTAAAGTGGTTTTAATTTGCATTTCCTTAATTATTAGTGATGGTGAACACTTTTAAAGATGTTTCTCAGCCATTTTTACTTCTTCACTTGTGAAGTATCTGTTCACCTCTTTATTCCATCTCTTGAGTGATTCATTTGTTTTCTTAGTTCTTTGGTTTTTGAGTAGTTTATATATTCTGGAAGTTAATGCTAGATGTATCACTGGTGAAGGTTTCCTCCCACTTTGTGGGTTTTCTCTTCACTTCCTTGATTGTTTCTTTTGATGTACAGAAGCTTTTGAGTTTAATGAGGTCCCATTTGTCATTGTCGACCTTAATTCTTGCACAGCTGCTGTCTGATTTAGGAAGTCTTTGCCCATGCCTATGTCTTGTAGGCTACTGCTAACTTTTTCTTCCATCACCTTCAGAGTTTTAGGTTTCATGTTGAGGTATTTGATCCATCTGGAGTTGACTTTTGTACAGGGCAAGAGGTAGGGGTTTAATTTCATTCTTCTACAATGGTGATCCACTTTTGCCAACACCATTTGCTGAAGATGCTGTCTTTCCTCCATTGAGTCTTCTTGGCCCCCTTGTCAAATATGAGGTGGCTGAAAATGTATGTGCTCAAGTTTGGATTTTTAGTTTTGTTCCATTGATCAACGGGTCTATTTTTGTGCGTGTACCAGGCTGTTTTTAGGACTATAGCCCTGTAGTATAGTTTGAAGTCTGGTATAGAGATCCCACCCTGTATTGCTCTTTTTGCTCAGGGTTGCTTTGGCTATTCGGGGTCTTTTGTTTTTCCATATGAAATTAAGGACTTTTTTCCCCAAGTCTGTGAAGAAACTCTTGGGGATTTTAATTGGGATTGCATTGAATTTGTATTATAATTTAGGTAGAATGGACATTTTTAACTGTATTAATTTTTCCAATTCGTGAGCATGGGAGGTCTTTGCATCTTCTGATGTCTTCTTCAATCTCTTCAGGAGTTTTAAGTTTTTGTTGTAGAGATCTTTGGTGTCTTTGGTTAGGTTTGTTCCTAGGTATTTTGTTTTTGAGGCTATTGTGAGTGGGAAGGTCACCTGTATTCCTTCTTCAGTTGCTTGTTGTGGGTGTAAAGAAAGGCTACTAATTTTTCTAGGTTAATTTTGTAGCCTGTCACTTTACAGTCTGACTCTTAATAATTTCTAGGAGTTTTCTGGTGGAGTTTTTAGCATCCCTTAGGTAAACTATCATATCGTCTGCAAAAAGGGATAGTTTGATATCTTCTTTTCCAATGAGTACTCCTTTAATTTCCTTTTCTTGTCTTATTGCCCTAGTGAGTGTTTCAAGCACTGTATTGAAGAGGAGTGGCAACCTTGCTGAGTTCCTACTTCTAAGGGGAATGCTTCTGACTTTTCTCCATTTAGGATGATGTTGGCTGTGGGTTTCTTGTATATGGTTTTGATTATTTTGAGGAATGATCCCTCCAGTCCAGTTCCCTCTAGGACTTTAAGCATGAAGGGATGCTGGATTTCACTGAAGGCTTTTTCTGCATCAATTGAGATGATCTTGTGGTTTTTGTCCTTCAGTCCATTTATGTGTTTTATGATATTTATTGATTTTTGTATGTTGAACCATCCCTGCATCTCTGGTCATGATGGATGATCTTTTTTATGTGGGTCTGTATGTGGTTTGCAAGTATTTTGTTGAGAATTTTTGCATCTGTGTTCATTAATGAGATGTTCTATAGTTCTCTTTTTTTGGTTGTATCTTTGCCTGGTTTTGGTATTAGAGTGATGCTCCCCTTGTAGAAAGAATTTGGAGGTTCTCCTCTGCTTGTATCCTTCTGAACAGTTTTAGTAATAATGGTTGTAAGTCCTCTTTAAATGTTTTATAGAACTCTGCTGTGAAACCAGCTGGGTCTGGCTTTTTTTTTAGTTGGGAGGTTTCTTATTACATGTTCAGTTTCTTCATATATTATGGGTCTGTTTAAGCTGTCAATCTTTCTTGGTTAAGCTTTGGTGATTCCCAGGATTTCAGATATTCATCCATTTCTCTTAAGTTTTCAAACTTAGTAATGTATAGGTTTTTAAAGTATTCCTGTATGATTGTCTAGAAAATGGTATTGATGAGATCTTTAACAGAATAATAGATGAAAATTTCCCCCAAATAAAGACAAACCCATACAAATACAAAAAGCACATAGAATACTAAATAGACAATATCAGAAAAGAAACTCCCCACACCATATCATAATTAAAACGTTAGGCACCCAAAACAAAGACAAAATTCTGAAAGCCACAAGAGAAAAACAAAAGTTACATGTAAGGGGAAAACCATCAGAATTACAGCTGACTTTTCAGTGCAAATTCTGAAAGCAAGAAGAACGCGGACAAAGTATTCCCAGTACTAAACGACTATAAATGCCAACCCAGGTTACTATACCCAGAAAAAATGTTGATTATAGTTGAAGGAGAAAGAAAAATCTTCCATGGAATAAACGAGATGATAGAATGCATGTCCAGAAAACCAACCCTTCAGAGAATACTTGAAACAATTCAAGGACAGAAGAGAGGAGCAAGTATCCCTAGGCTCCTAGAAAGAGAAATTAATAAAAGCATAACTGTGGAAGTAGAAACCTAGACCCAAAATGCAAATGGATAATAAGGTGAAAAGAAGCAGCACACATCTCTGAATTATAACCTTAAATGTTAATGGACTAAACTCCCCAATCAAAAGATATAGACTGGGAGAATGGATTAAGAAACAGAATCCGGGGCTGGAGAGATGGCCTAGTGGTTAAGAGCGCTGACCGCTCTTACAGAGGACCCGGGTTCGATCCCCAGCACCCACATGGTGGCTGAGAACCGTCTGAAACTCCAATTCCAGGAGAACTCCAGCTCCAGGGGAATCCGACACCCTCTTCTGACCTCTGCGGCATTGCACCACACGGGTGCACAAGCTTGCATGCAGACAGTACATTCATACACATACGGAAATAAATAAAATTAATAAAAAAATTAAGAAAAAAAGAAACAGAATCCATCTATATGCTGTCTACAAGAAACTCATCTTACCCTCAAGGATAGGCACAATCTTAAAGTGAATGGATGGAAAAAAATATTCCAAGCAAATGGCATCAAAAAGCAAGCAAGAGTTGCTATTTTAATATCAGACAAAATAGACTTTAAAGTAAAAGAAATCAGAAGAGACAAAGAGAGCCATTACATCCTTATCAAAGGAACAATTAACCATGAAGATTTCACAATCATGAATATATATGCACCAAACTCTGGTACACCCAACTTTGTAAGCACAATTCTCTAGGACCTCAAAGCACAGATTAACCCCAGTACACTCATAGTAGGGGACCTCAATACCCGACTGAGCCCTTTGGACATGTCAGCTGGACAAAGAATAAACAGAAAGAGACAGCTGAACTGAATGCTACAATACACCAAATGGACCTCACAGACATCTACCGAATATTCCACCCAAACACCAGAGAATACACTTTCTACTCAGCACCCCACAGAACAGTCTCCAAAGTTGACCACATACTGGGACACAGAAAAAAATCTCAACAAGTTAAAAAAGATTGAAATAATTTCATGCATTCTATTAGACCACAGTACAATAAAGCTCAATATCAACACCAGGATAAGCCCTACTATCTACAAGAACACATGGAGACTAAACAACACACTCCTGAATAATGAATGGGTCAAGGAAGAAATAAAGAAATAAAAGCACTCCAGGAACTAAACGACAATGACAATACAACACAACAAAACCCACGGATATTTTAAAAGCAGTCCTAACAGGAAAGTTTATAGCCCTGGGTGCCTACATTAAAAAACAAAACAAAACAGAAAGAGCACAAATAAATGATCTAACACTGCAGCTAAAAACACCTGAGAAACAACAACAAATGAACCCTAAATGCAACAGACAGGAAGAAATAACAAAAATCAGAGCAGAAATTAATGAAATAGAAACAAAGAAAACAATACAAAAAAATCAATGACTCCAAAAGTTGGGTTTTTTGAAAGAATAAACAAGATAGATCTCTAACACAGTTAATCAAAAGAAAGAAAGAGCAACTACAAATCAATAGAATTGGTGATGAAATGGGAAACATCACAACAGACAATGAAAAGATCCAGACAATCATATAGGAATACTTCAAAAACCTATACTCTACTAAGTTTGAAAACCCAAGAGAAATGGATGAATATCTAAAATCCTGGGAATCATGAAAGCTTAACCAAGAGATTGACAGTTTAAACATACCCCCCAATATATGAAGAAATTGAAAATGTAGTAAGAAACCTCCCGACTAAAAAAAGCCCAGGCCCAGATGGTTCATGACGGAATTTTATAAAACCTTTAAAGAAGACTTACAACCATTATTACTAAAACTGTTCAGAAGGATACAAGCAGAGTGAAATCTCCCAAATTCCTTCTATGAAGCCAGCATCACTATGCTGTTTTTATTACTATATCTCTGTAGTGTAACTTAAAATCAAGGATGATGTTACCTCCAGCCATTCTTATTGTTTAGGATTATTTTGACTCTTTTGGATTTTTTTTTTGTGTGTGTTTCCATATGAAATTTAAGATTATTTTTTTCAGATTGCACAGAGCTTAGATCAGGGATTTCCCAGGACCACCTGAAGCACAGCTCTCTTTACAATAGCAAAGAGCTGGAAGCAACCCAAGTGCCCCTCAACTGACTAGTGGATAGAGAAAATGTGGTACATCTACACAATGGAGTTCTATATAGCGGTAAAGAAAGATGACATCAGGAACTTTGTAGGTAAATGGATGGAACTAGAAGATAACGTTAAGTGAAGTAATACAGTCTCAGAAAAAAAAAAGAATGGTATCCCTCATCTGTGGATGCTAGTGTCAATTACCTAGTTGTAAGGCAAACTGAGCAACGTTAATGTTATATTCCTGGTGATCTGAAAACAACTGTGTTCTTATATCGTGAATCCCTTAACAGGTTCTAGAACTAAGCTACCATTATTTTCAGAGTTAGGAATTTTTGGTATATGGGTGGAGGATATGTATGCATATTTTAGAGTAATATAAGATCAAAAGAATGAGGAAAAAATTAGTTTGTCATGACATTATGTCTAACCACAGTATTTATTTTATGGGAGTGCTTATTAGTATTCCTTATACAAGGCTGCTTGAGCTTTTGTCAAAGCCTTTTCTAAAATATTACACAGTAGTTAAAAGTATCAGGCTGGTGTAACTTAGCCTCTCTGGATACTTAATGACCGTACTTCAATGCCCATACCAGTTTGGCCAAGGGTCTTAAGGGATAACTTTGTTCCTCACCCTCAGAGGACAACTAAGTCCCAGGGGACTATGCATGGGGGCATCTCTTGAAATGTCCTGCAAAAGTGAGTCTCCAGTCTTCCTGGTGAGGTCTTGGAGATCCACTAATGGGACAGTTGTCCAGTCTATAAAGAGGAAAGTCTGCTCATGCTTTAAAAAGGGAAGCCTGGTCTAGCAAGATCTGACTTTGTCAAGTGGATGGAACTGGTAAATGAAAAGCCAAAAGGAGCCAGGGGTTCCTCCCCACCCCCCCAAAAAACCCCTGAGTGACCCTTGAGGACAAGATCCTCAATTGACCTTGAGAAAACAAAAACCTTGGTTAATCTGGGCTAACTGTGTGGCTTTAAATATCCAAAAGGAAAGTGTAACCAGAAATAAATAAATAGTAAGGCCTGAGAAATTGTACTTCCAGTATAAAACTTGAGATCTTAGTAAAAAGACAAAAAGTGAAAAAAAAAAAAAAAAGAGAGCACAGTTGTTTTGCCTGTCTTACTGGCAAGTGCAGCTACCCTGTACCTGCCACTGCTTTTGCCATCCTTCAAAGACATGAGACACAGCTTTTCAACCTTCCAATATAGACTGAAGAATCATGTCTCTCCATGAATCCTCCAAACTTTCAGTGCCAGATGGGGACTGCTGAGACATCCAACTTGTGGTCTGAGCTACTACTGGGGTTTCAGCCTCTTCAGAGTATAGACTTCCATTGTTGGACTACCCAGGCTGTATCATGGAGACCAGTACAGGTAGATCAAGATAAGACACGGTGCTTACTGGACCTCATTTGGTGACCATGGGAAGGGAAAACCTCAGTGTGAAACACAAGGGTAGAACTGATGGTGGTTTGGGCTTGCCAAGGGGAGACTTCAAACTTGACATCTTTCAGTCTAATAAAAAAATCATAAGCTGAAGATACTAAAACCTATGATATATGTGGCATGCATAGGTGCATATTTTGGAGTGATGCAAATTGGAAGGAATAACAACAACAGCAACAAGAAGACTGGGTCAAAGAACTGACTGAAACAGTGAACTTCTGCTTGAAACAGTGAACTTCTGCATGGAGAATTTTAAGAGAGACTGAGAAAAAGATGAAAAACATGTTTGGCAGAATGCATGAGCTCTGGTGAGGTGGGGGGAGAGAGGGGTCACGGGTCTAGATTTTATTGGAAATTTTATATGAAATGGACAAAGCGTCAATAAAAATTGGCCTTGAATAGAAGATTATTTTTTCAATTTCTGTGGAATATTGCATCAGAATTCTGTAGGGATTGCATTATTAAATCTCTAAGTCACTTTTGGTAAAATGGTCTTTTTCAGAATATTAACCCTACAACTCCATGAATATAGAAGGTCTTTTACCTTCTGGTATCTTCTTTCTTTAGTGTCTTAACCTACAGGCTAGCTTTTATAGTGCTGTAAGGTTCCATTTATGCTACTATAGGAGAAAAATAACCAACAATCTTACCCAGCTGTAAACCATGAGAGAGGCACAATAACAACTGGCCTGGCAAGATATGCCCACTAGTGCAATAGTGGAATAAAAGTTATGAGATGAGAGTAACCAACCACTTGCTTATTGGATTTAAAGCCTGTTACACAAGATTAAACTCATTCTTAGTATTGTTAATGGGGCCAAACCCCCATGGTTGGCTTGGTCATAGACCCCAGAGGAGAGTCCAATACTGTTATTCTGATAAATGAATACAGTATTAAACTACCCTGTAAGTTTTTAATCCTTATACCCATAAATTAGTGCATTTCTCACCCTTCATCAGAGAAACTTCTTTTTCCATTAGATTGTGATTATTGCAGAAACCCACAATTGGTCAATGTGCAGAGAATAAGAGACTGGGGTGCTCAGCTCTTAATGAGATAGCTATATCATACCTCCTTCACCTGAGACTCAGGAATCATCATTGAAGAGAGGGTAGGAAGAACGTAAGAACCAGTATTTGCTGGACAGGACAGGGCAGTTACATGCATGAATTCATAACAGCTGTGACTCCATGCACAAGATTTGTACAAGATGGAGCCTCGCAAAATCCTAACATGGATGGGGGAGGGGCCTATAAAGTCCTCCCCCTACCTGAGGAGCTCTTGGTAATTGGTGACTACTTGGGGAAGGAGAGTACTTTTTTTTTTTTTTTCAGGAATTTGAGAGACTAAAATAGCTCTACACCCATGCACATACAAGTAGCACCAAGGAGGGTCAGTGGGTTTAAAAATAAGACTACATAAAATTAGGAGGAAAAGTTGATGGAGGGACAGGCGAGGAATGGAGGGTAGTGAGTGGGGATGATTTGACCAAAATACATTAGATGCATGTACAAAAGTCACAAAGCAATAAAACGTGTTTTATGGCCCAGGATTTGGTCTATTTTGATAAACCTCTGTGTAAATCTGAAAGGATGGATATATTGCTGTAAGGAAGGGTGCTCCAAGAATGTCCATAGGTTAATTTGGCTCAATGCTTTTCAGATCTTTTGTATCCTGTCAACTGTCTATGTACTTATTCTGTCAATCATTAAGAGAGGAGTTTGATATGTTTGATTAAAACTGTGGACTTGTCTGTTTCTCCTTTTAGATGCATAAATGTTTAGGATTATTATATCCTCTGAATAAGTTGACTTACTTACCATGGTGAAATGATCTTTTTTATCCCTGATAATACTTTTTGCTCCATCTCCACATGTTTCTATCCTTGCCTGATATTGATACAGGCACCACAGCTTTTCTTTTACCAGGGCTAATAACATATTTTCTATACCTTACTTCCAATCTCTTTCCATCTTTACATTTAATGCTCATATGTTAAGGTAGAAATAGTTGGATCTTGCTTTTTAATTGGAATGCTAAAATGCTTATGTTGGGGAATTATTTTGTAGTTTCATTTGAACCTATTGTCTTCATATTTGTTTCTATTTGTCCCTCTATTACCTGTTCTCATTTTTCCATTTGCTTCCATCATTTGGATTGAGTACTGTTTTCTTCTTGTGGATATTCTTTGTGGGATGTTAGCTACAGTTGTTTCTTTTGTTTTGACAACCATTTTCTTTTCCTCTTTCAGGTGATCCAATGTTATCTTGCTTGCATTATTTTTAACAAGAACTATACTGTCTTCCTTATCTTTGTTTTTCTGTACGTAATATGTTTTTTAAAAATTCTTATATTCCTTTTTGTATTTTCCCCTTACTAGGTTTTGATGAATTTTATTATGTTTCTAGGTGTAGTTTTATTCATGCTTCTTCTATTAAGGTTCTACTGAGATTTATATATGGTTTACTTGCCAAAAGTTCGTGTCCTCAATGTTGTCAGTGGAGTGATACTGAAAAATGGGACTTAGTACAAGATAGTTAGCTCACAAGGACATCAGCCTTGGCAAGGAATAATGTAACTCTCACAGAATGAGTTAGTTCTTGCATAAGCAAGTGTTTATAAAGGAACAAGCAAAAAAGAAACAAAAAAGAAAGAATTAAAAAGCAAATAAAGGGCAAGTGTGGACCCCCCATCTCTCTTGCTTCCTGTCTTACCCTATGATTTTTCTCCCCCAACCAAATGTGCCCCTGTCGTGATCCCACCTACCATGTGTAATAAAATTAAGGGGCTCTTATCAGAGGCTGGCTGATTGGATTGCTTTATCTTAGATTTACAATGGCACATCTGTTGGTAGTTTCATCTGAGGTATGTTCTTGTTGGAAATTGTACCATTCATTGCTAGAAGTTTGGATTTAAAGTATTTGCTTTGCTTTGGCTTACTTTGATAAACACATGGACTGTAGTTATTTTAATGTAATTTTCTCCTACTGTTAATATCTATGTCATTTCTGTTTTTAACTTAAAAGTACATTTATCTAATTATTTATTTGCACATGTATGTGCGTGCATACAAGGAACTCGTGTGGGAATCAGAGGCCACCTTGTTGGTTCTCTCCTCCATCCTTGAGTTCCAGGGGTCAAGGTCAGGTTATCAGGTCTGAAGTTCTTTAATCCACTGAGTCATCTTTCTGGCTCCTCTATGTAATTTTCTTATTGTTTGTATTGATCATTATTCCCAGTGTGGGCAACATTTTCCTATATTTTTGCATGCTTAGTAATGTTTGATTGGATAGTCAGAAACTGTAGCTTGTTAAAGCCAGATGGGATGTGATAATCATTGTCTTAGAACTTAGGAGACTGAGGTAGCAGGACTATAAGTATGAGCCAGCCTGAGCTACTTATGAAGGTCAGCATAGTCTACATAGAAAGACCCAGCTTCAAAAAACAAACAAAGCAAGATAACAAAGAAGAGGAAATTATACCTGTTGGATGTCAGAGATTTTTCATTCCTATACCTATTATTCATATTTATTGTAAGTTGCTGTTAAGTTATATGGAAACAAGTTAATCCTTTTGAGTCTTAATCTCATTTGTTGTGTGGTTCTAGAAAATTACTTGTCTAGGGTTGATTTAATCTTCTCTAAAATAAGTCCTTTAAGAGTACTCTACCCAGAATTTTCTCTCAGGCTGGTTAAGACAAATCTCATTCCTGACCAAGTATAAGTACTAGATGCTGTTCTCCTTAATGTTTTTGAGTGATTATTTTCCTCACACAAATTCACTGATTAACATTGCCGGATACTTTAAGAAGGCCCACTGCAGGACTGTGTTGTTTTCTTTAGTACTCTGTCTTGAGAACTTGAAATGTCTTGATCTCATGACTCAAGAAGTTTTCTAGCTTTAGTCTGGAATCCTCTTGCACTTCAGTCTGGAAATTCTCTTTAAAGTAGTAGGTCGGGTCAGTTATAGTGTTCATTTAATTTGTTTCTCATTTCTTAGACTTCACTGTCTGTGACGCTTAGTGTTAATTGTCAGCTTGAAAAAATAATCACCTGGGAGATGGGGCTAAGAGCTTGTCTGTGGGGGGTTATCTTGATTACATTAATTGAGGTGGGAAGACCTGACCACTGTGGGTGGCACCATTGCGTAGGCAGTGGACCCTGGACTGTGTAAAGGTAGAGAAAGGGAGCTGAGCACTGGCATGCATTCGTCCACTGCTCTCTGCCTCTGTGACTTTCCTGCCCTGATGGACTGAAACTGTGAACCCAGTAAACCCTCTCCCTTAAGTTGCTTTTGTCAGAGTATTTTATCACTGCAACAGGAAAAAAAGCTTAGAATCTGGTCTTTCATAGCTTAATGTTCATTGTTTCATACAATATGTCTTTCTTACTTCCAGGCTGGAGGGTAAATACAGTTCCCGTTGTTTTAAGTTGACTAGAGTGTAGAATTCATCTTTGCTGACTTGACCATCTGCAATATGGGCTTATTTGCGGGTTTTAGTGGTTTCTGTTTGTATCCATGTCATGCCTAAGCCCATAGGTTTCTGTTTACACACAATATCAATTTTTCCAGGGTATCTGTCATGTTCCATTGTAATCCTTTTCTTTTTTAAAGATTTATTTATTTTATTTATTGTATATGATGATAGGTTTCATAAAGACATTTTATTCAGACTGGAGAGATGGCCTAGCGGTTAAGAGCGCCAACTGCTCTTGCAGAGGACCTGGGTTCGATCCCCAGCACCCACATGACAGCTGAGAACTGTCTTTAACTCCAGTTCCAGGGGAATCTGACACTCTCCCTCTTCTGACCTCTGTGACATTGCACAACATGGCTGCACAAACCTGCATGCAGACAGTATATTCATATACATAAAAAATAAATTAAAAAAATTTAAAAAGACATTTTATTCAACTATATCATGTACTTTGACCAGTATGATGGAGAGCATTAGTGTGAACTTGACAAACCTGGGTTGAGGGACCCTCAGTTGGGGAATTGTCTCCATTGGACTGGTCTGTGGCCATGTCTGTGGGGTATTTTCTTGATGAGTGATGTGGAAGGACCCAGCCCACTGTGGGCAGTGCCACCCCTTAGCAGGTTGTTCTGTATTGTATAAGAAAGCAGGCTGAGCATGGGCTAGGGGAGCAAGCCAGTAACCGCATTCCTCTATAGCCAGTGCTTCAGCTCCTGCCTCCAGGTTCCTGCCCTGAGTTCCTACCTTGGGCTACCTATGTGATGAACTGTGACCCAGGAGATGTAAGACAAATAAATTCTTTCCTCCCCAAGTTGGTAAAGGTCTGAGAGTTTTGTCACAACAATTGAAAACAAACTAGAACAACCACATACATTCACCACCCTACCTGTTCCCTTTCCCTCACCCCCACCCCTGCCTGCTACCCCTTTCTTCTCATATGTATTTATATTACATATGACTTTATATATCTACCTAAAAATCTAGAATCCATAGATAAGAGAAAACAAACCATAATTTTTCTTTGTCTGGCTCATTTTGTTTAATACGATGATCTGTAGTTGCATTAATTTTCCTACAAGTATCATAATTTTATCCTTCTTAATGTTTGAATTAGTACTACTTTGTAAATAATATGCCACACTTTTTTTTGAGACAGGATCTCCCTGTAGGCCCAGGTTGTCTGGAACTAGACCAGGCTGGACTGTATCTCATAGAGATTCACCTGCCTCTGCCTCCTGAGTGCTGTCACATTTTGTTTAATCCATTCATCTGTTGACAGTCACCTAGGCTGTTCTCATAATAGCTGTTGTGAATAGTACTGCAGTAAACACAGATGCACAGGTATCTTTGTTTGTCCTAGTGTGTTTTGTAGCATTTGTTTGAGTATATTCACAAGAGTGATATAGATGGATCACCTGGTACTTCTATTTTTAATTTTTAAAGAAATTTTCATACTGATTTCCATAGTCACTTCATTTTCCACTCTAAACAGCAGCGTATAAGGCTTCCCTTTCTCTGCATCCTTGCAAACATTTGTTATTTTTTTCTTTTCTTTAAAATTTTTTTTGGGGGGGAGGCTAGAGAGATGGTTCAGTTGTTAAGAGGAATGACTGCACTTGTATAAGACTCAGATTTGGGTTTCTAGCACCCACATGGTGGCTAACAACTGTCTACAACTGCACTTCCAGGGAATCTGACACCTTGTTCTGATCTCTATGGGCACTGCACAACCTGGCTTAACTTATATACATTCAGGCAATATGCTCATACACATAAAATGAAAATAATAAATAAAGTATTTAAAAATCGTATGAGACAGGTACTTTTGTTGTTCTCTTCTGTGTACGCCAAGCTAGCTAGCTGGCCTGCTGGCTTCTGGGTATTCCTTTGTCTGTGCTCATCTCTCCAGAGGAACCCCGGGATTATAGACTGTCTTTCTTGTGCCTCTGGATTTCATATAGGTTCAGGCGATTTGAACTCAGGTCCTCACATTTGTGTGGCAACCCCATTGAGGCTTCTTCCCAGCACCAAAAATTACAAATTACAGTGTATTGGAATCCATTTTTCTTTTAATTTGAGATTTTCTTGATTGTAGCCATGATGAATGATTTTTTTTATTTTAAAAATTTATTAATTTTATTTATTTCTGTATGTGTATGAATGTACTGTCTGCATGCAAGTTTGTGCACCCGTGTCGTGCAATGCCGCGGAGGTCAGAAGAGGGTGTCAGATTCCCCTGGAACTGGAGTTCTCCTGGAATTGGAGTTTCAGACGGTTCTCGGCCGCCATGTGGGTGCTGGGGATTGAACCCGGGTCCTCTGCAAGAGCNTATTAACTTTTTCTTTTTTCTTTTTTTTAATGAATTAAAAAAATTTTTATTTATTTTTGTATGTGTATGAATGTACTGTCTGCATGTAGGTTTGCGCAACTGTGTTGTGCAATGCCGTGGAGGTCAGAAGAGGGTCTCAGATTCCCCTGGAACTGGAGTTCTCCTGGAATAGGAGCTACAGATGGTTCTCAGCCTCCATGTGGGTGCTGGGGATCGAACCCGGGTCCTCTGCAAGAGCAGTTGGTGCTCTTAACTGCTAGGCCATCTCTCCAGCCCTTGGCTTGCCTTTTTAAAACAATTACTTTTATTTTATATGTACAAGTGTTTTGCTTACATGTGTGTGTGTGTGCATCATGTACATGCAGTGTCTATGGATGCGAGAGAGGGTGTCAGAAGCTCTGAAACTGATATTATAGATGGTTGTGAGCCATTATGTGAGTGTTGGGAGCTAAACATGGTCCTCTGCAAGAGTAGTAAATTCTGTTTTTTAATTTTAATTTATTGTTTTACATATTTTTTGTACAAGATTATGTTACAAATCAAATCTACACCCCCAACACCCCCACCTCACCAGATTCACTCTTTCAGTCAGTTCTTTGATGCAGTCTTTTCTGTTGTTGTTGTTGTTCTTTCTAATATGCATCACTCCCAACAAGAAATGTTTTACAACTAGGTTATTGGTGCTAGCATCCATAGATGAGGGATACCATTCCTCGTTTGTTTTTCTGGGACTGTGTTACTTTACTTAACATAATATCTTCCAGTTCCATCCATTTACCTGTAAACTTCATGATGTTGTCTTATTTTACTGCTGCGCAGAACTCCATTGTGTAGATGTACCACATTTTCTCTATTCACTTGTCAGTTAAGGGGCATTTGGGTTGGTTCCAGCTTTTTGCTATTGTGAACAGAGCTGTGATAAACACAGTTGTGCATGTATTTCTGCAGTAAGAAGAGTCTTGTGGGTATATACCCAGGAGTGGTATGACTGGGTCAAGTGGTAATCTCATTTTGAGTTTTCTAAGGGTTCTCCACACTGCTTTCCATAGTGGCTGTACAAGTTTAATTCCCACCAGCAATGGATGAGTGTTCCCTTTCCCCACAACTTCTCCAGCACTTGGTATCATTTGTTTTCTTGACCCTAGTCAGTCTTATTGGAGTGAGATGATATCTTTATAAAAAAAGTGGTTTTAATTTGCATTTCCTTAATTATTAGCGATGTTGAACACCTTTTAAGATGTTTCTCAGCCATCTCTAATTCCTCACTTGTGAAGTCTTTGTTCATCTCTTTGCTCCATCTTTTGAGTGATTCATTTGTTTTCTTTCTTCTTTGTTTTCTTGAGTAGTTTATATACTCTGGAAATCAATGCTTTGTCAGATGTATCTGCAGTGAAGGTTTCCTCCCACTCTGTGAGATTTCTCTTCACTTCCTTGATTGTTTCTTTTGATGTACAGAAGCTTTTGAGTTTAATGAGGTCCATTTGTCAATTGTTGACCTTAGTTCTTGCGCAGCTGCTGTCTGATTTAGGAAGACTTTTCCTATGCCTATGTCTTGTAGTCTGCTGCCAACTTTTCCTTCTATCGCCTTCAAAGTTTGGGGTTTCACGTTGAGGTCTTTGATCCATCTGGAGTTGACTTTTGTACAGGGTGAGAGGTAGGGGTTTAATTTCATTCTTCTACAAGTGCTGATCCAGTTTCGCCAACACCACTTGCTGAAGATGCTGTCCTCCATTGTGTCTTCTTGGCCCCCTTGTCAAATATGAGGTGGCTGAAATTGTATGAGCTCAGGTTTGGATCTTCAGTTTTATTCCATTGGTCAACTGGTCTGTTTTTGTGCCAGTACCAGGCTGTTTTTATGACTATAGCCCTGTAGTATAGTTTGATGTCTGGTATAGCGATCCCCCCTGTATTGCTCTTTTCACTCAGGGTTGCTTTGGCTATTCGGGGTCTTTTGTTTTTCCAAATGAAATTGAGGATTTTTTTTTCCAAGCCTGTGAAGAAACTCTTGGGGATTTTGATTGGGATTGCATTAAATCTGTACACTAGTTTGGGTAGGATGGACATTTTTACTATATTTATTTTCCCAATCCATGAGCATGGGAGGTTTGTCCATCTTCTGATGTCTTCCTCAATTTCCTTTTTCAGGGGTTTAAAATTTTTGTTGTAGAGATCCTTGGTGTCTTTGGTTAGGTTTGTTCCTAGGTATTTTATTGTTTTTGAGGCTATTGTGAGTGGGAAGGTCTCCTTGTA
>VZQC01003674.1:1093905-1137874 GCA_009823505.1 Rhizomys pruinosus | reverse complement strand
GCCAGCCTGAGCTTCAGGCCAGCTGGGACTAAAGGGAGATCCTGTCTCAAAAAAAAAAAAGGTTAAACAAAAGGGAGAACGGTCACACTGTGTGTGAACCATTAAAGCCCAGTTTACCATAAACCTTTGATCACGTGCACATTTACGCTACAAATTTTGCTGTAAATCTTCTGTTAGTTTGGTACCGTAAACTTTATCTCTGTGTTAACTGTTGTTCATGTCATGTATCTGTCAAAAAGTGGCCATTTTAAGGTTCTTTCATCCTACATTGACTGTGCGGAAACCGTTCAAACCTTTTTCTTTTCTTTTCTTTTTTTTTTTTTTGGTCTCCCTGTCTGTCCTGGAACTCACTATGCAGACCAGGCTGGCCCCAAACTCACAGAGGTCTGCCTGCCCACCTCCCAAGTGCTAGGACCACCATGCCTGGCTCAAAGATGGCCCTTTGCCGCTACGTGGGCATGGGCGCTGGGAATCGAACCTGGGTCCTCTGCAAGAGCAGTCGGCCCGGCATTTTTTTTTTTTAATTTTATTTATTTATTTATTTTTTATGTGTATGAATGTACTATCTGCATGTAGGTTTGTGCACCTGTGTCATGCAATGCCATGGAGGTCAGAAGAGGGTCTTGGATTCCCCTGGAACTGGAGTTACAGACAGCTCTCAACCACCATGTGGGTGCTGGGGATCGAACCCGGGTCCTCTGCAAGAGCGTTGGCGCTCTTAACCGCTAGGCCATCTCTCCAGCCCCAGGCCCGGCACTCTTAACTGCTAAGCCATCTCTCTAGCCCCTTAAACCTTTTTCAAAGGCCTGAAATGAACCCAGGTTCCTCCTACAGAGTAAGATCTAAACTGACTATCTGATTTGTTGTATTTTTCAGGCTGTTTTTGTTTTTTGATTTTTGTTTTGTCTTTTAGAGACAGGGTCTCCCTGTAGCCGCAGCTGTCCTGGAACTCACTTTGTAGACCAGGCTGGCCTTGAACTCACAAAGATCCGCCTGCCTCTGCCTCCCAAGTGCTAGGATTAAAAGCGTGTGCCACCACACCCAGCATTCCTTCCTTTATTCTTATGATGCAGAGGTTTGATATTTTCATAGTGTCCCATATTTCCTGGTTGTCCCACTTTTGTGTATTTTTAAATTTTTCATAATCTTTATTTCAGCTTTTTAGTTGCTCTGTGTTATCTTCCAGGTCTGATATTCTTTGTTCTACTTTCTCCATTCTATTTCTGAGGCTTTTTCCATTCCTTTCCTCTGATTGGATGAGTGTTCTATTTCCTTTTTCATTTCATCCTGCGATTTCTTTAGTATTTCCACTTCTTTTTGGAGCTTCTCAATCTCTTCTTGGTGCTCCTTACTTTGCTGGTTGGCTTCCTTTTCAGTGTTTCCACTTCCTTCCAGAGTTTGTCATTCTCTCCCTCTAGTTCTTTCTGGAGTGTGTCATTCTCTCCCTTTAGTTCTTTCTGAAGTTTGTCATATTCTCCCTCTAGGTCATTCTTGAGTTTTTCATTCTCTCTCCTTAATTCTCTGACTTGTTCATTATATTCTTTAATTTCTCTGAATAGGTCTTCAATTGTTCCTCTGAGATCTGTTTCTTGGGTCACCCCCAGGGGGATCCCATTGTAGCAATCTCCTACAGAGTTGGCAGAGCTTGGTGTGGAATTATCCAGCACCTTTCCCATGTTGTCCCTTCATTGTGTCCCTGGCATGTGGGTTTCCCTTTTTTTTGCCTGTATTCCAATGCAAATCACAAATGCCTTTTCACTGTGTTGAAGGCTTGCTTTGCTTGCCTCTTTCAGATGCCGTTTTTTTTTCTCCTTGTTTATGGAATGTTGACTTGTCTAGGTTTCAGGCTTTCAATTTTGTTTATATATTGCAAGTCTAATTCACTTTTCCCTTTCTATTCTGAAGGGTCTCCAAAAAATCCACTTGAACACTCTTTCAGCAATTCCAGTTGGTGGGGGTGGGGGGGATATGCCTGATTTAGCTTGCACCCTGGTACTCTGTGCTTTAGGTGGTCCTGGCAAGTCCCTGATCTAACCACTGCACACTCCTAGTAGCAAATTCTCTTAATTACTAACTAATCTCTCCAGCCTTGTGTGTGTGTGTGTGTGTGTGTGTGTGTGTGTGTAATGTATACCTGCAGTCTAAGTCTTCTCTTTCATTCACTGTCTTTGCACAGTGCTCTAGCAAAGTAAGGGGGTACCACTTCATTATTACCAGATGTGGGTAGAAGTCCAAGTTATGTGAATGTTGAGGCTCCTTCTTACAGGTGTTAGGAGTGAGGGTTTTCGTTCCCAGCACATTCTCCACTCACATAAGCCTGCTGGAGACGTAGCATTTCCTTTTTCCTTTCAAATGGCTTCTATCGAGTGAATGGCCTCAATATTGTTGGAAGTGGGATTATTGTCCCTCCACTACGCCTTTTGTAATACCATTCAAGCCCTGAAGAGGATAGTGGGGTTAAGAGGTACAGGCTCCCCACGTGGAGCCTGTTTTCTATCTTTGCACTGAGAGAATAAGGAAGAACTTTCAATTTCCCAGCAGGAATGAACGTCCGGGCTTCCTTTTAACCTTCTCTGAAAACCTAGCAGGGCTTAAAGTGCCTTTCATCTCACTGGGGGCAGGAAGGGGGTGGAGATCTGGTGGGTTGGCATGTGGCTACATTTTTTCCCTGTTGTAGAATACCTACTTCCTGTACGTTTCTGTCCCATGAAGCTGTTCCTTTTACTGGTCCTTGGGCTAGAGAGAGCAAGTTTCATTGGGTTTGTGTGTCTCTCTGTTCATCTCATGGTTGTTAACTGATCACCTTTAAGTCTAGAACAAGGACACAAAAAGAAAACCCAAAGAACTCGCTGCAGCCTTTTCCTTTAGGTCTCAAGGTTTTTACTGTGTGCCTCTGCTCTGCCACCATTTAGAATTTCTTAATTAATTATTTTAGCAAGTGTGAGTGTTTTGCCTACATGTATGTAAGTGTACCTGTGTGTGCAATGCCCGTGGAGGCCAGAAAGGGATTCCCTGGAAATGGAATAATGGGAGGTTGTTAGCTGCCATGTGGGTTCTGGAAACTGAACTTGAGTCTTCTACAAGAGTAAGTGATTCTCTTAACCACTAAGCCATGCCTCTAGCCCATGCCTTTACATTTGTTGTATACAGTGTCCAGAAACTTGGTTGTATGTATCAGGAGGAATAGGTAAAAAGTACATGTAATTTGGGCTTTTCTTTAGCCACAAAGAGACTTTCGGAGAAAGTGATGTGGTCCAGCCTGTGGCTTAACTTGATTTTCCATGTGGAGAAGAACAACAGTGGAGGAGTGTGGACTTCAGGTGAGGAGGCTTTTGCAAAATATATCCAGGAGAGGGTTTTTTTTTTCCTTTCTGTTTCCATTTGTGTGTGTGTGTGTGTGTGTGTGTGTGTGTGTGTGTATCTGTGTCTGTGTCTGTGTCTGCGTCTGCATCTGTGGGTGTCTGTGTGATTGCATGTGTGGGTATGCTTGGACAAAGTGCATGTGGAGGCCTGAGGCTGATGTCAGGAATCACCTAAAACTACTCTTCCATCTTATTCAATGAAGCAGAGTCTCGCAGTCAAACCCTGAGCTCACTGATGAGGCTAGTCTTGGTAGCCAGCTTGCTCTGGGAGCCCTTATCTCTGCATTCTATGGGGCTGACTTTTATTAATGGACATAATCTGAACAAATGACTTAATTAACCCCAGCAAAACCATGTGCTGTTATGTCTTGTAACCTTGGCACCAGATCTTTTTTTCCTAGGCAACCTCAACTTGGCATTCCACCCCCAAAAAAGAAAGAAATAAAGCATGAATGAGTGTGGGCATGCTTGAGAATTAACATATCAAAGCTCTGAAAGGCAGTGCCCCATTTCCACTGGACACACTGAATGTTGGGAAGGAAGCATGGCCTTGATGAATGAGATATTCTACAACTAGGAATGAAAAGGCCCGATGTTCTGCTGAGATTAGGATGGAGCCAAGCCTTTATTTCCCCAGTTGAAGCTAGATAAAGCATTTTGAATAAAATTATGGCTGGGACCAGACTTGGGACACAGTTGCAGAGACAGAGTTCCAGCAAGTTCCAGGAATCAGATCATTCCAAGAGATGCCCAGAGGAACAGGTATCTCTGAGTTTGGGCCTACTCCTAACAAGTAAATGTAAGAGTTGGGCTTTTATTTGTTCAGGTAATTATGTTGGTGCAATAACACATCACTGTGGTGCTCTGTGTGAGGAAGAATGCCTCTTTTTTTTTTCTGAACTCACAGATCAGTGGCTGAGAAATTCCCAAAGATAAAGGAAAATGCAGAATGTCTCAATGACACATGAAGTTGGCTGACAACAAGCAAGGTTTTCTTCCATAGCTCCCACCAAGGTGAGGGCAAGGTTTTCCCTGATAGCTTGACTCAGAGTATTATTCATGGATGGGTGCTTGGAAAAGCCCTGGGGAGAAAGAGAATCTTTGGATGTTGTCTCATGTTCGGGGTAAGCTGATGACAACGAGCTCAGGCTTTCTGGATACCTTGCCGTGGCATGTTGACTTCATTCACCTTCAGCTTTTTTTCTCCAAGACTGCAAGGAACTATGCTCAAATTTTCTTTTTCACTTTTCTGATTTTACAGTGAGGATCTATCTCTTCATCTCTTGAATCTCTTATGCATGCACAACAACTAACGAATTTACTTAAAGGAATTGGAACTAAAGCATCATCAAAACAAATTTGTGAACCTTTAAATGTCATTCAGAAATATTTTCTCTGGTATCCCAACTATGGAACATTTAATTTGGAATTTTGTGGGAAAAACTGATAACCAATTAAGCTACTGTTTAGAAACAGTTCAATTAAAATATTTAATTCTTTGGAACCAAATTAAAGTAGAATTGCAGTTTCATCTAGAGAAAAAAAAGGTGTACTTTCAAAAGAATTACATCTTATGGAGGCTCATGGAGCTTTCTGCCTAATTCTCCTGCCTTTTTTTATGCCCTTTTTAAAAATTTTATTTTAAGTTGAACTTTAGAGTGCACATAGCATCAAAGTAACATAAATGAAACTTGTGATACCAAAGAAAGCATTAAAATACAGTGATACTTTAACATGGAAATTCCATTTTTTTCTCCAACTTATATTGCTTCAATATACATGTATACACATATATAAATATATACATATATAAATATATACATACATACACATATCACCTGAGTAGGAGGATTTTTTTTCTTTCTTTCTTCTTTCTTTCTTTCTTTCTTTCTTTCTTTCTTTCTAAGGAACATTCTTCCTTGGGGCAAAATGTGATGGAAAAAACTAACTTTGAAGCACTGTATCTGGTTTGGCATTTGCGAGGCTGAAATTGCTGGCTCTGTCTGTCCTGCATCTCTAAGCCAGTCTCTCTCTGACATCTGAAACTCTTCCACTGCTTTGTTTGGATCATAATGCTCCTTCCTCAAAAGAGGAATTTGTTCTCTTTTTATCATCTTTACCTACAAATTACAAATTAAAAAAAAAGTCAAAGGGAACATTTAAGGGGATTTTAATAATTTAGTTCACAAGATTACTTATAATCATTAGAAGTTGGTTGACTTCCACAACATGTAAGGCTAATGTTACTTCAGAATTTTTAGGAATGGTGGGTCCTGCACTGACAGGACTCATTTGAACAGGTAAAAAAATTAAGTTCATTAAGGTCAGAGTGTACTAGGAGCCACAATGGTGAGTGAGTATTCCAAACAGGCTCTACCTTCTTTAGGGTCTCTGACAAAAAAGGAAGGGGTACAGGATGATTCAGGTCTTATCAGTGAGATTAAGCAGCAGCATCTGGCAGGGATCCTCTCCTCCTGGTCCTGCATAAAGGAAAAAAATACAAAGAAAGAAAAACAAGGGAAAATTTAGACGAGGGTAGCAAGTCTCTGAGAGCCCGGGTCGCTGTGACCGAGTTCTCTGATTTTCTGCATTCAAGCCTGGACTGATATTCAAGTGAGTATAATACTTCAAACATCTCATCACCCCAAGTACAGGGAGAAGCTCAAGTCAAACAATAATGAGGTAGACTACAGGCAGATACATTTGTTGGCTTGATTCGCCTTGATTTTAAGTAGAACTGCCACATAGGAACTTATAAAAATTTAGAGATATCGAAGAATAACTTCATAATTAGGCATTCTGACTTTTCTAACCTCCCATTCCCAATGCAAGACCAGCATATTCAATTTTAAAAGAAGCAAATGTCTCTTTTGAATATTAGTAAATTATTCTGTACTGTTCTGAACTCAATGAAGAAGCTGGTTCTGGAGATAAAATTTGGCCCTGTTACTTAGAGCAGAACTGTTAAATCTCTTCTGAAAGCTCATGAACTAGGCTACCCACTGACTCAGTGACTAGGAGGAAGACAAAACCAAACCAAAACAAAACAACCCCCCCAAACACTATAATAAAAACATTATGCCCTTCAGAATAGCTAAGGAATATAATACCACCAACAGAAGTTATTATTCTAATGATGTTAACCCCTTAGGCAACAGGAGAAAAGGAACCACCCTTACGCTTGCCATTCCCTAAAAATGATAACAGGTAAGCCGCTCCCTGCTTAGCCCCAAGACAATAGAGGATATACTATCACTTTAGAAATAGGAAACTAAAAATTTTCCCTAACTTAAGGGAGCCACCCTTAAGCTTGCCATACCTTAAAACAGTAATGCCAGCTCCCTGTGTAGCCTAAAGATAATAGAGAATAAAAAAAAAATCCTACAAACTTTTGGGAACCACTTAAAAATATTAGTTTAACTTTAGGATAATTTAAAGTAGACTGTAAAAAGTTTTGTCTTCCCAAATGTTGTTAATTCAGATTATACTGGTTAAATTCTCATTATGGTGTATTTTCAGCTGCTGCAAGAAATTCTGGCTCTAGCTTATTTGGTGCAATTGGTTGTTCACTTTTGGAAATCAAATATTAGTCTGTCATTAGAAACTGATGAGAGGATAGGCATGGTAAAAAGTCCTTACAACAAATGATAAATTTATTTATTAATGCTATTTATATCTCATAGAATTAAGATAATTATTAAGTAAGAGAATGTTAGAAGGATGCAAGAATGGAAATATTTTTAGTAAAAGATTTAAGTTTGGGGCTGGAAAGATGGTTCAATGGTTAAGAGCACTGACTGTTCTTGCAGAGGACCCAGGTTTGATTCCCACATGGTGGCTAAGAATCGTTTTAGGCTGGGTGTGGCGGCACATGCCTTTAATCCTAGCACTCGGGAGGCAAAGGCAGGCATATCTCTGTGAGTTCAAGGCCAGCCTGGTCTACATAGCAAGCTCCAAGCTCCAGGCCAGCTGGGACTAAAGGGAGACCCTGTCTCAAAAAACAAAACAAAACAGAAAAAACATAAACCAAACAAACCAACAACGACAACAACAAGATTTAGGTATGAAGATTAAGATGGTTAGATTCTTCAAGAATGGAGAAATAGGAAAGTTTTTTTTCTTTGTATGTTATGAAAGTGTGGTGTAAGGTATTTTAGATATATATGAGGCTTAAAAATGACATAGTAGTCTTAAATTTTCTAGTCAAATCAAAATCTTTCCAATCAATGTAGTAATTGATCTAATTTTGTTAACTAGTCAAGGATTGTCTTAAAAAATAAAATATATTGGGGCTGGAGAGATGGCCTAGTGGTTAAGAGCACTGACTGCTCTTGCAGAGGACCCAGATTCAATCCCCAGCACCCACATGGCAGCAGAGAACCGTCTTTATCTCCAGTTCCAGGGGAATCCGACACCCTCTTCTGACCTCCGAGGCATTGCATGACATGGGTGCACAAACCTACATGCAGACAGTACATTCATACACATAATAAATAAATAAAGTCTTTAAAAATGTTTAAAAAATAAAATATATGTCTGATCAAGGTTTACTTAGAGCATTTAGTTTTGGCTAAATATTACTCAATTCTTAAAAAATATCAGACTAACTAACTTTTTTTTGTTTTTCAGACAGGGTCTCCCTGTAGCTCAAGCTGTCCTGGAGCACACTATGTAGACCAGGCTGGCCTTGAACTCACAGAGATCTACCAGCCTCTGCCTCCTGAGTGCTGGGATTAAAGGCCTGTGCCACCTCACCCAGCCCATAACTAACTTTTTTAAAAAATATTTTGACTTTAATTAAAACTGGGTGTAGATTAGGTATTTGTCATTTTTTAATATTTTTTTCAAAGCCAATTTTTATTGAAGATTTGTGCATTTCATACAAATTTTCAAATCAAATCTAGACCCGTGCTCCCCTACCTGCTCCCCCCACCCCACCACAGCTCATGCATTCTACCAAACATGTTTTTCATCTTTTTCTAAGTCTATCTCAAAATTCTCAATGCAGAAGTTTACTGTTTAGAGCAGAAGTTCACCATTTCAGTCAGTTCTTTGACCAAGTCTTTGTTGTTGTTGTTGTTAATCCTTCCAGTCTGCATCACTCCAAAATATGCATATATGCATGCCACATATATCATAAGTTTTAGCATCTTCAGCTTATGATATTTTCTTTATTAGGTTGAAAGATGTCATGTTTGAAGGCTCCTCCTTGGCAAGCCCAAACCACCATCAGTTCTGCCCTTGTGCTCCAAACTGGGGTTTTCCCTTCCCATGGTCACCGAATGAGGTCCAGTAAGCACTGCGTCCTGTCTCGATCTTTCTGTACTGGCCCATAACTAACTCTTAAAAATGTTTAGTGGCCATACCTGGAGCTCACTTCCCTGCCGTAGTAGATTTCCTTTTTGAAGGTTTGCCATTTCCATGCCTGCTTTCAATAACTAGGCATTTTTGTCCAGTTTTCAAATGGAATATGTTTGCTCAAGGCATGATCAATAGCCACACTTCCTGTCAATATTTGGTAAATAATGCAATATATCTTATTAGAAAAAAAGTTCCTAATACTTACACATTTCATTATATGGATACATTACTAGCTTTCACTGACATAAATCTAATCATTTTGAAAAATTTACAAGATTCCTCAAAAAAAAAAAACTTCATTTACAGTTAGTCTCAGATGAAGTTTGGCTAAATGTTTAACTATTTTGGACATATTGCCATTAATCTTTTTATTAAGCCTCAGAAATTACACTATCCGGTTCCTCCCCAAAATAAAATTAAATTCTTCTCAATAGCTTTTAGGATTCCAATTGACTTCTGCCTTTCCTCAGAATTCCCAATTTGGCTTTTTTCTCATGTTTTTACTTCTCTTAAAGGAGATGCTAATTTAAATTTGCTCCATAACATTGTGACATGTCTCTAATTTCTATTACAGTTAGAAGCTGAATATAAAACAAAACTACTCTCATAGACAACTAAATTTACCTGTTTGTTTTTAAAATTCCATTATCCCTTGCAGTAATGACTAGATAATTAACTCCCACTTTAAGAATTTTAGAATGGGAGCAAGCCAGTAAGCAGCGTTCCTCCATGGTCTGTGTTCCAGGTTCCTGCCCCGAGTTACTGTTTTGGCTTCCCTCAGTGATGAAGTGTGACCTGGAATATGTAATGTAAAGTAAATCCTTTCCTCCCCACCTAAAAAAAAGAATTTTAGAATGGTTATTTCTACCCCAAACACCCAAATGAAAAATATTTTCACCCCAAATCAAAGAATCAATTACTCTTATTCAACAGGTCTGATCCAAGGCCACCCAATTTACTGGTCAAGATATTAATAGTTTTTCCTTATCTCTAAGTAATTTTAACTTTTTTTGCAGACTGCAGAAAATTATAGAACACACTTCTTTTCAGTTCTATGTGAAATTTTATTACTTCCTATACAAACATTTTCTTCCATAAATATATATCCCATTTCCAGTACATAATAAAACCCCTTTTCAGATGGAGACAGTACAAGCCATATTTATACTCATTTATTATTCAAAAGGAGAATTAAGGATTAACTGCTGAGGAACAAATTTTATTTTAAATATTTTAGAAACAACTTATACTTTGAAATTTTTAAAAAATTGTTCCTCTCAGCCCCCCGCCCCCATCTGCTGGAAAAGCATATTTATTTATTTATTTATTTATTTATTTATTTATTTATTTATTTTGGTCTTTTCAAGACAGGGTCTCCCCCATAGCCCCAGCTGTCCTGGAACTCACTCTGTAGACCAGGCTGGCTTTGAACTCACAAAGATTCCCCTGCCTCTGCCTCCCAAGTGCTAGGATTAAAGGCATGTGCCACCACGCCTTGTGGAAAAGCATCTTAAAATATAAATTTTATCATAACCCATGGTTTTATATAAACTAAGTTAAGAGCCAACTAATGGCTTGACCCAGCTTCTTTCACTAATTGGAGCCATGGCTCTGCATCTATGCTCTATCTCATAGACCTCCTTGGATCCTAGTGTGACTGGAAAGCCACATCAGAAAGTAACACCTTGGTAAGAGAGACTTTTTCCTGAATTTCAACCTGACACGAATAGCTGTCATGTTTCATGTGCCTTTTCCAATGCTATTCTGCCCATGTCACCTACTCTAGAAACTAAGATGACACCATACTGACCTATGCCGATTCTCCAGCACACGGCCTGTGACTAGCCCACTAACCATGAATAGTCTAACACTAGTGACCATCCCCCAATATACATCCTTCATCATTTATAAAACAGAGAAAAGGGAACTGCAAGAATGACTTCTATTAATGGACATAATCAGGACTAATGATTTTTCACTAACCCCAACAAAACCATGTGCTCTGTGTTTTGTGACCTTGGCACCTGATCTCATTTTGTAGGCAACCTCAATTTGGTACTCTACCAATAAAGAGAATGAATGAATGAACGAATAAATGTGGGTGTGCTTGAGAATTAAGATATCAAAGCTCTGAAAGGCAGTGCCCCATCTCCATAGGACAGAGTGGAAGTTGCGAAGGATGCATGACCTTGGATGAATGAGATATTCTAGATTTAGGGATCAAGAGGTCAGATGTTCTGCTGAGATTGGAGTGGACCCAAGCCTGTAAATCCCCAGTTGAACTGGAGAAAACATTGAATAAAATTATGAGTGAACCTAGACTCAGGACACAATTGCAGAGACAGAGTCCCAGCAAGAAAGTTCCATCAGCAGAGTTCTAGGAATCAGATCATTCCAGGAGATGTCTAGGGGGAGCAGATATCCTCCATGTTAGGGCCCACTCCTAACAATGCAATGTAAGAGTTGGGCTTTTATTTATTCAGGTAATTATAATGTTGGCATAGAAATGCTGCAACAAGTGGGCTGCCATGCCTTCCCAGCATTTTATATAGGTTCTGAGGATCTGAACTCTGGTCTTGTGCTTTCACAGCAAGCCCTTTAACCACTGAGCCATCTCCCCAGCCTGCCCAGAGAAGTTTAATGGGGCAATAACTCAAGGTATTGGAACGGGTGAGATGTGGATGCGTTCTGAAAATATTTTGAAGATAGCTGTGACAGAATTTGCTAATAGATTTACCTGAGGTGTGTGTGTGTGTGTGTGTGTGTGTGTGAGAGAGAGAGAGAGAGAGAGAGAGAGAGAGAGAGAGAGAGAATGGTTCATGGTTATTCAAATAAGGAATTAAAGAATGAAGTAGGTGTTCTGAACAGGAATGCAAAGAGGCATATGTTAAAAAGAAGGAAGAAACCAACCTCCATGATCCAAATTGACTTTTTATTAGTCATTGAGGAGTGGAAACTGACCAATGAGAACCACATCAACTACACAAATTCAAGTGACAGGCAATTTTAAGTATTTGAGGGTAGAGTTATGGGGTTTGGTGTTTGTAAAGGACCTGAGGTCTGATAAAGGTGGAAAGGCCTGTTTTTATGATAGGAATCACTTTATAGCTGGGTGGTGTTGACCCTCCTCTTTGTAGACTGGACACTGGTTAGAGTCCATCTAATGGAGTCTCCATGTCCTCCTTAAACAAGAGGACAGATGACTCACCAGAATTACAAGATATTTTGGAAGATACCTGTATTAGTCAGGATTCTCTAAAGAAACAGAATCAATAGAACACACACACACACACACACACACACACACACACACACACATATATATATATATATATATATATTTACAGATTTATTGATTTTCTCATGGGATAGAGTCTGAATTCCAACAATAGCTGCACCACATGAGAGAGGCTGAGAATCCAGGTAGTTGCTCAGTCCACAAGGCTGGATGTCTCGGTAGTCCCAATCCAGTGCTGAAGGCCTGATGGATTCCAGGAGATCTGCCCATCTTCAGTCTACACTGGGATCCAAAGAGTTGATTACAGCAGCAAGTTGAACTCACCAATGAGAGAGAAGGCAAGCTGCAAAAATGGACGAGCCCCCTTCTGCCATGGCCTTCTATACCGGCTGCCATCAGAAGGTAACGCCCACATTTAGGGTGGGTCATCCGGTTTGAGATAATCCAATCTGAAGATCTCTTTCTCATATTTGTTCATCCCAAATCCAGTGAAATTGACACCCAGGATTAACAGGATTAACCATCGTAATGCCCCATAGTCCCCTGGGACTTAGTTGACCTTGAAAGGCAAGGGGCAAAAAAAAAAAAAATGTCCCTGTAAGTCTCCTGACTACAATAGTATAGGCCTTCAAGTACGGTTATTAAACATCTGAGAAGGTTTGTAATACTGGTCTGGTGCTTTTAATTTCTGTGTAACATGTAGATAAAGCTTAAGCAAAAAACAAACATTTAAAAATAAACCTTGACTGGACATATATTTTATTCCTTAAGCCAGTCTTCACAGTTGTTAACAGGAGCTAATTTAAGTAGAGGTTTGATTGAACTTTGACCTTAGGAAAATTCAAGATTATTTATATGTTATTTTCTAGTGGATTTAGGTACATAATGGGCTTCACAGAGAATCCAAAAGAGTGGGATATTTAGCATTGTAAATACCAGGAGGAACTGAGGCTTTATGGCCTAAATTAGAGAGGAAAGGGATCTAACATCACAGATCAAGTAGGCACTGCTCAGGAAAGGTATTTAAAACAGTCTGTCTCAAATGAAGGCTGTTTTACCTTGAGCAAAAGCAGTCTCCTTTTTTTTCTCAGCCCCCTCCCCATATCCTGATTTAGTCTTTCAGAAGGAAGGGGGGATCACATCACATACCTACAGATAGGAAACCAGCTGATCAAGATCCAAGCCAAGTTCAGCAACACTGTTTCCTTTTGGACTGCATCCATTTGGTCCAAGGAAGAAAAAACCCAACTCCCCTTGAGCCAAATCATCTTGTTATGGGAAAAAGAAAGCACCCTTTGTCCTAATGATATGACAGCCCAAAACACATTCCATAAATTTCAAAAATAACACTTGCTTAATACAGAGAACCATAAAGGACATTTTCCCACAGCCATAGGTAACCCCAGTGTTTGTCTGCATCTATCCAACTTGAGACTTAACTGGGTATGCAGTATGAGCCAGAGGGGCAGACTGAAAATTTTTTTTTTGGCTGCAACAGTAATTAATATATTAACAACAAGGTATCTTTGCAGTACCTGGCTATCAAGGGCACAGTGCTTATTTTTAGTAATTGCTATCCCTGTAGAAAGGAACAGTCAAATTATCTTTGTCCTGGTTAATTGTACTATGTGGGACACCTTAGATGGACATTTAAACAAGAAAATCAGTACTTAAAAACAACAAAATATGAATATTGTTGTTAATAGAGAGTGATGTCTTTTGTATAATTTGGATAAGAAGAGCTAACCCAAATCTTTAGGTATCTCTAGAGAAAATAGGGTTGACATTAACTTTGTTAAACTTTGGAGCCTGTAGTGTAATGGGTTGGATTATATACATATATGTTGAAAACTAGACTTTTAAGTCCAAATTATATTGAATAATGAGAAATATATATATGTATATATGTATTTATACAGAGTGAAAACACTTGACTCTTACCCATCCTCCCCCCAAAGTTGGGTTTATTTCAGGCATGGTGGCTGAGATTAGGATGACCAGAGTTAGGATGTCCCTAGAATGACAGTTTTATACCCAGGCACACAAGGAAGTGAGTTTACACGGAGGTGGGGTGAGAAGAGGGATTAGGGCGTAGGTGGATCTGTGGCTATATCAGTAGAAGCATCTCAAGATAAACTGAGGCTTGTGACTTGTATCAGTTGGAGCCTGATTGCAGGATATTGCAGCAAGTTCTACCTCAGTTGGCTTCCTAGAAAATCCCTGACTTAGGTAGGTAATGACCTTGCATTCCACCCTTTTGTGTCATAGGGATGGGGGAGATGAAAAGAGGGTTAATGACACAAGAGGGTGAGATGCTTTACACCCGGGTGTCACCATTGCCAGCAGGGATGTGTTTGTATTTGTCTTTGGAGGAAGACAAATCCATGATGGTGCAGAGCCTATACCTGGCAACTGGTCTGATGGGAGTCTGTCAGCCATTCCAAACCCTAGGCAGCCAGAGTCTCCATCCTCAGCAGGGGTTTATGGTAGCAGCTGTTAGGTTCTTTTGGAGGGGAGATGGCACAGAGAGGAGAAAATGTCAGGACTCCGATGAAAATGAAGTTGGGTTTATTTTAGGCATAGCGTCTGGCCTGCCTGTGTTGGGATTAGGATGACCAGCCAATACTTGAATCTTTTAAACATGAAACTAGTTTTGAGCAAGGTAGAGGCTGTGGATAAGCAAATAATCATAACGTTAGGAAATAACATAAACCAAAATTAGTATTCTATCATCTAGGACTACACTAAGTGAAACATTCAATATCAGATACTGTTAAAATATTTAATTATGAAAGAGTGGAAGGAACAAAAATTGAGAGAAATGTTTAATTACTTGGGGGTACTGAATTGTCAAGTAATTGAAGATGAGTATTAGCCAGCATTTATGAAATGCATATGGACAAGTTTTCAGATGAAGTGGGTACACATGAATTGTAAACTTCATCTTGAATTTTGTATTACAGTTTGAAGTACCTGGATACAGTCTTTTTCTTTTGTTAAATATATAATTTTGCTTCAGCCAGGCAGAGTGTCGGATTATTGGATTATTGGCCTGTTGTGCATGGAGATTGGTGGGGGCTTTGACTGGAGCAGTTGGAGCACAGGGTATTGGGAGCAATTTGTGCCCCCCCAACTGGAATTGTGGAGGGAGTGTCCAGGTGGGACTACAGTAGTGACTTTGGGGTGCAAGGCAGTAGTGATTTTGGGGTGCAAATGAAACAGTAAACCTGACACAGACACCAAGCCCCACAACCAACCTAGAGGAACTGCCCAGCAGGAAGAAGAGTGAGCACAGTGCTCAGAGGGTACAGACCAGGTTGTTACCTAACCAGTTTTTGGAGAAGCTGCAGAACAGAAAGGGAAGAGTGAGCTAGACCTTCCAATATATAACCAAAATTGAAAGCCTGAAACCTAGACAATATTCCGCAAGCAAGGAGAAAATAATGAAGGCATCTGAAGGAATCAAGAAAACAAAGCCTTCAACAGTGAAGAAAAATGTGAGATTTGCATCAGAATATAAACAAAAACAAACCCACATGCCAAAAACACAATGAAAAGAACACGGGAAAGGCACAGAAAATTCCACACCAAACTCTACCAACCCCATAGAGAACTATAGACCCATCTCATTAATGAACACAGATGCAAAAATTCTCAACAAAATACTCACAAACTGCATATAGACCCACAAAAAAAGATCATCCATCATGACCAAGTTGCATTCATACCAGAGATGCAGGGATGGTTCAACATATGAAAATCAGTAAATATCATAAAACACATAAATGGACTAAAAGACAAAAACCACATAATCATCTCAAAGGATTCAGAAAAGGCCTTCAATGAAATCCAGCATCCCTTCATGCTTAAAGCCCTAGAGGGGATTAGACTGGAGGGATCATTCCTCAGTATAATCAAAGCCGTATACAACAAACCCACAGCCAACATCATCTTAAATGGAGAAAAGTTAGAAGCATTCCCCTTATAGGTAGGAACTTGGCAAGGCTGCCCCCTGTCACCACTCCTCTTCAATATCGTGCTTGAAACACTTGCTAGGGCAATAAGGCAAGAAAAGGAAATTAAAGGAGTACTCATTGGAAAAGAGGAAGTCAAGCTATCCCTTTTTGCAGACAATATGAAAATTTACCTAAGGGATGTTTAAAAACTCCACCAGAAAACTAGAAATGATTAAGAGTTTCAGTAAAGTGGCAGGATACAAAATTAACCTAGAAAAGTCAGTAGCCTTCCTTTACATCAACAACAAGCAACTGAAGAAAGAATACAAGGAGACCTTCCCACTCACAATAGCCTCAAAAACAATAAAATACCTAGGAACAAACCTAACCAAAGACACCAAAGACCTCTACAACAAAAATTTTAAAACCCTGAAGAAAGGAGATTGAAGATGGAAAGACTTCCCATGCTCATGGATTGGAAAAAATCAATATAGTAAAAATGTCCAGCCTACCCAAATTAATATACAAATTCAGTGCAATCCCTATTAAAATCCCCAAGAGATTCCTCACAGGCTTGGGGAAAAAAGTCCTTAATTTCATATGGAGAAACAAAAGACCCCAAATAGACAAAGTAACCCTGAGCAAAAAGAGCAATACAGGGGATCTCTATACCAGACTTCAAACTATACTACAGGGCTATAGTCATAAAAGTCATACCAGCCTGGTACTCGCACAAAAAGAGACCTGTAGACCAATGGAACAAAACCGAAGATCCAAACTTGAGCACATACAATTTCAGCCACCTCATATTTGACAAGGGGGCCAAGAAGACTCAATGGAGGAAAGACAGCATCTTCAGCAAGTGGTGTTGGTAAAACTGGATCACCACTTGTAGAAGAATAAAATTAAACCCCTACCCCTCACCCTGTACAAAAATCAACTCCAAATAGATCAAAGATCTCAACATGAATCCCGAAACTATGAAGGTGATAGAAGAAAAAGTTGGCAGTAACCTACAAGACATAGGTTTAGGAAAAGACTTTCTAAATCAAACAGCAGCTATCCAGGAAGTAAGGTTGACAATTGACAAGTGGGACCTCATTAGACTCAAAAGCTTTTGTACAGTGAAAGAAACAATCAGGGAAGTGAAGAGAAAACCCACAGAGTGGGAGAAAACCTTCACCAGTGATACATCTGATAGAGCATTAATATCAAGAATATATAAACTACTCAAAAAACAAAGAAGAAACAAATGACTCACTCAAAAGATGGAGTAGGGGCTGGAGAGATGGCTCAGTGGTTAAGAGCATCAACCATTCTTTCAGAGGATCTGGGTTTGAATCCCAGCACCTACATGGCAGCTAAGAACTGCCTTTAAGCCAGGTTTGGTGGCACATGCCTTTAATCCTAGCATTCAGGAGGTAGAGGCAGGTGGATCTCTGTGAGTTCAAGGCCAGCCTGGTCTACATAATGAGTTCCAGGCCAGCTGGGGCTATAGGGAGATCCTGTCTCCAAAAATAAAAAATAAATAAAAAAAGATGGAGTAAAGAGCTGAACAGAGACTTCACAAGTGAGGAAGTAAAAATGGTGGAGAAACATCTTTAAAAATGGGTTCAACATTGGTAATAATTAAGGAAATGCAAAGTAAACCACTTTAAGATATTATCTCACTCCAATAAGACTGGTTAGGATCAAGAAAAGAAATGATACCAAATGCTGGAGAGGTTGTAGGGAAAGGGGAACACTCATCCACTGCTGGCGGGAATGTACAAGCACTATGGAAAGCAGTGTGGAGAACCCTTAAAAGACACAAAATGAGCCTACCACCTGACCCAACCATACCACTCCTGGATATATACCCAGAAGACTCATCCTACCACAGAGATACATGCACAGCCATGTTTATTGCAGCTCTCTTCACAATAGCAAAGAGCTGGAATCAACCCAAGTGCCCCTCAACTAAGGAGCAGATAGAGAAAATATAGTACATCTACACGAAGGTGTTCTATACAGCAGTAAAGAAAGATGACATCATGAAATTTGCAGGTAAATGGATGGAACTAGAAGACATTATGTTAAGTGAAGTAACACAGTCCCAACAAAACAAAGGACAAATGGTAGCCCTCATCTGTGGATGCTAGCACCAAGTACCTAGTTGTAAGGCAAACTGAGCAATGTTAATGTTATATTCCTCATGATCTGAAAGCAACTGTGTTCCTATATTGTGAATTCCTTAACAGTTTGTAGAATTAACCTACCAATTATTTTCAGACTTTGGAATTTTGGTATATGAGTGGAGGGTATATTTTAGAGTAATATAAAATCAAAAAGGAAAAATGCGAATCTTGAAATATGATTTGGAAATAACATAGTTTGTTTTCAGATGACATATATATATCACCTATGATATATATATATATATATATATATATATATATATATGCAATATAACTTGGAGGGAACAATAACAACAAAGAAGAAGGAGAAAAAAAAAAGAAACAAAAACCCCAACTGAAACTGAAGTTCTCCAAGGACAATGATCCTCTGCTTTGGAAAAACTCTGGAAAGACTCAGAGAAGGATGCAGGACATGTGTGGCACAGTGTGTGGACTTGGGTGGAGTGGGGGCACGGAGGGGGAAATGAGTCTAAATTGGACTGAGAAATAATGTACGATGTATGAAAAAGTTTAATAGCAATAAAATATATTAAAAAATTAAAAAATGGTTAAGTGGAAAATAAAAAATAAAAATTACATTTAATTAAGAATATAATTTTACCTTGATTTTTTAAAAATGAAATTTAGAAAACATTTTAATAAGATAATCCTTCAATTAAGATCTAAGAGGCTATATTTGAAACATAGAAAACATATATATGGTATCTTGAATATTTGACAGTAATAAATACAGGTAAAACCAGATTAACATTCTTGCTTTACTGTAATGAACAGCTTGAATTTTTTTTGTTAAAGAAGCATTTACCAAGTATTTAGCAAAGCAATTTTTTCTTTAAATTTTAAAGCACAGAGATGAATAATTATCTTAAATATATGATTATAATGTGGCACATTTCTATTATCTATACTTTAAGATGTCTTTGTAAGTCTTGAAGTAGTTTTTTTAAATGACCAATTTTATTTTTAACTGCTTAGAGTTGTTTTTACACAGGCAAAAATCTGGACATTGATAAGCCAGTTTGTTGTTTTTAAAGAGTCAGTAGTGGCCTTAAAATCATATATAGATACAGATATTCACAGAGATAAGTGATATTTCTTAATCATGGATAAGTGTTTAGCATAGCAGAATAAGAATTATCCATAGGAGAAATTGCACCCTGGATCAGGGGTAATCATCTCTTAAAATTAACATATCCTTTGGGAGCAGGAGAGATGGCTCAGTGTTTAAGAGCACCTTCTGGGGGCTGGAGAGATGGCCTATCGGTTAAGAGCGCTGACCGCTCTTGCAGAGGACCTGGGTTCGATCCCCAGCACCCACATGGCGGCTGACAGCCATCTGAAACTCCAGTTCCAGGAGAATTCCAGCTCCAGGGGAATCCGAGACCCTCTTCTGACCTCCGCGGCGTTGCACGACCCGGGTGCACACACTTGCATGCAGGCAGTACATTCGTACACATACAGAAATAAATAAAATTAAAAAAAAAAAAAAAGACAAAAGAAAAAAAATAGAGAAAAGGTTTGCGACCAGGGACACTCCAATGTTTAGAGAACTCTAGGTTGAGGAGAAATGAGCAAAGGAAAATCAGGACAGATCAGTGAAGTAGAAGAACCGAGACAGCGGTGTCCTCGCTGGAACCGTTTCCAGGAGCAAGCAATTTGTCAAAGGGGGGGGGGGCAAAAATTGTCTCTTGGGTTGGAAATGTGATGCCTGGGTGATCCAACCGAGATTTTTCTTTTATGAGGAAAGAAGAAAGTAGAAGAAAAAAGGTCACAGAGGTGGCTTTTCAAGCAGGGAAATGAGATAGTGAATGAAAGAATATAGGATCAAGGAAAGAGTTATCACTGCACAGAGCACCAACACGTAACACAGGGAAGCTTTGTATTTATATATATAATTTGAATCTAGTTTGATTGACAGTGAAGTCTAAAATTTCATATAGTGAAGAGTCTTCAATTGGCTTGATAATCTTAGCAATAGCATTTATATTTGAAGAAGACTTAGTTAAATATGAGTTGGTCGATGCAAGATGTGTCGTAAGTTTTTTCCTTTGAGTTTAATTTGGATTTGCAATTTTAGTTAACCCTTTTCAACAAGATTCCCTCAAATGAATATTTACTTAGGAGTAACATAAAACTGAATGTTTACAGAATGCATATCACTCTCTATCAGAATGAACATAAAAGAATTACAATTTACATTATAAATGTGGGAAGGAATTAAAGCGCCATGCTCCCCTTCCATGGAAACAGCCTCAGAGTACAGTGGGCGTAGGACCTGGTCTGTGATTCTTTTCCTGTTGCATTTTCTGTTCTTTTTTATAGTTGGACGGGGGCAAAGGAATGTGGGGCAAAGGAATGCCACCCCCATCTGGAAGCTTGATCCCCAGTAAAACCTAACAGAATCCTCCACACTCCCTTCTTTTTGCTGATCTAGTTGCCTAAGGGGCCCTGGAAATGCTGGGCTCCTGAACTGCTGTACATCAAAGCATAACCCCTGGACAGAACCGTGCTGCAGGATGAGCAAGAAATGAACTTCTATTACCTTAAAACTCCGAGACTTTGGTTGTTACAGTAGACAGCCTGCTTTGACCCATTTCTTTGGATAAGAAGCAAGAAGTATCCACTTTGCATTTATACCCAAGGTTAGGGCGGGTATGTAGTTTTATTTGGACTTTGTCTTTTGGGCTCATTTGGGGGACATTGTTGAAACTGAGAGACCTATACTAGGAAGGAAATAACTATTTTTCTTTTTCTGGTGAGGCCTCTTTCCCTCTGAGAACTTAAGCTACCTTTGACTTTTAGGCCTCCAAAGCTCTTATAAAAAGTGATGTAAGGAGAAACAAATATTCAGCAGTAATCCTGTGTTGGATACTTTTTCTTGCACCACAGTGTTTAATTTTCGCAATAATTCAGTAGTTACAACTAACCTCAGTTTACAGATGAAGACACTTGTCCAAGACATATCCTGAGGGAGTAGAATCAGTGTATTTTCACTGCCCAGGAAAAGAGATCCTTGAATCTAATTAACACTCTGATGTTAAAGATGCAGTCTCTTCTTTGTTTTGTGTTTCAAAAGAAGTGAGAAATAGATATGGTAATTTTTTATTCTAGGAAATAAGCAGAACTCCTGTGACTGAGTGGAGCAGGAACTCCATGTGGTGACTTAGGGGTCTGAGGTGGGGGGTGGTTAAGGAAGCAGCCTTTAGTATAAAGAGAAGTGACACTGGAAGTAGTCTTCCTTCCTCTGCAGCTCAGAGAACTCAAGGTCCCTATAATTCAGCAACTGGCTAGGATACTGGAGAGTGGATGTGAAAAGGTTGGCAGGACAGGGGAGCCTCCAGGTTCTAGAAGGGTTGGAAGTGTTTGTCAAGAGAGGAAAGATGAGCTGGAGAGATGGCTTAGAGTACAGAGCACTGATTGCTTTTGCAGAGAACCTGGGTTCAATTCCCAGTACCCACATGGCAGCTAAAAACTATCTGTAACTCTAGTTCCAGGGGATCTGACGCCTTCTTCTGACATTCATGGGCATTGTACAAAATGGGTGCACTTACATACATGCAGGCGATACACTCATACACATAAAATAAAAGTAATAAATAAAATATTTAAAAAGAGATGGAAAACATAAAACTACTCTTGTTTAGGGACAAAGTATAGGCCTGAAAGACTTCCTAGCTATTTAAATGTATAAAATGTGTTTCACATGTAATACAACACCTGTCTGGATCCTTTCATCGAACATGTTTACAATGTGCTGCTAGGGGGTTGAAGAGATGGTAATGTGTTCTCTCTTATAGAGATCCTGGGTTCCACTAGCTTACAACAGCCTGTAACTTGAGCTCCAAGAGATCCTACACCCTCTTCTGGCTTGTGTGAGCACTTACCTACACTCATGTGCAGATATCCCATGCACAGGCATATAATTAAAAAGAATAAAAATAAACAAAAGAATAAAAATAATAACACTCAGGAGGCAGAGGCAGGCAGATCTCTGTGAGTCCAAGGCCAGCCTGGTCTACATAGTGAGTTCCAGGCCAGCTAGGGCTACAGGGAGACCCTGTCTCAAAAAGACAACAATAACAGAAAAAATTAAAGATAAATAAAAAGTGCTCATACACATATTATCTAATTGCCTTTTTTTTTTTTTTTTTTTTTATTTTTTGGTCTTTTGAGAAGGGTCTCCCTGTAGCCCTAGCTGGCCTGGAACTCACTATGTAGACCAGGCTGGCCTTGAACTCACAGCGATCTGCCTGCCTCTGCCTCCCATGTGCTGGAATTAAAAGTGTGCACCACCATGCTTGGCCTAATTGGCTATTTATTTATTTTTAATTTTTATCTATTCTTGTATGTGTATTAGTGTACTGTCTGCATGCAGGTTTGTGCACCTGTGTTGTGCAATGCCGCAGAGGTCAGAAGAGGGTGTCAGATTTCCCTGGAACTGGAGTCAAAGACGGTTCTCAGCTGCCATGTGGGTGCTGGGGATCAAACCCAGGTCCTCTGCAAGAGCAGTCAGCACTCCTAACTGCTAGGCCATCTCTCCAGCCCCTATTTATTTTTATTTTTATGTGTGTGCGTATTTTACCTCATGTCTGTAAGTGTACATGTGTGTACAAACTCAAAAGGCCAGAGAAGATGTCAAATCCCCTGGAACTGGAGTTATGGATGATTGCTAGCCACCATGTGGGAACTGGGAACTGAGCCCATGCCCTCTGGAAGAGCAGCCAGTGCTCTTAGCTTAAGCCAGTCCTCCAGCCCCCGTAAGTTGTTTTTGTCAGATACACATAAACTTTCCAGTGCAACTGATAAGCCATTCTCCAGCCCACATATAGCAGTTTTTTTTTTCTTGGTCTTTTCGAGACAGGGTCTCCCTGTAGCCCCAGCTGTCCTGGAACTCACTCTGTAGACCAGGCTGGCCTTGAACTCACAAAGATCTGCCTGCCTCTGCCTCCCAAGTGCTAGGATTAAAGGTGTGCGCCACCACGCCCAGTTTTTTTTTTAATTGTTTTTTGTGATGCTGGATATATAACCAAGGCCTTGAGCATGCTAGGCAAATACTTTACCCCTGTACTATATACATACCCATAGATTGTCTGGTTTGACTCTCATAGCTATCTTGGGAAGTGATTGGAAAGGAATGATGCTCTGTTTTTAGGTAAGGCAACACTGGGCCAAATTTTCTCACCTGAAACTCAATGTTTTTTGTCAGGCTATTGCTTTTGGTGTGATCTAAGATGAACCATACAGGGTTTGAAGCAGGGAGTCCATATCTAAAATACAACTGCGATTGTTTGTCTCCAGACAGACTGCAATGTCTGCAGACCTTGACTGCAAATGGTCATATGAATGGCTAGATTGTGTGTGTGTGTGTGTGTGTGTGTGTGTGAAGTGAATGTGAAATTTACAAAGTCCTTTCTTAGTTTATTTCCTGTTGTGTCACAAAGTATTCAAGAGTTGGTCACGTATAGAGATGGAGCTTTATTTATCTCACAGCAGTAGGGTCTGAGAAGTCCAAGAGAATGGCACTAGCGTCTGCTTACTGCCTGGGGAAGGTCAGCTTTCTGCGACATAACATGGCATAAGGCATCATATAGTAAGACAGATGACATGCACCGAGAACTGCTTTTATAACAAAACCACTTCATTAATGGCGTGTTACTTATGAATAGATTAATCACATCAACAGGTCCCATTTCCAATAACGTATTATCTAAGGGATTCAGTTTCCAACAAATGAAATTGCGGGGGTGGGGGCACGATACAAGCTATAGCAGTTCTCAGAGCTTCAGGGTCCCACGTGTGAGATTTTTGGATATGTTTTGGAAGATGTGTTTGCAAGTTGGACTCTAGTCCATATGATTAAGCAAGTGGACACTTGAAGAAGTAAACATGCAGTTAAGCTTTGTTTGTCGTAACAGATCTCAAATTTACTTAACCATAATGATGGGTCTATCACTCGTTCCACATGGGACAGTAAATTTTTTTCAAAATGTGAATTTAGGAGTTATTAAAAAGGTGTAGTGTAGAGAACTGTACCTAGATTTGCTTAAAATTTTTTTGGTCTTTTTGAGACAGGGTCTCCCTGTAGCCCCAGCTGTCCTGGAGCTCACTCTGTAGACCAGGCTGGCCTTGAACTCACAGAGATCCACCTGCCTCTGCCTCCTGAGTGCTTAAAGGTATGTAGCACCATGCCTGGCTTGCTTAATTTAATTTTATATGTGTGTGGTGTATGTGTGCATACATGCCCGTGTGTGTGTGTGTGTGTGTGTGTGTGTGCACATTTGCATGTGGCTGTTCAATTGTGTGGAGGCCAAAGGTCTATGGCCCCCGCCCACTCTTCCTTAGTTTCTCTGTGAGAAAGGGTGTCTCGCTGAACCTGGGACTCACATATTTGGCTAAATGGCTGTCCAGCGGTCTCCAGGGACTTTCCTTTCCCCACTCCTACAGCACTGAGGTCACAGATGTGCTGTGTCTGGCCTTTAGATGGGTGCGTGGAATCAAGCTCGGGCCCTCACGCCTGTGCAGCAGGCACTGTATTGATGGAACTGTCTCCTGAGCCACAGAAGTGTGGATCTTCTGTTGGCTCTATAATTATGGGCACATTATTTACCCTCCATGGGTTCTAGCTTTCTTATGCATAAAATGACAAGAGGTTGAAAAGAAGATTTTTGTGTCTAAAAGTCCATCATCTTATCTCTTTAACCCTAAAACCAGTGAGACATCTGGTAGCCTTGACTATAAGTGTTGTAGCCCCTGACTCTGTAACCAAGCCTCACTTGCCTATCTTTTTTTTTTTGGTCTTTTCGAGACAGGGTCTCCCTGTAGCCCCAGCTGTCCTGGAACTCACTCTGTAGATCAGGCTGGCCTTGAACTCACAAAGACCCTCCTGCCTCTGCCTCTGCCTCCCAAGTGCTAGGATTAAAGGCATGTACCACCTCGCCTGGCCACTTGCCTATCTTTTCAAATGAAAGTGCTGAGTATCACTCTTGTCTCTTTTACCAATAAATTTCTTGACCTAAACATTTTCCCAACCAGAAAGGACATTTAAATTTTAAAAACAAATTGAGGGGCCAACCAGATGCTTTGGCAGATAAAAGCTCTACCTATGAAAACTTGCAAATCCAACTTTGATCCCCAGAACCCACATAAAGGTGAAGGAGAGAACTAACCCCATAAAGTTGTCCTCTGACCTCCAAATATTCACCATGCCATGCCCACGACCCCACTGCACACACATGATAAGAAAAAATTAAAAACAAAACCGGAAAAAACTCCCGATGGTGGCCCGTCTCCTTCCTGCATAACAGCTTGACTCCTTAGTCGCTAGTTCTTTCTTCAGCTTTCTGTTCAACACATATTGTATGTTCGATTGGTTCCTTTTAAACTGTATTTTCCTACCTTGAAGGAAACATTTCTCTGAGGATACTTTGGGTCTTATTTAAATGTTCTAACTATAATTCCACTTAGCCCAGTATATGTTGTTCATTATTTATTTATGATATTTGCATATTTTATGCTGTTGGTTATATTTTACCGGTCTTCCTGCTCAAGTTTCTGATTATCTTGGCCCATGAGTTATTTTCTCCCAAGGAATGTGTCTGTCACTGTGGGCTAAGCTAGGGATACAGCTCAAGTCTAGTCATTCTCTCTCCTGTGAACTTAACAGGAGGGATGAGACTTGGGGTGAGAGCCCCAAGCACCAGAAAACTCTGCTTCCGGTGCCCCATGTAGGGCAGCAAGCAGGCATGCTCTTAGAAGCAGCACTGGGGACAAGTCATTATAGACTGCAGCATACTACCTGTGAGGAGAAGCGGGGAGGGAATGGGAGAATGGGTGTCCGAGCTGGCCGGTTAGGCTGTGCCTGTTCCCATCACTTCCATCCCGCTGGGACTCTTGCACTCCTGTCATGTGACTATGCCAATCCCAGGTAACTCAGGCTGCTTTCCTCCCCAGTGGCAGTAGTCATTGGGAATTCTTTTCAAAGCAGAAGGGAAGTGTGATCGAGAGTAGTATTGCCGCCTGGTTCCTGCATCACCTGCCAGGTCACAGCTCCCTGCCCCTCCAGGGCCTTCTCACTGATTTCACACACCTGTCATTTTCCTAGAGTTGAATTTAAAAGCAAGGAAAGCAGTAACCTGTGTTGGTTTGCTTCTTTTGTGGTGTTCTTATAATAAAAGGAAAAGGCTACGATTCAGCCAGTGACCTAATTCATGATCCTGCTTGGCTCTCTTTTTTCTTTTTTTTTAGCTCTCATATTCTTTTGCATGATCATTGTCTGTGGGACAAGACTTTGGAATCCTGTGAATGATAGCTTTTCTGATTTTATAAAGTTCATCTTCCAGTCACGTGTGGTGGCACACCGTTAATCCTAGCACTCGGGAGTCAGAGGCAGGCAGATGTTTGTGAGTTCAAGGCCAGCCTGGTCTACAGAGTGAGTTCTAGGACAGCTGGGGCTACAGGGAGACCCTGTCTCAAAAAGATTTAAAAAAAAAATTCATCCTTCCATTTATTTGTCTCTATTCTTCTGAGAAGAAAAGCCTTTGCTCCTTAATTGAAGGTGACAGTTGTAAGAAGGCAGGAGCGTGGGATAAAGGAGGATAAATGCTTAATTGTCCCTGTAGTTACATTTTGTTAAGGATTTGATATAATAGTTATTTCTAGTGGTAAAAAAAGTTTTAATATGTTTCACATATCACTCTGGACTCATGGATTTTTTTGGTCTTTTTGAGACAGGGTCTCCCTGTAGCCCCAGCTGTCCTGGAACTCTCTATGTAGACCAGGCTGGTCTTTACCCACCTGCCTCTGCCTCTCGAGTTCTGGGCTTAAAGGCATGCATCCCCACACTCAGCTTGGACTCATGGATTTTTACCTATTGAATGTTTATAGTAATCTACAGCCATCATTCTTTTTCACATCATTTGTACCCATTTGGTTAGTGGAGCAGTTGGTCCCTACAATTCTGGCAGCTTCCTATCTACACTTTATCTTCATGTGTTCCTTTATTTTCCCACACAATAAAACATCTCTGACATAACCAGTACTTTCCTTGCCGCTGATGTGCAGTTAGCTGTTTCTCAGTGATGCTCTGCTTCCCTTAAGGGAGAGATGTTGACAGATGAAAACCTGGCTGCTCAGGGTGCATGTTGTTGCTGTATGTGCATCAACATCGCATGAACCACGGCTGTCCAGGATGCACTGGAGTCTCAGAAGCACAGTGACTTGCTAAAGAAGATAGATGCTATAGAATGATAGAGGATGAAGCCATTCCCATGGAAATAAAAATGAGCAAAACAAATAATATATCCATGCAGATTTGGCCAGACTGTAAAGAAGTCTAGGTTACCACTGAGGTGATGGTTCAGAGAGCAGAGCAAGGACACGTGGGAGGCCTCTGGGGACAGCAGTGCTCTATATTTGACTGATACATTGGCTCTCTGGGTGTTTATTTAATATGAATCATTCAGCTTAGACTTAGAAATTGTCCTTCTGACTTTTATGTTACAACATAGAAAAACAATTATAAAGGAGATGAAGTTTGTGATCTAACATTCAGCAGTGATCTTGGATTGTTTTTATTCTAAGGATATTTATGTTTGTAAGCCTTGTTTCTAGATTCTTCTAGATTCATAATTTCTGACATTTTGAGGAATTTCTCCTTTCTCAGGGCTTCTGTGACCCACTTTCTAGGGGATGGAATATGATCAGTAACCAGCAGTACTAGAATGGCTCCTAATCACTCCACTCTTAAATTCTAGGACCTTTATTTACTCCTTGCTCACCAGAGGGAGACCTTTTCCAGCTATGCTCTTTTTGAGAGCAACTGCCTTCTGCATTGCAAATGGATTATTTCAAGCCTACTACCTGACTTCTTGTGCAGAATACCCTGAGGAGTGGTACACAGACGTGCGGTTTAGTTTGGGTGAGTGAATCTGACTGCGCCTCACCCTTCCCAGCTAATACCAGTCCCACAGTGTCAGTTATCATTTCTCTCCCCATCCTCCTGCTGCAGCCTCCTCAGCATCCCCTTCTCTGCTCACATCTACTCTGGTTTTTCCTTATAGGGCAGCTGGAGAGATTGTCAACATGTATCATGCCATTTTCCGTCTCGAAATGGTCCAGTAGATTAAATACAGATTCCTCACTACTGCCTGTACGGGCCAAATGTTCTTGGTCTTTCTGGTTTCCGGTACCATTTCCTTCCTCTTCTACCCCACTTTCTGTGCTAGCTGCATAGCCTTGCTGCCTGGCTTCAAGCCTGTTCTGCCACAGAGCTTCTGTCCAGGACTCCGATTTCCAGAGTGTTCTGCCACCTCACTGAGCTGTGGAGTTGGTTCCTCCCCCTCCCTTTGCTCAGGGGTCTACCAATTTATCCTCCTCATAGAGGCTTTTCCTGAACACCTTACCAAAAGGACTGAAGAAGTTATCATTGAATTTGCCCCCTATTCATCCTCCCCACCCCCCCATCAACTTTGGGTGTTGTTCCTAAGGACAGCTGTCCGTGTTCTCTGAGACCAGGTCTTTCACTGAACTTGGAGTTGTTGATGAGGCTAGGCTGCCTGGCCAGCTAACCCCAGAGATCTGTTTGCCTCGGTCCCCTGAGCTGGGTTTACATGCCACCATGCCTGGATTTTTAAAATCTGGGGCTCAAACTCAGGTTCTCATGCATGCAACTGAAGGAAGCACATTACCAGCTGAGCTATCTCTCCAGCCCCTTTTCTCCTGTTTATAAAAAGAATTAAGGTCCAGGGGGTTTTAGTTCTTTGTACACTATTTTACCCAAATTAAAAAATAATAGGTCAGTAGAGACCATCCCTGACGCTTGTCAGTATCACCCATCATGCTCTGCACATCAACCTACTGCTTCTGTCTCTGTCTCTAGAAACTATGAATGACTTCCTGTTGCAGGGAAAAGTCCAAACCCCTCCTGAAGGCCTGAAATTTTTTTTCTCATTTTGAGACAGGGTCTTCCTGTACCCCTAGTTGGCCTGGAACTCATTATATAGATCAGGCTGGCCTTGAAATCACAGAGATCCCCCTGCCCCTGCCCCTGCCCCTGCCCCTGCCTCTGCCGTGCTGGGATTAAAGGTGTGCCCCACCACACCTAGCTTTTCTTTTTTTCTGTAACAACATCCATTTTTTTAAACAATTACTTTGTGAATAATATATATTCTATATATGTATATAATTCTAGTTTCCTCCCATCTTAGTTCCTTCTTAGGAAGACTTCCTTTGAGTTTTATTGGCAGACTTAGGTCATGTGATTGATTTTCATCCTTTCAGCCTTTATAGTGGGAGATGACCAAGGAGAAGAAGGTGGAGTTGGCTATTGAGTTAACCAACTAGTTGGTTATTTGTGAGTGAGGCAAGAGCTTGCTATTACTCAGATTTATTTCATTAGTTATATATGGCACAATGCTGTTACCTCCAGCAAGCCTTCCCCACCTCTGTCCATCACGCATCACTGTGTGTTCCAGAATTTTGCCTTAGGAAATAGCACAACTTCTCCTCCACCCAAACTTCGGATTATATCTTAGTGCTATTCTTAAACTTAGCAATTAAATATCCCTTATTTTCATTTTTAGGAAAAAGAAACACCATGGCTTGTGTGGAAAACACCAAATTCAGGACATATGTTTTGACTTGTCCCCTCTCTTCTCTCTTCTTTGACAAGGTGTCTTCTTATTTATTTCGGGGATGGGAATCAACATTCATAGTGACTACATATTGCGCCAGCTCAGAAAGCCTGGAGAAGTCATCTATAGAATTCCACAAGGTAATGCCTCTCCTGATTCTCAGATTCCCATTCTTTTTTGGAGCCTGTCTCAGGGATGACAAATGGAAGGGGTTCACGGAAGCACAACTAGTCAACACACATACCTTGGCTTGCCTCTGACTTCCCCTGTGTGCCTGTCCCTTCCTCAGTATATCTGCATTTCTATTAGGAATCCAGAAGCTTACGAGAGCTACAAGAAGGCTGGGGATGTGGTTCAATCTGTAGAGTGCTTGCCTAGGATGCAGGAAGCTCTGAGCTTGATCCCAGCACCACATAAAATCAGGCCTAGTGGTGCATTCCTACAATTCCTGCATTGAGAATTACAAGTGCAGGAAGATCAGAAGTTCAAGGTTGTCCTCTGCTATGTAGAGAACTCTGGGCTGGCTTGAGATTCATGGGGACTTGTCTCAAGAAAAGATAGTGATGGAGATAGAGATAGATATAGAGGAGAGTAAGAGAGAGATGGGGGAGGGGAGCTGCTACAAGAAAAAGGACAAGAGTCCTTTTTCCCATCCCAGGAAGGATTCTAGACTTGGGTAGGAGTAGAGGGAGTAGGCTATAGCCTCATTGCTATATATAAGGTCATCATGAACAGAGTGTGATTCTTTTCTGGGTTAGCAAATGAAACTGAAGATTTAGGGGCTGGAGAGATTGCCTAGTGGTTAGGAGCACGGACTGCTCTTGCAGAGGACCCGGGTTCGATCCCCAGCACCCACATGGTAGCTGAGAACCGTCTTTAACTCCAGTTCCAGGGGAATCTGACAACCTCTTCTGACCTCTGCGGCATTGCAGGACACGGGTGCACAAACCTACATGCAGGCAGTACATTCATACACATAAAAAAAATGAAACTGAAGATTTAGTTGTCATATTACTATCATGTATTTGTATGCCCAGTGCACATCTAGGATGTATAGTACAGCTTATTTTGAAACTCTGACTTTTTAAAAAATTTTTCTGTTAAAACCAGGGAAAACACATATTAGCTTAAGCCTAGACATGATCACTATCGTTAATATCATGTGTTTTACCTTCACTCCCCTGGAAGGTCTCTAGGGCAGTGACATGCATGGAGCAATGTGTTTTGTTATTGTGTTGCTTGTTTTTTATGGATACCTGTCTGGAACTTTTTAGAACTTTTTCTAAGTACAAGAGTTGTACTCTAGCAACAAACAGTATAGTATATATAAACAATACATATAAATGATATGTATAAGTGCCATATAAACAATAACAATTAGTGAATAAGGATGATGTCCTGTATATAATTGTATAGTTCTGTTTTATTTTTTTTAACATTTTTTTAATTAAAATTTTTGTTTTAGTCTGGACACAGTGGCACAAATCTTTAAACCTTGCACTCAGGAGGTAGAGGCAGGCAGATCTCTGTGAGTTCTAGGCCAACCTGGTGTATATAGTGAGACCCTGTCTCAATAAAAACTTTGTTTTGTGTACATGCATAGATGTGTGCAGGTGTTCATGCATGTGTGTGCTTATCTGTGTAGGGACCAGCACCTCTCCTACAATTACTCTTTCATCTTGTTTTAAAATCTTAAATTTGTGTGTGTGTGTGTGTGTGTGTGTGTCTGTGTCGTGTCTGTGTTTGTATCTGTGTGGATTTGAGCACCCATGGAGACGAGAAGATGGGGTCAGAACCCTTGGAACTGGAGTTACAAGGGGTTATGAGCTGCCCAGCATGAGTGTTGGGAACTTATCTTGAGTTCTGCAAGAGCATTAAGTGAGCCACTTCTTTAGTACTTAATCTTATTTTTTGAGACAGAGTCTGTCTCAAAATGGAGCCTGCACATTCAGCTACACTGGCTGGCCAGCCAGCTCTAAAGTAGAAACCTCCTGTTTCTACTTTCCCTGCACTGGGATTATAGGCATGTGCCACTGTGCCTTGCTTTAATTTTTTTCTTTTAATTTTATGTCTATGAGTGTTTTTGCCTGCATCTATGTAAGTGCACCTGGGTCATACAATGCTCAGTTTTGTCTTTTTTATTACTCTGCATACAGGTGGGCTGTTTACATATGTTTCCGGAGCCAATTTCCTGGGTGAGATCATCGAATGGATAGGCTTTGCCTTGGCCACTTGGTCCCTCCCAGCATTTGCATTTGCGTTTTTCTCACTGTGTTTCCTTGGGCTGAGAGCTTTTTATAACCACAGGTAAATTTTCTTTCTTTTAAAAACTGTTTTTATTCTTTGAGAATTTCATCAATGTATTTTTATCATATTTAACCCCCCCATCTCCTCTCAGACCCACCCTTACCTCGATCCCCACTCCCCACACTTCATGTCCTCTATTTTTTCAAAAGCCTATCCAATTCCATTTGTGTTCCCCAGATACTCTGGGGTGTGGGTGTATTCCCTGAAGCACGGTCAATCTACCCCTAAAGAAAACTGACTTCCAGCAGCTATCAATTGCCGGTAATCCCTCCAGTAGTAGGGCTGGGGTTTCTTGGCCACCTCTCGCTCCATACTAAAATTTTGTCTGACTTGGGCTTACACAGGTCTTGTGGATGTTGTCACAACTGCTGGGTAATCATCCGAGCAACTGCCCTATTATGTTCAGAAAACAGTTTTGTTGTATCATTCACCACCCCTGGCTCTTTTTTTTTTTTTTTTTTTTTTTTTTTTTCTGTCTTTTTGAGACAGGGTCTCCCTGTAGCCCCAGCTGTCCTGGAACTCACTCTGTAGACCAGGCTGGCCTTGAACTCACAAAGATCCACCTGCCTCTGCCTCCCAAGTGCTAGGATTAAAGGCCCCTGGCTCTTACCGTCTTTCCTCCCTCTCTTCCGCAGTGTTCCCTGAGCCTTTGGGGAAGGCTATGATAGAGATGCTCCATTCAAAGCTGAGGACTCTATAGTCTCTTATTCTCTGAACGTTGATCAGTTGTGGGTCTCTGTGTTAATCTCCATCTGCTGCAAGAAGAAACTTCTCTGATGAGTTCTGAGAGATGCACTAATCTATGGGTATAGAGATAAACCATTAAGGGTCAGTTTATTCTGTCAATTTAGCAGAATAATACTAGTGGGTTCTCTGCTATGGCCCATGACCTGTCTAGCCATCGGTTCTTGACCCTGATAATAGTGTCAGGTATGGGTTTATCTTGTGAAGAAAGCCTTAAATCCAATCAGAAAGTGGTTGGTGATTCCCATAACATTCATGCCACTGTTGCACAGTGGTACATCTTGCCAGGTGGTTTGTTGCTGTAGCTCACACTGGGTGATATTGATGATTACTTGTCTCTTCCATAGCATGTGTAACACCTTGCAGCACTATGATAGCTAGCCAGTAAGGATGAAGTTTCCAGGTTAGTACCGGCTTGATTTCTCCACATTGGATGACTCAAGTAGGTAGTGTTTTTAGCAGAATGGTCTTACCATCAAGTTCTGGATAGCCAGGATTGTTTGAGGGACTATGAGCGCCCTCACCCCCAACAACAACTCAGAAAGAGAGCACCCATTCCTAACATTGGGCTTTTTATAATTTGTTATCCTGTGGTGTATGCATATTTTAGGAATCTTATACAGCAGTAGGTTCCCAAATGACTTCTTCAAAAGGCCTTTAGAGCCAGTATCTCTCCCCATTCTCCTTCTCTGCTCTGCCCTGCCAGTTACACCCATTAGTCCTTTGGTTCCATTATTTCCATTTCTACCTTTCTATTGCTGCATTTTATCTTCCTTCCTCTGAGTCCCCTCCCATCCCAAGAAGACACCGTCTTCTGACCCATTACTAGTTTCCTGACCTCTATAAGATTTGTAAATGAAACATATGTAAAGTTTCAAAGTTAGCACTGACATATGTGAAAAAGCACGTGACCTTTGTCTTTCTGGATCTGAGTTTCCTCATTCAGGATGATTATTTATAGCTCCTTCTATTTACCTGAAAATTTCATAATTTGTTTTTCTTAATTGTTTTGATTTAGTTTTAGTTCATGTATACTAGTGTTTTGCATACACGTATGTAAGTGCACCCATGTGTGGAATGACTTTGGAGGTCAGAAGGGGAAGTTGGATCACCTGGACCTGGAGTTAAGGATTATTAGTCACCATGTGGGTGTTGGGAACTGAACCCAGGTCCTCTGCAAAAGCAGCCAGTGCTTTTAACTGCTGAGCAATCTCTTCAACCTCAATTTAGTTTTTTCATTTTAAAAATATTTTGCTTATTATTTTTCATTTACATATCTGAGTGTTCTGCATGTAAGAAGTGCACTATGTATATGCAGTGCCTGCTGAGGCCAGAAAAGGTTGTTAGATCCCCAGGTCCTCTAGAAGGACAGCAAGTGTTCTTAAGTGCTGTGCCATCTCTCCAGCCCTTTCCCCCAATTCTGTTTTTCTTAACAGTTGAATAATATTCCATTGTGTAATATACCATATTTTCATTGTCCATTCATCAGTTCACAGTTAAAAGTTTCAGTAAAGGTGTGTCTTAGCTTCATTTCCTGCTGGTGTGATAAAGTACCCCAATGGAAGAGACTTAAAGGAAGAAAGCATTTATTTATCTCTCTGTTCTGGGGACAGACCATCACTGCAGGGGAGTCAAGGCGTGAGGACCACAGCGCAGCTAGTCACATCACATCCACAGTCCAAAGCAGAGAGCAGTGACTGAGTGACCTTCTACTGCTCAGCTTGTCTCTCCATCTTATCCAGTCGAGGATCTCCTGCTGGGGGGCGGTCCTGCCCACAGTTAAGATGGGTCTTCCCACATCAATTAATTTAATCAGGACGATCCCCCACAGACGTCCTGGGGATGTTGACTCTCATCTAAACAATCCCTCACAGGTGTGCCCTGTGGCCTGCTTCCCGAGTGTTAACGTGACAGTGCCACCGTGAGATGGAGGGATTTGCATGGAATCAGATTTAGAAACCTAAGATAGTATTTTCATGAAGAAAATTCAATATAATAATGTAAGTTATCAAATTCTGAGTTTCTTTCACTGAAGTTGGAAAGGGGCTGGAGGACAGTAGCATATTTTCTAAAGAGCAAAAGCAAGGTTGTATAGACAGACAGATTCCACCGAAGTGATGATCTTGTTGAAGAGGGCTTCCTACTATCCTGCCCAGGGCTGGGCTGAACAGTTGATGGGAGAGGGAAAGACATTTTCTTCAGTGATGTGACCAATGGTTAAGCTTTCATGCTCCTGAAAATCATCTTGCCTATGCTTGTGTAAGCAGCCCTAATGAAACTCATTGGATCATTAAAAAAAGTCATGAAATTAGAAGGGGGGACTAGGTGGGCAGAGGAAGGGGATCAGAGAGAGTGGAAGGGGGCACAAGAGAGGGCAATACGACATGAATGTGATCCAAACACATTATGTATGTGCACAAACATGTCATAATAAACATTGTTGTGTATAATTAATATATGATAATTAAAAATTAAAATAAAAGACAGTGTCCTAGCAGTGAGCTGATTGGCCCAGGTTCTGTGCCTGGTGAGGCAAAAGAAACTTCCATGTCCAGGCTTCTCTTCTGTCACATCTTTTGAAGTGTGTTCCATGGGTGAGACTACTTTCCCCAAATGTTCACAGATAACTTCGGTGCAGCCAGGATCTTGCTAGTTTTGCTATGCAGCCCCAGACCTCGAACTTGCACTCATCTAGCGTCCACCTCCTAAGTGTTAGGATAACAGATACGTTCCATCAGGATTGAGTGGCTATTTTCAGATTACAGCCCAGGTCTTTTTTTTTATTATTATTATTGATGCTTTGTGCATTTCATACATCATTTTCCAATTCAGTTCACAGCCCAGGTCTTAACTGGCTTGCTAGAAAGGAAAAGCAAGTAGGTGAACATGGCTGTGCCATCTCCTGGCCGATGTTGGAACTGCAGTAACTTAAGGCCTTGCCTTGAAGGTTGATCTAAAGCATCAGTACCTCCTCAGGCCTGGCTAAGAAAGGACAAGGGAGGTGAATGAAAGTAGTAATGTATTGTTATCCATTTTAAAACTGAATGGGAGCCGGCCGTGGTGGCGCACGCCTTTAATCCTAGAACTCGGGGAGACAGAGGCAGGCGGATCTTTGTGAGTTCAAGGCCAGCCTGGTCTACAGAGTGAGTTCCAGGACAGCTGGGGCTACAGGGAGACCCTGTCTCAAAAAGACCAAAAAAAAGAAAAAAAAAGAAAATATCTCTTCCTTCATCAGAGACCATTAACTGCCTACAGACCCTCAGGGAGAGGTCAGGTCCCATGAGTCTCTCCCAACTAACTATGATTATCTACCTATAGCTCCTGAGGCAGGGGTCCCTCCCTTGGCCATGATAAGATGTTGACAGGCCCAATCTTGTGCAAATCTTGTGAGTGTATCTCATCTGCTGTGGGATCCAAAGTGCAATGGTGGTGATATCATAGTCTGAAGACAGCGTTCTATCTCAGAGTGCTGGAGGCCTGAGGTCTGGGATTAAGGTGAAGGCAGAGCCATACTCTCTGGGATGGCTGGAGGAGGCTCACCACCCCTGGCGTTCGGTGGCTGGTGGTTGTCTCATTCTCACCTCTGCAGGCCTTCACGTGGCTCCTGCTCTTAAATTCTTTCAGCCCCATCTTCTGTGATGCTCCTTGAGTCTGGAGTCTTGGAGAAGATGACACAAAAGTCTTTTCTATAGATGAGCATTCCATTGTCCCTTACTTTTGGAACTTTGACCAGTTGAGTCTGCAGTTACCTGTGCTCCCTGCAATAGGAAGCTTCTCCCACAAGGCTGGCTGTAGCACTAATCTAAGTGTATAAATGTAATTATTTAGATGACAGTTTGATGGGCACATCATGTCCATTTAGCAAAACAATAACAGTAACTTCCCCACTAGGGGCCATGACCTCCAGTCACAGGCTTTTGTGGAGCAGGCCTCAGATTTCATCAGCAAGCTGCTGGCTACCCCATTACTGACTTGCTGCTATTGAAACAGTTACCCAAAGTTTTGGGGAGATTCTAGATCCCTGCATTTCCCGGCAGACTCCAGTGGGTACTTTATACTGCCTATTAAAAAAAAAATCTGGATGTATCTTAAGATTTACCATTTTATCAATTTTCAGATGCAAAGTTGAGTGGCTTTGAGTTCAGCCATTGCCAGGAGCCTTGATGTATTACTTTTATTTCTCAGCACATGCAATCTCGATACTGACCAGAGGCAGCGTGTAGGCAAGAATGGAGGATGGCACATGGTCACCAGGAATAGCCAGGGGCTGAATAACTAGCAAACTCTACTGCTGGCCACTGTACAGTGTTTATAATTATTTAATTATTCCTTCTTTTCTTGTCTTTTTAGGTTCTACCTCCAGATGTTTAAGGACTATCCAAAATCTCGGAAAGCACTTGTTCCATTCATCTTTTAAAGAAACTAGGTTTTGGGGCTGGAGAGATGGCCTAGCGGTTAAGAGCACTGACCGCTATTGCAGAGGACCCGGGTTTGATCCCCAGAACCCACATGGCGGCCGAGAACCATCTGAAACTCCAATTCCAGGAGAACTCCAGTTCCAGGGGAATCCGACACCCTCTTCTGACCTCCGCGGCATCGCACGACATGGGTGCACAAACTTGCATGCAGATAGTACATTCATACACATACAGAAATAAATAAAATTAATAAAAAATTGTTTAAAAAATAAAAAAAGAAACTAGGTTTAAAAAAAAAAAGGAGGAAAGCTTCCACAATACTAGTAAAAACTGTCAAGCTGCTGAAACTGTAAATTGTGAACTATAACTGAATTTACTCACATACATGTACATGATATGATAGTGGGTCTCATGGTATTATGCCGGCTGGCCTAGGCATGCTCAGTAGTGCCTGCTTGCACTTTACCCTTGCCCTCCCAGGGAGCTCTACCTTGATTTCCTATCAGAGCTTCAAAAAGGCCTTTTCTAAATGGAGAATTTTCTTCTTAGCTATCCCTTCTAGAAGCTTCCCTATTCCATTTGTATTATTTTTCATAGGCTGATTGTGAGGACATGTGGCATTGATATACTCTGTCAATGTAGGGCAGCTTTGTAGTTATGAATCTTTAGGCTGACATTAAGAAAAGTGAAATAATCACGTTTGAAGAAAAATGGGTAGGGCTGGAAATTATTAAGCAAAAAGACTCAGACAAATACTGCATGCTTTCTTAAAACATCATATGTGGATCCTAGACTTTATATATATATATATACATATACATATGTGTGTGTGTGTGTGTGTGTACGTATATATGAGTATGTGACAGGGCCATATAGGTCATGAAACCAGGAAGGAGACCATGAAAAGGGAGAAAGAGATCTTGGTGGGGAGGAGAAAAAGAAGGTGATCAAGTATCTGTGGCATGGAAGCAGAAGGAGGCTCCTAGGTGGGGAGGGAGGGGACCAACAAGAGAAGGGACAGGGATAAGAGAGGAGGGAGGGGAGGAGGGGAGGAGGGGAGGAGGGCCAACAAGGAAAAAGGATATATGTGGTGAAACCCATTACTTTGTATGCTAATTTTGAAAAAAAAAAACCCCATAAAACCAAAAAAGGATGTTTGGATTAAAGGTGATGCTTACAGAATTTGTTAAAAGTAGACCTTTTGTGTGTCCCTAGAGTGGCAGAGATTTCCATTCTGAAGTCCCATAGACCCAGAATACTCCTAAAAGAAAGCCTAGTCACACCTTCCTCCTCTTTAATTAGAAAGATGAGAAAGGGAGAATATAATGAAGGAGCCCTGTATGCACTGATGTATCAGCCCTAGTCTGAATAAACCCATTGGCCTTCTAGAAGATTCCAAAAATTCTGTTAGAAGGATCACAACCTCGTCTCTAACTCTGTATGGGTTTTCTTCGTGGTCAGGTTTTACTGACCACGAAGAAAACATGGCCATGAGAGAACACAGGTATCATGTGTTGCACTGCGCTAAGCTCTCACGGTCGTGGGAACTGACGATCTCCCAATCTGGTGAACGTGTCAAGGGAAGGTATTTGGTGCATAAGAGCCTCAACCAGATGTCTTCAGTGACATAAGTACAGCAGCAGCCTCAAGCACATTTCTTCTGGAATTTCTTCATCACAGTCCTTGGAACATCTTCAAAACCACATATCCCAGCAGTAGCTTGAACATCAGCCTTAAAAGTCCCAAGGGCAGAAGGCTGATGACTGCAGACATGTGCAGAAAGCCTACTTTGTTTAGTTCAGACAGGGTTTCACACATAGTTTGATTTCTTCCTTTCTCTTTTCTTTTGCAGTTACAGTTTCAAAATTTTAAAATTAGGAGGTTTCCGCATAAAACAAAAATGTGGCATTCTGGTTTTCTTAAAAAACTTGGAGAGAGACAGAAGGTAATGGAGGGTGAATGTGACCAAAGTACTATTTGTCTGAATGAAGATTTATGAAACCCCTTGTTTTGCACAGGGAGTTTATGCTGGTAAAACCTGGAGAAGCTTGCACCCAGATGCTGCATTCCCACTTGAGATCTTGAGACCGAGTGCATGTGAGCACTCAGTGTGCAGCCTTTCATGAGGGGGTGGCTTCACTGAAGAGGCCAAAATGTGAACTCTGTAATGGGGGGTTGAACATTTGAAAGCATGTGCCTTCTCAGACCCAGGCTTCTGACTTCAACACCATTTTGCAAACTTTCTTGGGAACTGAGTACCGGTTTTCTCATGTGGTGCTAAGTACAGAAACCCACTGTGTAAGGGAACACATGGATGACGTGGGATCTGAGGATATGGTGTGGAAAGTGCCAATGATAATGATTGAAGTTAAGTGTTCTTGGTAGTCATGAAATGTCACTCAGATCCTGATTCTCAACTAAATTTGAATAAAAAGATCCTGGGACTTCTGGAGACTTTGTCAGTGTATTAAGCTGTGTTTTTGCCCTGTCCTCCCTCCTCTCCCTCCCCTCCCCCCTCCCCCATCCCACTTTTTGGTGTTGCTGCTTTATTTATTATCTCCTTTCTTCATTTTGCCAATCTGAAATCAGAGGATGCCAATAGAAAAGAAAGTATGATTGGCAGAGCTCTTGAATCACAACTCAGAATTCCAGGAGGTGCAACAAAGGTGAAGGGAAGTGTGTCAAGTTTAGCTGCACCTGCAATTTCAGGGATACCCACTGGAAAATGCACTCATTGTTAGTGTCAGCTTTCAGACACTAAAACCAGTCACAGGTGATGGAATCAACTTATAATGAGAAAGGTTTATTTTAGCTTACGTCCAGGATTGCTTGGTCTGACTGCTTTGGACCTGTGGCAAGGCAGCATACCGTGGTGAGAGCGCAGCCCACCCGACTCCACCTCCAAAAGTTCCATCATATCCCAAGCAACACCTTTAGGGAACTCTTGAGATCCATGTCACAGTACTCAGAGAGATAAACCTTCGTGTGTGTGTGTGTGTGTGTGTGTGTGTGGTTGCGTCAGAGTTCACCTGAAATAAAAGATTTTTAATTTTCTTCATGACACTGAAAGCCAGTATTCTTAGACTCTTTATTTGGAGGCAAAGATGTAGTTGGTAGACTGCTTGCCTAGAATGCATGAGGTCCTGGGTTCAGTCTCCAGCACCATAGAACCATAGAACAAAGGGATGGGGGTGCATCCCATATATATATATATATATATATATATATATATATATAGATATTGTGTGTGTTGCATTCATTATAATAATGCACATTCATTATTATAATAATACACACATATGTGTGTGTATGTATGCATTCACTATAATAGGCCTGAATGTGTGCTTGTTCCATGGACATATTCCTAATTTCTTCCCCTATTTTCTCTAAAACCAGAGTGCAACAAAATCATGAATGGGACTTTCTCACTTTGTCAGTGTTTCCATACCCAGATGCATGGTCTTGCTCTCATCTGCTTGCTAGTCTGAGCATCATCCCACCATGTCCCTTTCAGGCCAGAAGTCTTTTTCACAGCAGACTTCCACAAGAGACACCTGGCAGAGCCCATGAGTCCAAACTCTCTCACTCAACAATAATTTATTGGATATTTACTACATGAAAAACACCAATGAGTGCCAGAGATTGAACCCAGGCCCTGATCATGCTAAATGCATGCTGTGCCATGAGCTACTACACAGCCTTGAGGATGTTGTTGGGTCAGAGATGCCCCTTGGGTGCTGCTGCCATGCAGGATTGTGTAGAACTCATGCAGGGGACACTTGACAAGCGCTCTGGTGCTGGGCCCCAATTCAGACCACACATGTGCCGTCTTGGCCTGTCTGTGAGTCAACAGTTTTATTCCCAGAGGATCGCTGTAAATCTGAGTGACACAAAAGAGTCTTTCCAGCCTTGGGATAGTAGAGATGACCTCTGCCTTTAGCGGAGAATTTTCTATTCACAAATTCCCCCATCAGCCAGGCCTTGCCTTCCTAAGGAGTTTGTTCTAAAAGGCAAAAGGAGCTCTGGTGGGAAACTAGCAGCTAAATTTTCAATTGAGGGGCCATAAACTCTTCCAAGAACAGATAAATGAACCCATGGTTCCACCCATATAGTTTTACAATAGCTGTCTTGACACTGGTTACCCCATGACAGTTTTACTAAGAAGCAGATGAGCTACTCCTGGCGAGGCAATGGGCCTGTGACGAGTCATCTCCTCTCCTATCTGGCCTTTGATTCTCTAATGGCCCAAGGTCAGGGGCTTAGGCAGGACAAATGAACAGGTTAACAGCAAATGCGAAGTAAATGAATCCTTCTCAAGAAGGCTGCTGATTGTTTTACAATGTGAACTCCATCCTATGACAAAACAGAGTCTTGGAGCCAGGGGATGGTTCCTGTGCTTGGATGATTTAATTTCTCAGGAAGATGTATTTCTTCTAAGTCGATGGAGGTGTGATCATAGAGGGTCCTATGTTAGGAGTGTGGAACAGCCAGCATCCAGCTGTGTCGGTCCTTCTAGTCTTGGCGCTTAAGTTCCAAGTTTATTTTGGCTGAGTGCAGCCTGGGTCCCGCTGGATGGGGGATACCCAGCACCCTTCCTCACCCGCCAGCAGCTGGGAGGAGGAAGAGGCAGGAAAACGGAGTGTGTGGGGAGTTATTTGCAGGGCTGCGAGAAGGCTGGTAGGGAAACGAGACTGAGCACCATGGATGGGGGTCCCTTGCTGACACAGGCTTCTCCCCTTTCCTTCTGTCTGACTGCACAGGTCTGATTCTTTCCTTATGCTTCAGAGAAAGAAATTCTCCTTAGGAGGAGAACAAGCTCTTCCTACAGCTCCATTTTCATACGATTCTGTAAACACAAGCCATACGGATGTGCCTCGAGCAAGAAATAATTCGGTTGTGTTTCTGTCAGCTCACCTCATAAAGATGGTTTTCCATCTTTATAGAAGTGATCCTTGTGAGAAAGAGATGAAGTAAGGTTCTGAGACATGTGGGGTGGCATCCAAGTTCCATGAGGCCCATGGGGAGAGGGAACAACCAGCCCACTCATAATGTGATTTTCCTTTATTACAGAGGCTCCAGAAAGATGATCCTTTCTTGTAGAGATCCACATATTTTCTCCCTCAATGTTGACTAGAAAACAAATACCAATTAGGCCCATTAATAAATGCTCTTTTCTTCATTATGAGCTATCTTTCAGATACTATCTCAGTAAAAAATTCTTTGTGGTGGTTTATCAGAGGATCAGCAGCCAACATGTAATAAGTAGAGGTATGTGAAAATAGGAGCAGTAAATAAAATAAAGCCATATATAATGCATGACTGACAAGGCACATTGGAGGCTCATAGGATGGTGGTTAACTTAGTTTAAATTGGGGGCTACATTCCCCAAGGAAAGGAAGAAAAGAGGAAACAGCTGTTAAATGCACAGTGTCATGAGATAAAAGGAAAAGGTTATGGGAATGCTGTGTTAGGCTTTCATAATTGTGACAAATAATGGGAAAGGTGGACTTAGTTCGGCTCATACTTCCACGGGTTTTGGTGTGTAGTCAGCTTCTGCTCTGATGAGGCAAAACAGCATGTCAGAAAGGCGTGGCCAGGAAGCATGGAGGGGCAGGAAGGGACGGGGTGAGCTAAGCCCTTCAAAGGAATTCCCACAGTGACCTGCATCCTTCAACCAGGCTCCACCTCTCAATAATCTGTCCAGGATCCATCAATGAATCAAACTATTGAGTAAGTCAGAACCTTTATGGTCTGTCTCTGGAAATCTCTCACAGACATACCCTGAGGTGTTATAATCATAGGCATTACTCCATCCAGTCAGGTTGATAGTGCAGGTCTACGATCACAATGTGATATGTTGAACAACTTTACAATAAAGGAGGTGGTTGCTTTTGCCTAACTTAAAGAACCTTCCTTTAGAAAGACACAATACCTCATCACTCATCTAACAATGAGAAAAAGACATGATGTAGAAAATTATGGCTACTGTGGTTTTTACTACCTTGAGCTAGGGAAGCAACCAAAAGAACTGGATTCTGGGGTGGGGGGGTGATCCAGGTATATCAAATGTTTCTCTTAGGACAAAGAATCAGAGGGGACTTCTATAAGAGTAGGAGGGGGGCTGGAGAGATGGTTCCAAGGTTAAGAGCACTGACTGCTCTTGCAGAGGACCCGGGTTCAATTCCCAGCACCCACATGGTGGCTAAGAACTGTCTTTAACTCCAGTTCCAGGGGAATCTGCCGTCCTCTTCTGACCTCCGCGGCTTTGCACGACATGGGTGCACCAACCTACATGTAGATAGTACACTCATACACAAAAAAAATTTTTTTAAAAATTAAAAAGAGTAGGAAGAAAGAAAAATGGGGTTCCTACTGAGTTCTTGCTAATAGAGAGGGACCCAGCATGAGAGTGTAGAATCCCTGAGGCCTCAGTTACTAGGATGTCTAGTAGGGTCACCAACCATCCTGATCTGCCCAGAGCTAATGAGTGCCAGGGAAATACGATTTCACGTGTCCACTGGGAAGGTCCAGGTCATTCTGAGTGATACTTAGTGTACTATCTTGGTCTTTTACCCAGACCTTTAGTTGGAGCTTACAAGACCATCTGTGGGCAAGAAAGGAGAACTGAAGAGGCCCCTTGTTGGTTGTAGAGGCACAATGCTCAATAATCCATCCCCTCAAGCATTCCAAAAGTAAAAGGGAAGCACCGCCCTCTATGGGAGGGGAGGGTTTTGGTTTACTTTCCGTTGCTGTGATAAAAACCATGACAAAAAAAA
>VZQC01003674.1:1010518-1090832 GCA_009823505.1 Rhizomys pruinosus | reverse complement strand
CTGCACACAGTAGGCTGGGCACTCCAAGCCCACCTGTGAAGGGATGGTTCTGCACACAGTAGGCTGGGCACTCCAAGCCCACCTGTGAAGGGATGGTTCTGCACACAGTAGGCTGGGCACTCCAAGCCCACCTGTGAAGGGATGGTTCTGCACACAGTAGGCTGGGCACTCCAAGCCCACCTGTGAAGGGATGGTTCTGCACACAGTAGGCTGGTCACTCCTGCAACAATTAGCAATGGCTCTCAGACCAACTTGACAGAGGAAATCTCTCAGTTAAGATTCCCTCTTCTCAGGAATGTTTAGGTTGATAGCAAGTTGACAAAAACTAACCAGCACAGGGAGGAAACCTGTCTTTCCTCAGTGCCCAGGGAAAGGACCACTGCCATTAAGGGAGGGGACAAAGCAAAAAAGTTATCAGGAAAGAGGACATCCAGGATTCTATCCTGTCACCAGTTTCCTGTCATATTGCCAAAGGAGATAGGAGAAAGTAAAAGTTATTTCTCCTCAAGAGATGAGGCAGAACATCCTACCGGTCCCATACCAGTCTTCTGCCTGAGAATGAGTATTAGCAGCTGGTAGATGAGGCAGAACATCCTTGAGGGAGCGGGAAAACAAAAGCCATCTGTTTGCAAGGAGAGGGTGGGAACCCATCCGGATCAGCATCCTTCAGAGATGCAGGTGGCAAGAAGCGGGGAACTTTCTCCTGCCCCAGAATCCCCCACAGTTGAGAATCTTGTTGTAGGAGGGTAGGGTATGGAACAAGGAGGCTGCGGAAGTCTCACTATGGTGGTGAGGGCCATGCGGCCGTTTTAAGTCTGAGGCTAGAAGAGTTGGGACCAAGAAGCTATGGAATGTCCAGCATAAACCTCATATTTAAGGACGACACTGACAGTCCATACTGAGAACATAGAGAGCCACTTCTGTGGTACACTGTGAGACGAAGTTTCTAGAATCCGAGGGTAAGTAAGGGTCAAGGAATAATTCCTCAGGCCTCACGCTGACGCTTGGCTCTAATTTTATGAACCCCTCCATCTTCACTGCTTTTCTACTTCCTTATCACATGAAGGTTTTTTTTTAACTCAATTCTTCCTTCTAAGCTTTTGCTTCTCTTCCAACCAAACCCAGTTGACTCCCATTCCACAGCCAATCTGAATTCTTCTTCAGAGTCCTGCGTAAGACTCATTCTCTTCCTCAAAGTTTCCCTCCCCTCTGGAGGAAAGAGAGCCTCTTCTTCCTTCCTCCCACTGTCTAGCCTTTTCTCCTTCCCTCCCCTGTCTTTCTTTTCTTTCTTTTGCTTTCTTCTTTCTTTCCTTCTTTTTTCTTTCTTTCTTTCTTTCTTTCTTTTTTTCTGTCTTTCTATCTGTCATCTCCCTTTTGCTTGTGTTTTCATGTGTGTAGACCATGTGTCTGTGTGTATGGGTACGTATGCATGGATATATATTTATATGTTTATATATATATATATGGCTGTCTTCCTTACTCAAGGCGGGGTCTCTCGCTTGAACCCACAGTTTGTTGATTCAGGTAATCTAGCTAATTAGCTTGCTCAGGGTGTGACAGGAAAACTGTGACAGGAACCACTGCTTTCAAATCAGACACTGGGGACCCAGTAGGAGTCGCAGCTTCTGTTCCTTCTCCTGCCAGCAACAGGCTCAGGGAGTCATCACCAAAGCCTGAGCCCCCGGTAGTGGGTTCTTTACAGTATTTCTAGATAATCGATCATTTAGACCCAGTCCAGCACTGGTGGGTCCTGGTCATGGAGCTTTCCAGCCTATATAACTGTGGGCCATGCACGGGGGTCTATGAGACTTGGGGCCAGGCACAGGAGTCTCTACATGGGTCAAGACAAGGACATGAGCTGAAATTCCAAGTGGGGAAGTATAGTTACAGAAGCAAAAGGGAAGTTTCAAAATGTACCTTTTTTCTCTTTTTCTTTTTTTTTTTTTTGGTCTTTTTGAGACAGGGTTTCCCTTGGTCTCAGCTGGCCTGGAGCTCACTATGTAGACCAGGCTGGCCTTGAACTCACAGAGATGTGCCCGTCTCTGCCTTCTGAGTGCTGGAGTTACAGGCACATGCCCCCATGCCTGGCCACCTGTTTTCTTAAGCAGACAAGAGGACTGGTTATCTTGGGTAAACTGGAAGCTGTTTTCTTAAGTCAGTAGGAGGGCTGGTTTCTTAGGCTGCTTGCTCTGGGATTTTCTCAGTTAATTTTGGTTTTCTTTCCCAAGGGGAATTCCCTGTCTCTGTCTCCCCATCACTGATCACAGTGATTACAAGCAGGAAGCTACCTTGCCCAGCTTTTACACAAGTGTTGGGGATTAGAAGCCCAGTCTTCATGATTGTATTGTGAGCTCTCTATCTACTGAGCCATCTCCCCAGGCCCTGGAGGAAGGATAAGCTCTCTCGACTGACTTCTTATTAGTTCATTTCTCTGTGGTCACAGGCACTGTGATCCTGGTTGATACTGTTTGGTAGGCTCATTGATCAGTCCTGGGTGCCTTCCTTGTCTGCTGTGTGGTCCCGGATCCAAGTCTGTACCACGTTTCCTTTAACACAAATCTCTGTGTGGAGGTTCCCGGAGTTCAATAACTATTGGTTTGACAGGCAACTACAGAATTATGTTGACTCACCCTGGTTCCTTTTGCTCCTTTCCTTTTCTTACCCACGGATATGACAGGATTCATAACCTCAAATTCAGTTAGATGCAGGCTGTGCTGTCTAATTGTGGTTGTCAACTTGACTGGATTAAGAAACACCTTGGGATTAATGGAGCAAACTTTTAAGTGCGTCTATGAAGACATTCCCAGAAAGGAACTGTCCTGCATGTTGGTGGCACCATTTCTATGGGCTTGGATGCTGGACTGAATGAGAAGGTGAGGGGGCAGTAGCGAGCCAGCTAAGCACCAACACTCTCCCTGTTCTGCTTCCTGGTCCGCTCAGATATGAGCAAGCTCCTGTCGCTGTCTCCCTGTTGTATAGCAATTCACTCCTAGGTGAAAGAATAGGATATTCTAAAGGGAGGTAAACAACAGGCTGTTCTAAAAGTAAACAACTCGATAGCTTCAGGAAGTCCCCGAAACTGACCAGATTCATAGGACAACCCCCCTCCTGTCCTTCCCCAAGCATATATAAGCCCTAAGGACTTCTGAGTGACAGTTGAGCTGCCTAGAAGAGGCTCAAACCAGTCAAGCCAACTGGAAGAAGCAGAGACCAGCTTTGAGCTGCCTGAAGGCTGTACAGCCGGCTTCTACTTTCATATGTCACCCATGCTTGAATGGACTTTTGGTGATGCAGCTGTCTTTAAGTCATTTCTGCTTCTGTAAGTAACCTCTCACCCATACTCCTGTAAATAACCCCAAACTCATTGGTTCATCAAGTGGGACTTTGAGGGGTTCTTACTTTGGTCAGTAATCTGGGGTCCGTCGACATTTGTTCACGACTCCACAGGAATACTGTCATAAAATACTTCTTTTCAAACCATGAGTCAAATACTTTCTTCCTCCCTTGAGATATTTCTTGTCAGGCAGTTGGTTACAACAGTGAGAGAAGTAGCTAAGACCCAGGTTGAAAACAAACCAATGGTCTTTGATTTCAACCCTAATTTCCAGGTGTGGTGTCAACATGTAGGAAAAATTTGAAAGATTTGCAAATTCGTGAACACCTTCCTGAAAAGAGTTCTCATCTAACCAAATGTCGATTAAACATTTGGGGAGGGAGGCAGGGCGACCAAGATGCCTCCTACAAGTGCCGTCAGCAGAACTGTTCCTGTTTTGAAATGTAGGAATTTGGGGCTGGAGAGATGGCCTAGTGGTTAAGAGCGCCAACCGCTCTTGCAGAGAACCAGGGTTCAATCCCCAGCACCCACATGGCAGCTCAGAACTGTCATTAACTCCAGTTCCAGGAGAATCCGACGCCTTCTTCTGACCTGTGCGGCATTGCATGACACGGGTGCACAGACCTACATGCAGACAGTACTTTCATACACATAAAAAAAAATATATATATATGCCCGAGTGAGTAGTGAGTAGGGTGGCACGCACTCATTCAGCGTGTTGCTTCTGTTTTACCAGCAAGGAGTTGCTCTGTCTCCTTCATCAAGAACCTAACATCGTGCGTAGCCTTCGGCCCTCCGAGCTTAGCTCTGTACCAAGTCACTGGCTTGTGCTTAGTCACTTGTGTGCTTAGAATGTTGTTCTGTGGCGAGGTGACATGTAAAAGTTTTGTAACTATGTACTGAGGATTTTCTCCAGCAAACAAAGGCTCTGGATCAAGGGATCTGCAGGCTTCCTTCCATGAAGTTGGTCTTCAGTACCACTAACAGTTGATAATTTGTTCAAAGAGAATCAAAAAAACTTGAGTCCTCAAGCGTTTCTTTAGACCCATCCATCTGTTGCAGATGCTTCGCTCTGCTGAAGGGTGATGGCCAGAGAATATTCTTATGTGGATGTATTAACTGGTCTTCTTTAGAAGACCAGTTCAGAGCCTCATATATGCACAAGTGGGGTCCAAGGAAAGGCTTCCTATGTGGGCCAGAGGAAGCAGGTGCTTGTGGGGCAGAGGCTGGACGATTCCCACTGGCTTACCACTCTGCTTTTGTCCTCATGGGGCCCGTTTTGTAAAAGTCAACTGGAGAATGAGAATCAATTCACTCATCGGTTGTTTATTCAACTGATATGATCTTATTTCACCCCCTGGGGTCCAGCAAGATTAGTCATTCATGGCTATCACAGGTTCTCCAGTGAGCTAGGCAGAGGAAAAACTTTAAGCAAAAAATCACTGTATGCATGATTGCTGATTTTCATCACAAATATTTTTGTGAGTTTCTCAGCTTTAGACTGGGCTAATGCTCACGGCCAAAGCAAAGTGAGGGGCCTTGCTGCTTCTCCTGCTCTGGGCCACTCTCCATTCCCAGCCTTCCAGATTAGGACAGGTTAACAGAGGCAACATCATGACGTGGCCATCACATTTTAAATGAGGAGGGGATTCTGTCTCAGAAATCTCCCATTTAGATTCATATGCACCTTCATAAATTGGAATTCAAAGTTTCCTGCTCAGGGTACAGAGTAGGGTACAAGAGGTGATACCAGAGTGATTTTACTAAGCTGAAAGCAGGACTCACAATGACTACAAAATGCTTAATAGATAGATGTGGTGGCTGGTGTTTGTGTCTGCTGCTAATGGAACTCTCCCTGGATTTATACATACATGCATGTTCAGCCATGTTCTATGTGTGTTAGTAGCCCTGTATTGTATTTTTTTTAATTTTATTTATTTCTGTATGTGTATGAATGTACTGTCTGCATACAAGTCTGTGCACCCGTGTCGTGCAACGCTGCGGAATTCAGAAGAGGGTGTCGGATTCCCCTGGAACTGGAGTTCTCCTGGAATTGGAGCTTCAGACGGTTCTCAGCCGCCATGTGGGTGCTGGGGATCGAACCCGGGTCCTCTGTAAGAGCGGTCGGCGCTCTTAACCGCTAGGCCATCTCTCCAGCCCCCTGTATTGTATTTTCACGGGATGTACATACTACAGTTTATTTCCTCTCACTCATTGGAAATGTGAGTTGCTCATTTTGAGCTATTGGGGGAAAAGCAGTTATGGATATTCCAGAAGTCTTTTTGGACATATGTTTGTGTTTCTCTTAGATATACACCTTTAGATGATAAGGTAAATGTATATTGATTGAAACTGCTGCTGAGTTTTCCTAAGGGAAGGTACAATTTTATACACCCATTAATGATGGATGTGTGTTCTAATTGCTCCACATTTTAGCATTTATTTTGTCATCTGCCAGTCTTTTAACATTGGATTTGAGATGGTATCTCATATTTTCAAATGAAAGCTTATGGGAGCTGGAGAGGTAGATGGTTCAGTGGTGAAGAGCACTTGGTTGTGGTGGTTTGAATGAGAAATGTCCCTCATAGTCTCAGGTATTTGATTGCTTGGTCCCTGGCGGGTGATGGCGAGGTTATAAAACAGTTAGTGGGAAAAGCCTTGCTGGGGGAGTACACCACTGGGGTCGGCTTTGAGAATTTATAGATGCCTCATTTCACCAATTCTTTTCTTTACAGAACCTTGACTAATACAATTGGTAATACTAAAACTTAGTTTTTTTGAAAAGAAAAGCTAGATGAACTTCAAGCAAAACTGCTTGTGAGAGAAAAAAGAAGACAACACAATTTGTGTGTGTAATGAGAAGACAAGACTATAGACAGAAAGACGGTATGACAAATGAAACAAAACTCATGTCAATACACATGCATTTTATTTTTTCTTTAAAAACAACAAACTTGGTGGGTGTGGTGGCACATGCCTTTAATCCCAGCACTTGGGAGGCAGAAGTAGGTGGATCTCTGTGAGTTCCAGGCCATCCTGGTCTACATAGCAAGTTCCAGCACAGCTGGAGCTATAGGGAGACCCTATCTCAAAACAAACAAACAAACAAAAAAAAACAAACAAAAAACAAAAAAATAAACAAATTTGTCTCAGGAAGAAAGAAGATTAAATAAATAAGTATGTATTAATAATAAACTTTAAGAACAGGCACAGCTGATGAAAGGGAGGCAGGGCGTGATTAGTAAAGTCACCTGACACTTGGATTGACTATTATTAGAATGAATTGCTAGTATAGTATCCCTATCCAATGGGTACTGTCTTAGTTACCTTTTTCTGTTTTATTTTATTTTTTTGAGACAGTCTTACTATGTAATTCCTTCTGGTTTAGAACTTACTGTATACACTAGGCCAACCTTCACGTCATTGAGATCCCCACGCCTCTGCCTCTTGAGTGCTGAGATTAAAGATATCCATCATTAGAAGCACAGCTCTTAGTTGCTTTCTTGTTGCTGCGATAAAATATCTTGACAAAAGCAACAGATGGAGAAAGAGTTTATTTTGGCTTACGGTTCTGGGGGATACAGTCCATCGTGGAAGGGAGGACAGGACAGTAGGAGGGAAGGCATGATGCAGGGAGCATAAGCCTGACTGGTCACATTGCACTGCACTCAGGAAGCAGAGAAGGAACAGGAAGTGGGGCTGGGCCATATAAAGCCTTAGGGCCTGTCTCCAGACCCACTTCCTCTGCCAAGGCTCCATCTCCTAAAGGTATCACAACCTTCCCGAATAGGCCACCAGATAGGGACCAAATGCTCAAACATATGAGCCTTTAGGGGGACATTTTACATTCAAACCACGACAGGTACTATACTCAGAAAGATTTACAGGTAAGTTTTATTGAATATTCAAGAGAAAGAATTTATATGTTTTGTAATTGTTTCAAATGGAAAGTTACACAGTTTTTTTTTATGAGGCTGGATTAACTTTAATAAAATTGTAAATTGTATCATGACAAAACAATTAATCAGAACAGACACAAACACTACTCACTTGTAGGTCCTAGGCTGTGTTCAGTGCCATAAAATCCTATGTGCACAGATGATTTGAAAGTAGAAGTAAAGCAACCAGGGGAACATATCAGAGTGATGGGAGGAGGAGGGTGTGATGGGGGATGGTAGTGACTTATGGGAGGACTAGGCTAAGAGTAATATACATGAATGAAAATGGTCTTATATAACCCATATATAAATCAAAACAAATGAAACTTAATGCTTACATAGTGTATGTGCAGATAGATGATGTGCTTAAAATTATCAGCATTATTTACATTAATAGATTGAAGGAACCACTACATGATGATTTTTAACAAAATTTACATTTATTTATTTACATATTTTCTGAGACAAGTTTTCATCAGGCTAGCCTCAAACTCACAGAGATCTTCTTGTCTCTGTCTTCCAAGGGCTGGGATTAAAGGCATGTGCACAATATCTGGAAATTTTTATTCTTATGTGTGTGTATGCATCTGTGTCTGTGTGAATGTATGCCATGTGTGTGCAAGTACTCTCAGAGGCCAGAAGATGGAGTCAGATTCCCAGAGCTGGAGTTCCAGGCCATCTGCCTGACATTTGCCTTTTATTTATGATGAAAATATTCAAAGTTTTTTCTGCTAGCTTTTTGGGAAATTTCCAATACATATTAATCATTAAAAAGAAACTTTCTTTTTTAGTGCTGGTGAATAGAACCTAGGGCATTGTACATGGTAGATACATGCTCGATCATTGAGCTTTCAGAATCTCAGCCACCTCTTCCTTTACACCCTCAAAAAACCTCTTAAACTGAGGACAGAAAGGATTCACTCAGCTTGATAAGCAGTGTCCTTCAAAAACTATAGCAAGCATCACTTTAAATAAGTAAAACTCAAGAATAGGAAAATTACCTCTGGGGCTGGAGAGATGGCTCAGTGATTAAGTGCACTGGCTGTTGTTGCAGAAGACCTGGGTTCAAATCCCAGCACCCACATGGCAGCTAACAACCATCAGTAACTTCAGTTCCATGGGATCCAACGCCCTCTTCTGTGATCGCTTTAAGATGTTAGAGCAGCCCTCTCATCCCAGGCTCCTGATGTTCTGGATGTGTGTTTGAGTCTTTCTAAAACTATGGAACCTCAGTTTGGCTTATGGGTAGGAACCTTTTTGGAGGGCGTAGGTGCCTTAAGCCCTCATACCCAGTGAGGGCCAGTGAGGTCTAGTTTCTATAGGCCTACAGAACGTCTGGGCCTGTGCTTGGGCCACCTTGCCCATCTCAGTGACTTGGGCCTGAGACATGAGCCCTGCCTCTGAAAGAGGCAAGATGGAATGCCTTCTCTGGGCCTAACTCCCAGTGCTCAGTTCAGGGCTCACCTCAAGCACAGCCTTACCAGTTTGGCCCCTATACCTGTAGTTTAATCCCACCATCTGTGAATTTCTGTACAGGTAGGGAGAGGAACTATACCCCTGCAGGGCCTTTCTCTTGAAGTAGATATAGCCACATAGCTTATTTTTGGGAATCTCCATGTAGAGCTCTCTAGAGAGAGAACAGTCCACATCACTCCTTAGAGCTGTTAAGAAAGCATGTGTGTGAGCGTTGGTAATTCCCACATGCATGGAAATTACACATGTGTATGTGACTATTGGTAATTTTCCACCTGAAGTAAATAACATGGAGTTAGAGAAAATAAATACTGGGCAGCTGTCTCCATTTATTTCTTATTTTATTTATTTATTTACTTACTTACTTATTTATTTATTTATTTATTTATTTATTTATTTTTGTCTTTTCAAGACAGGGTCTCCCTGTAGCCCCAGCTGTCCTGGAACTCACTCTGTAGACCAGGCTGGCCTTGAACTCACAAAGATCCACCTGCCTCTGCCTCCCAAGTGCTAGGATTAAAGGCGTGTGCCACCACGCCCAGCAGCTGTCTCCATTTAAATAGTTCTTGGCATTGGGCAGGTCCTCCAGGGACTCACAGCTCCTGGCCACAAAGTTGTGTGTCATGCACATAGCTCTGGCTAGAGAGTGGGATACCCTGGTGCTTAAGGTCCCTGCCTTATTCCCAATCCCATCTGGCCAATGGGATGGGCCTTAAGGTGAGTGAGAGTTGTTTTTGAGCAAAAGGATGCATCAAACATATTGGAGCTAGTAAGAGGCATGTGGGCAAGATGAATGTGTATGTTTGAGATGGCTGGGGCTTATTGTCCCTGTACTGGGAGGAGGTGTCAAGATGTCTTCTAGGCAGAGAAAGTGTGGAAAGGCTGAACAAGGGATTGGAATTGTGCTACTGATGGAAAAGGGAGAAGCCTATTCTGAGTCTCTGATGAGGAAAAAGTCAGGTTTATAGGGACTTTTGCAATGCATCAGCCAGGGCTGGAGGTTGGTCATAGCTGGACCATTTCTCACTTCTCACTACCTGCACTTGCTCCAGACTAAAGTCACATCTGAACAGCACCCTGACTGTTCTGGTGACCACTGTTCTGAGGCGTGGGTCAAACAGTGTCACTTTAAGGTTCACACCCACTTAGGGCCTCAGAGGGCGGCCCAACTTCAGTTGTAACTAGAGTAATTGTTAAGATGAGAGTGGATCCTAAACCCACAGAAACACAGAGACCTCTGTGAGACTGGAGCTAGGCAATCCAGTGACACAGCTACAAGCCGAGTAGACCAGGCACTACCAGCAGAGAGCTAGATTCTCCCAGAGGCTCACCAGAACCAGCCCTGCCCCAAACTCAATTTTAGGCTTCTGAAGAATGTTTGTACTTTGGTGAAGCTACCTAGTTGATCATTAATTTACTTAGAAGGGAGAGAAACAGTGCAAGGCACAAGCCAGTTTTTGGGTTTAGAGACATCTCTCCAGAAGGCATACATCTATCCCCAGATTTCTAGGTGATTTTCCTAACATTTTTTGTCACCTCCTTTGTGTTTAATGACCCAGTAGGGTGCCTGTTAGTAGCTGTGAGAAGCAGGCTGCTTCATGAGTAGAACCTTGGTTAAAGCATGTGTTTACAATCTACTCAGATGGCCCAGATGGTTTTAAAAATGTAAAGATCATTACTGTAGATCTGAATCAGAAACAAATAACTGACCCAATTTAATCCTAAATTAAAAATAGGAAAATTTACCTCACAGCCAGACGACCTCAGCACTGTGTAAACTGTGAAGGTTAAAGTGCTGTTATGCTGTCTGTTATAAACTTAAGAGTCATATTTTACTCTGATTTAAGTTTTCATCTCTAATTTAGAGTTTTCATCAAGGGGCTGAAGTTTGAGGTTTGAAACTAGTTAAACATATTTGTTTCATGGAGCTGTTTAAATGAATAGGCTTGCAACTAATGCTAATGATTTACTTGATATCAAGTAAACTTTTTTTTTTAAGTTTTATTTTTTTATTATTAATTTTATTTATGTATGTGTATGAATGTACTGTCTGCATGCAAGTTTGTGCACCCGTGTTGTGCAATGCTGCGGAGGTCAGAAGAGGGTGTCGGATTCCCCTGGAACTGGAGTTCTCCTGGAATTGGAGTTTCAGACGGTTCTCGGCCGCCATGTGGGTGCAGGGGATCGAACCCGGGTCCTCTGTAAGAGCAGTCGGCACTCTTAACCGCTAGGCCATCTCTCCAGCCCAATATATCAAGTAAACTTTTATGTGAGCTAAAACTGTTAAACATCCCCTCTTCCTAATAGTGCACTCTGCAGATGTTTCACTCCTTTTCCTTTGAGTTTGAGTTAGGAGCTGTTACCTTGTAGCAGATCAGTATTACCATTTAGTTGGTTACAGAGGCTGACCATGGGACTCTCCATGTGGATGCTGGTCACACCAACTGATGGAAAAGGTATTTTTTGTGGCATTGAGGTGGCAACCTCAGCGACATATAAAGACTGAACTGAATTTTTAAAATTTTTTTATGTGTATGAATGTACTGTCTGCATGTAGGTTTGTGCACCTGTGTTGTGTAATGCCTCAGAGGTCAGAAGAGGGTGTCAGATTCCCCTGGAACTGGAGTTAAAGAAGGTTCTCAGCCACCGTGTGGGTGCTGGGGATCGAACCCGGGTCCTCTGCAAGAGCAGTCAATGCTCTTAACCACTAGGCCGTCTCTCAAGCCCCCTGAATTGAATTTTAAGATAATGTGAAATCTTGGCAGAGAACGTTTTAATAAATAGATGCCTTAAAAGTATTTAAAATATTCTTCCATATTTCAAAATGTAAGATGTAACATGACAGATTTTATGTGTTCTGACATTGTGTCTGGGAAGGAAGGGCAGACTTTAGTCCCTTCACAATCTGCTGTTGGAGGCCTGACAGGACTACTTGAATCCTTGTAGACATAGTCTTTGGCCCAGAAGGAAAGTTTAAAAAGTTGCTGTGTGAAGCTGTTCATCATTGACCATTTGCATCCCTGCCATAAAGCAAGCAGCATGGTTACCTGGGTGGATATAGAGGGTGTTTAGTCCTGAGATGTCTGAAACTAAGAGCTCAATTTTTTTAGCATTTCTGTGATTTTTCAACCTGTTGTATTTGAGATAACTGTTCCATCTTATTAATTACTTATAATAAATGTTAATTACTTAGTAAATCTGCACAATTAAGGGGGTTAATCTGTTTTTATGAATGTTATGTCTCATGGTATTAAAGAGGATATAAAAAGGTAAAAAAAAGTTAAAGAAAAGGGTATTTTTTAAATAAGGATTTATGCAAAGATGATAAAAAGTCTATGCAAGTGGTAAAAGTCTGAGGAGGTTTGTTTTGACAGGTAAAAAGGACACTATATAAATAAGGTTAATTTTCTAAGGTTCAGTCAGCTAGTTTAAAAATCAAAATGTGTATCTAGTCAAGGTTTGTTTAAGAGTGTTCGGTTTTTGTCCAAGCTTTATGTGCATATCACATGACACTTCAAGGTTTAGTAAAAATGATAAGATACCTGTATTAAATTAAATTGGTATAAACACTCAAGCTAGCTAACTAGTGGCCTGAATAGGATTGTGAATATACCGAGTTGTTAATTTTCAGTCCTCTCCTGGCTTGAACCTTACTCCCTGTTACAGGTTTGGATTAAATGGGCACAGGCAAATAGTGGGTTACCTATGGCTACTGAAAAATGTACTCTATGTTTCTTGCAAGAGTTGCTTTTGATATTTCCTTTAACCTAACCAGATGATTTGGCTCAAAAAGCTAGATTCTATCTTCCTGAACCTACTGCATGCAGTCCAGGAGGAGACAGTTTGGATGGACTTGGTAACACTTATCAGTTATTTCCTATCTTCTGATATGTGTTACAACTCCTGTCTTTCTGGGAAAACTATAAATCAGGATAAGGGTCAGAGAAAGAGATTGTTCTTGCTTGTAGTAATTGTAGTAAACAGTTTACATTTAAAATAAGCCTGACATTGTTTAATTCGATCTTGCAGGCTATGCCTGCTTAACAGATCACCATCTGTTAAGTCCTTCCTCCAGTCAATATTATACAAGGCTGCTTGAATTTTTTTCCAAACCCTATCTAGAATATTATACAGTAAAGGTGTTAGGTTGGTGTAACTTAGCCTTTCTGGATGGATAATGACCATACTTAAATGCCCATACCAATTTGGCTGAGGGACCTAAGGAACAATTTTGTTCCTTGCCCTCTAAGGTCAACCAGTCCTGGGGGACTATGTCTGGGGATATCTCTTGAAATGTCCTGCAATTGTGAGTCACCAGTCCTCCTAGGTAGGGAGGTCTTGGAGACCCACTAATGGGACTCTAGACAGTGTCCAGTCTGTAAAGAGGAAAGTCTTCAAAAAGGGAAGCCTGGTCTAGAAAGACCAGACTTTGTCCTCATGTGAATGGACTTTGTCCTAGTGTGGATGGACTTCGTCCTCATATGGATGGAACTGGTAAATGAAAAGTTGAGAGGAGCCAGAGGCCTCTCCCCCCCTCAGGGGCCTTGAACTGACCTTGAGAAAACAAAAGTTGGTTAATCTGGGCTAACTGTATGGGCTTAGACATCCAGGAGGAAAAATATAACCAAAAGATAAGCAATCATTACATTTCCTTTAAAGTCTGAAAGATTGTGCCTCCAAACACTAGATTTTAAGTCATTTAAAGTCATATGAGATCTGTTGTTATCAAATAATAAAGTTTTCTCTTTCTATTTAAGCAGTTACCTAAGGGAAAACTCACTCCATGACTATTGAAATTCCTGGAAAGCAGATGCTGAGTCCAGACATCACGGATAAATGAACAAAAGAAGCCAAATAATGGATGCTTCAGAACTCCTCCCTGAGAAATCCTAATGGACTTTTAAGTTGGACATTTAATTCACCCTGTTCCTCTATTGGTTCCCTGCCTAGAAAGTGTACCTAGCTACTCTCACCTTCACAGGCACTTGTCAAGGACTTTGTTCTTTCTATAGCCATACTTTTTAGGGTCTTCTAGCTAGAACCACTGAGCAGGGGGTACCCCAGTCGCCACCTCCTATGGCCCTTTTCAGCATGGAAGATGTCAGAGCAGTCAGCACCCCAATCCCCTCTTGGCAATTGGGGTTTCCTCCTCAGAGGGCAATGTGATAAAAATAGGAGCTAAAAATTGGCTAGGCAGTTTAGGGTCAACCCCCCCGAAAGGAGCCAGTTTCTTTCTCATCTGAGAGCTGAAGAGTTCCTGAATCTGCCAGTGAACTTCTCCTTCTGGTTGCTCTGACTTGTGGCTCATGCATCCTTAACTCACTTGTCAGATTTATTAACTAGTAAATTAACTGGTAAATTCCATTACCAGGTATACCCCATATATGACTCCCCTGAGGAAAAAGATGGAGTCTAAGATTAGCCTCCCAGTATACAACTGGAGGGGGGAATGTAAGGGAGGCCCACACTGATCTCCACCCTGTTAGGCCCCAATGTTATTCTGTTGTTATTACTAACCCTAGGGACCATGTATACTGAATAAGTTAGTCACCTCTATGAGAGGAAGATTGGGGGCAATTCAGCTGATGACCTTAAGAATATATTGTGCCCTACTTGATCCACACTGCTTTAACAGCCAATATAATAATGTAGACCAGGACACTTCTGTCTAAGTTAGACAGGAGAGACCAAGATTAGCCTCTCAAGTAACAAGAGAGATGGGAGAATGAAGGGCAATGAGTTAAAAACCTATTTTGCTGACCATACCAAAGTCTCCGTCCTAGACAAAAGGGAGAACTGCCACCTACCATAAAAGTTCTGCAGGAAGACTGTGTAAGGATCAGGTTAAATATGTTTTTGAAATAACTGTTGCAGGGGCCAGATAAGCACGTTCCCACAAGCTGCAGGAAGACTGTGTAGGGATCAGGATGGACATGCTTTTTGAAATAACTGTTGCAGGTAATCAATGTAAAGCCCAGATAAGTATGTTCTCACAACCCAACAATCCCAGGAACTATATGTCTCTGACAACCCAACAATCCCGGGAAATATACCATGAATCCTGTCCCCCTTCACTCCCCACCCTCAGGGCTCTTACAAGCCCACCAAACCCTCAGCCTGCCCCCATGTGCGTTTTTGCTGAGTTATACAAGCCCACCAATCCTGTGCCAAGGCTTGGAAACTCCCCTGCTTGTGATCTTTCCCTTTAAAATGAGTGCTTGTACAGAGCCCTCGGGGCTCTTCCCAGTCCTGCTGCACCAGGTACAGGAACAGTCCTGGCTTAAGCTAGGTAATAAAAAGATTCTCTGCCCTTGCATCGGTGTCTGTCTCCTGGTGGTCTGCGAGGGTCTTGGATTCAGGGCATAACACAGGCATTGTACAACATGGGTGCACTTACATACATGTAGGCATAAGACTTATATACACAAAATAAAAAAGAGAGACATAGGCTTACTATTACAACTCAGTATAGTGTCAGTCATAGTCAATATATTAAGATTCAGAAAATATAAGATATAAAGACTTAAAATATAAAATTCAGATACATTATTATTTATATAGAAAATTCAAGGGGCTGGAGAGATGGCCTAGTGGTTAAGAGTGACGACTGCTCTTGCAGAGGACCGGGGGTTCAATTTCCAGAACCAACATGGTGGCTGAGAACTGTCTTTAACTCCAGTTTCAGGGGAATCTGACACCCTCTTCTGACTTCCTTGGCATTGCATGACAGGGGTGCACAAACCTACATGCAGACAGTACATTCATACACATAAAAATAATAAATAATTTAATAATAATAATAATGGCTCCAATTAGAAGTTGAACAGGTGGTTCCTGGGCAGATGCCTCTGTACAAGTAATCTCTCTCTCTCTCTCTCTCTCTCTCTCTCTCTCTCTCTCTCTCTCTTTCTGAGATGGACTTTCACTGTGTTGCCCATTCTGGCCTCTAGTTCATGATTTTCTGCCTCACCCTTCTAAGTGGCTGAGGTTAAAATGGATGGTACCGGGCTGGAGAGATGGCCTGGCGGTTGAGAGCACTGACTGCTCTTGCAGAGGACCTGGGTTCGATCCCCAGCACCCATATGGTGGTTGAGAACTGTCTTTAACTCCAGTTCCGGGGGAGTCCGACACCCTCTTCTGACTTCCGTGGCATTGCACGACACTGGTGCACGGACCTGCATGCAGACAGTACATTCATACACATAGAAAATAAATAAATAAAATAAAAAAAAAAAAGAAAATTCAAAAGGATTTAAAAGAAAATAAGTATGAATGAAAGGAGAATGCAGCAAATTTGTTTGAGATTTATATACAAAAGCAATAGTCTTCCTTTCATTACCAATAATCAATAAAAAATAAAAATGTCACTCACAATAGCAACAAAATCCAAAGTTATTAATGAATGAAAGATGTACAAGCCCTTTATAGAAATACTGTCAAATGTATTGAAGGGCAAATTATTTCAGAATAAATGGAGAGATATTTTGTGTCCCTATGTGAAGAAGCTCAATAGCACAACTGTGTCATCTCTTCAGACAACACCTTGTAAATGCAGTGCATTTGGAATCAAAATAACAATGGAACATTTTATGGGGCTTTATAAGATCTATCTAAGTTTTTCTCCTGCTTTGCCAAGTAGCATGGAGGAGAGGCTTGAGTGTTCACCATTTGGTTTCCTGTACACCCTCCACCCTGGCCTAGGGACGCATTGCTGGTATGTGAGAAGATCCAGTTTGAATTGGGGGCTAGTTCTCAGCTACCACCCCTCAGGGCACTGCATGGCTGAGAGTCTGACCCCACCCCAAGGAGAAGCACACAAACAACATGGCCTAGCTGGGTGATGCTGGGTGGGGCAATGGTGTGCAGTGGCGCGGAGTTGGGGGATCTATGATTGGCCTTGGGAACTGACGTCATTTAGTTTATAAAAGCAGGCTGTAGCAAGGAATTGAATTCCCCATTAACATCATTATGGAATTCCTGGCCGTCATTTTTTACATCTTTTGTTCGCATACAGGCCAAGGCAAGCCTGCATTTCGTTTGGGTGGCCAGTGGGTTGGAAAGAGGTCCCCGAGTGGACCACCAATCTGGGTAGCTGGTGTTGTGAGTAGACCTGGGCTGAAGATAGGCCAACAGCCATTAGCCTGAAATTCCTGTCCAGAGTTCAGCAGTCTCTGGGCAGGTAGGAAGTCACAGCCAAGAGTAGAACACGTGTCTCGTAGAACACGTGTCTCGTAGAACACGTGTCTCGTGATTCCAAGCTAAGGGCTTGAGTTGGAAATACGCTCAGGCTGGGCTACAGGAAGTAGCCAGCTGGTCTCTGTGCAAAGAGGCCAGTTCCCTGCAGCAGCTGGTGGCAGGTACTGTGTCCCCATCCCCTTAGCAGGGTGGCATGGTCCCTGTTCGGCACAAAAGGAAAGCTTCCTACACTGGTAGAGGTGAAATGGATGTTAACGCTAGTTGACAAAGGGTGCTGAAGACTTCCTTAATCCACAATGATCTAGTACATTGGAATCTGAGAAGCTGCCAAAGCCTTAGACAAGCACCAAGTCCTGTCTTTGTGGATGTGCATTCAGTCTATGTATGCCAAGTTGGTGGAGGCCCTTTGTACTGAGCACCAAAGCACCCCAAAGGAGAAATCAAGAAACTAGGAGAATGGGCAAGCCTCTTCAAAACCGAGGAGGTGGGGATCCCTGTAAAATGTCTAGTTGCAGTTGCGTAGTGGTAAAGAATCACATTAAAAAATTTCAGGGGGCTGGAGGGATGGCCTAGCGGTTACGAGCGCCCGGGACCCGGGTTTGATCCCCAGCACCAACATGTCGGCTGAGAACCATCTGTAACTCCAATTCCANGCCCCATATATGACTCCCCTGAGGAAAAAGATGGAGTCTAAGATTAGCCTCCCAGTATACAACTGGAGGGGGGAATGTAAGGGAGGCCCACACTGATCTCCACCCTGTTAGGCCCCAATGTTATTCTGTTGTTATTACTAACCCTAGGGACCATGTATACTGAATAAGTTAGTCACCTCTATGAGAGGAAGATTGGGGGCAATTCAGCTGATGACCTTAAGAATATATTGTGCCCTACTTGATCCACACTGCTTTAACAGCCAATATAATAATGTAGACCAGGACACTTCTGTCTAAGTTAGACAGGAGAGACCAAGATTAGCCTCTCAAGTAACAAGAGAGATGGGAGAATGAAGGGCAATGAGTTAAAAACCTATTTTGCTGACCATACCAAAGTCTCCGTCCTAGACAAAAGGGAGAACTGCCACCTACCATAAAAGTTCTGCAGGAAGACTGTGTAAGGATCAGGTTAAATATGTTTTTGAAATAACTGTTGCAGGGGCCAGATAAGCACGTTCCCACAAGCTGCAGGAAGACTGTGTAGGGATCAGGATGGACATGCTTTTTGAAATAACTGTTGCAGGTAATCAATGTAAAGCCCAGATAAGTATGTTCTCACAACCCAACAATCCCAGGAACTATATGTCTCTGACAACCCAACAATCCCGGGAAATATACCATGAATCCTGTCCCCCTTCACCCCCCACCCTCAGGGCTCTTACAAGCCCACCAAACCCTCAGCCTGCCCCCATGTGCGTTTTTGCTGAGTTATACAAGCCCACCAATCCTGTGCCAAGGCTTGGAAACTCCCCTGCTTGTGATCTTTCCCTTTAAAATGAGTGCTTGTACAGAGCCCTCGGGGCTCTTCCCAGTCCTGCTGCACCAGGTACAGGAACAGTCCTGGCTTAAGCTAGGTAATAAAAAGATTCTCTGCCCTTGCATCGGTGTCTGTCTCCTGGTGGTCTGCGAGGGTCTTGGATTCAGGGCATAACACAGGCATTGTACAACATGGGTGCACTTACATACATGTAGGCATAAGACTTATATACACAAAATAAAAAAGAGAGACATAGGCTTACTATTACAACTCAGTATAGTGTCAGTCATAGTCAATATATTAAGATTCAGAAAATATAAGATATAAAGACTTAAAATATAAAATTCAGATACATTATTATTTATATAGAAAATTCAAGGGGCTGGAGAGATGGCCTAGTGGTTAAGAGTGACGACTGCTCTTGCAGAGGACCGGGGGTTCAATTTCCAGAACCAACATGGTGGCTGAGAACTGTCTTTAACTCCAGTTTCAGGGGAATCTGACACCCTCTTCTGACTTCCTTGGCATTGCATGACAGGGGTGCACAAACCTACATGCAGACAGTACATTCATACACATAAAAATAATAAATAATTTAATAATAATAATAATGGCTCCAATTAGAAGTTGAACAGGTGGTTCCTGGGCAGATGCCTCTGTACAAGTAATCTCTCTCTCTCTCTCTCTCTCTCTCTCTCTCTCTCTCTCTCTCTCTTTCTGAGATGGACTTTCACTGTGTTGCCCATTCTGGCCTCTAGTTCATGATTTTCTGCCTCACCCTTCTAAGTGGCTGAGGTTAAAATGGATGGTACCGGGCTGGAGAGATGGCCTGGCGGTTGAGAGCACTGACTGCTCTTGCAGAGGACCTGGGTTCGATCCCCAGCACCCATATGGTGGTTGAGAACTGTCTTTAACTCCAGTTCCGGGGGAGTCCGACACCCTCTTCTGACTTCCGTGGCATTGCACGACACTGGTGCACGGACCTGCATGCAGACAGTACATTCATACACATAGAAAATAAATAAATAAAATAAAAAAAAAGAAAATTCAAAAGGATTTAAAAGAAAATAAGTATGAATGAAAGGAGAATGCAGCAAATTTGTTTGAGATTTATATACAAAAGCAATAGTCTTCCTTTCATTACCAATAATCAATAAAAAATAAAAATGTCACTCACAATAGCAACAAAATCCAAAGTTATTAATGAATGAAAGATGTACAAGCCCTTTATAGAAATACTGTCAAATGTATTGAAGGGCAAATTATTTCAGAATAAATGGAGAGATATTTTGTGTCCCTATGTGAAGAAGCTCAATAGCACAACTGTGTCATCTCTTCAGACAACACCTTGTAAATGCAGTGCATTTGGAATCAAAATAACAATGGAACATTTTATGGGGCTTTATAAGATCTATCTAAGTTTTTCTCCTGCTTTGCCAAGTAGCATGGAGGAGAGGCTTGAGTGTTCACCATTTGGTTTCCTGTACACCCTCCACCCTGGCCTAGGGACGCATTGCTGGTATGTGAGAAGATCCAGTTTGAATTGGGGGCTAGTTCTCAGCTACCACCCCTCAGGGCACTGCATGGCTGAGAGTCTGACCCCACCCCAAGGAGAAGCACACAAACAACATGGCCTAGCTGGGTGATGCTGGGTGGGGCAATGGTGTGCAGTGGCGCGGAGTTGGGGGATCTATGATTGGCCTTGGGAACTGACGTCATTTAGTTTATAAAAGCAGGCTGTAGCAAGGAATTGAATTCCCCATTAACATCATTATGGAATTCCTGGCCGTCATTTTTTACATCTTTTGTTCGCATACAGGCCAAGGCAAGCCTGCATTTCGTTTGGGTGGCCAGTGGGTTGGAAAGAGGTCCCCGAGTGGACCACCAATCTGGGTAGCTGGTGTTGTGAGTAGACCTGGGCTGAAGATAGGCCAACAGCCATTAGCCTGAAATTCCTGTCCAGAGTTCAGCAGTCTCTGGGCAGGTAGGAAGTCACAGCCAAGAGTAGAACACGTGTCTCGTAGAACACGTGTCTCGTAGAACACGTGTCTCGTGATTCCAAGCTAAGGGCTTGAGTTGGAAATACGCTCAGGCTGGGCTACAGGAAGTAGCCAGCTGGTCTCTGTGCAAAGAGGCCAGTTCCCTGCAGCAGCTGGTGGCAGGTACTGTGTCCCCATCCCCTTAGCAGGGTGGCATGGTCCCTGTTCGGCACAAAAGGAAAGCTTCCTACACTGGTAGAGGTGAAATGGATGTTAACGCTAGTTGACAAAGGGTGCTGAAGACTTCCTTAATCCACAATGATCTAGTACATTGGAATCTGAGAAGCTGCCAAAGCCTTAGACAAGCACCAAGTCCTGTCTTTGTGGATGTGCATTCAGTCTATGTATGCCAAGTTGGTGGAGGCCCTTTGTACTGAGCACCAAAGCACCCCAAAGGAGAAATCAAGAAACTAGGAGAATGGGCAAGCCTCTTCAAAACCGAGGAGGTGGGGATCCCTGTAAAATGTCTAGTTGCAGTTGCGTAGTGGTAAAGAATCACATTAAAAAATTTCAGGGGGCTGGAGGGATGGCCTAGCGGTTACGAGCGCCCGGGACCCGGGTTTGATCCCCAGCACCAACATGTCGGCTGAGAACCATCTGTAACTCCAATTCCAGGAGAACTCCAGTTCCAGGGGAATCCCTCTTCTGACCTCCGCGGCATTGCACGACATGGGTGCACAGACCTACATGCAGACAATACATTCATACACATAAAAAAATAAATAAATAAAATTAAAAAAAATTTCAGGCCAAGGATATCATTGAAAAGTACTTCAAATGCAAAAGATAAAAAATAAAAAATTTGGCTAAGAACATTCTAAATTTCAAACAAAGAAAAAAAAGCCATTAAGATCAAAGACACCGTTGAAGAACAATTTTAGAGCCTTTCCTGTGCAGAAAGAAAACATATTTTGAAGGTATAGATATTAGGATAAGTGTGCTTTGACTGGACAAGGTCTACATTCACAGACCCTGAAAGAAGGAATTCACGGTGAAGAAGTGTGTATGCGACTGTGGATACCTATATTCATTGTTTAAAACCTTTTTTCTTTTTTTTTTAAATCTTTTTTCTTCTTTGATAATTTCATATTATCCCAGCACTCAGGAGACAAAGGCAGGTAGATCTCTCTGAGTTCTAGGCCAGCTGGGGCCACGGTGAGACCCTGTGTCAAAAAGGACCCCCCCAAAGAGAGATTTCATATTTGTATACAATGTATTTTGATCATATTCACCCTACTCCCTTCCAACTCCCCACAGACACTCCCCCAAAACGTCATTTTCCTAAATTCATGTCCTCATCTATTCTAATTTGCTTTACTATTATTTTTTTTTATTTTCTTGTTGTACAAAAAGTAAACATGTTGTTACAATCTCAGTGTAACTGGAAGCCACGGATGGTTGACTCACCAATCACAGCTATCCAGGCTACAGCAAGAGTTTTAGAGGAAAATCTAACAACATCTACACTTTTCTTGGTGGTGGACTACCAAGAGGGACTAAGTGGAAGAAGGTGGAGAGCCACAGGAACTATTCTCTGGCTCTTTGGGTGGGTGGGTGTCCTGGACTTTGTACCACAGCTACCTCTTTTTTTTTTTTTTTTTTTTTTTTTTTTTTTGAACAGCTACCAAATCCATGAGCAGACCAACCAATACTGAATAGTTCTGTTTTGCAGGTTGTTGGGGTCTTAATAATCTTCCCCTTCATCATCTGTTTCTCTCTCTTTTCATCTTTCCCACTTTCTTCCTCTCTTCATCATCCTCATCTTCATCCTCTTCATCTTCATCCACTTCTCCATCACGTCCAAACTCTTCTTCCCCACTGACCTCATCTTCATCTTCATCTTCATCAAACTCTTCCTCCTCAGCATCTTCATCATCCTCTTCATCCTCATCTTCTCCCTCTTCATCCTCCTCCTCTTCCTCCACACCATCCACCTCAGCATCTGAGTCAGAGGCTTCCTGGTTCTCTCAGTCATAGCCATCCAGGTAGCTCAGCTGGGGCAGAAGCTTGAAAACACTCGGTAATCATTCAGATTAGTGACCTCACAGTTAAACAGATCTAGGCTTTTCAGACAATCCAACTTTTTCAAAGGTTCAAAGGTGCTGATATCTTTCAGTTTGTTTCCACTTAGGTTTAGATATGTGAGATTTGGGAGTTCTTCTGCTAGTATGTCCAGTCCTCCAAAGATTCTATTATCTCTGAGCTCAAGATTTTTCAATTTAGGTAGCTTGGGGAGATTTGAAACAGAAATCAAGCCTACACTTATTAAACTGAGGAACTCTAAGTTCACAAATTCAGTTGTTAACCCCTCAATTTGTCCATCATTTGGTTTGCAAGTGTCCAAGACAAGTTCTTGAACAGCTGCCGGGGTCTGGTTCCTCAGCTCCAGGTGGATCCTCTTCTTCATGTCCATGTTCCCCTCGCCCCCCCCCCCCTTTAAACTTAACTTTCCACGGTAGGGGTGGAGGGGGGAAAGTTGACCCAGTCTGTGTGGCAAGAGGCCAGGTCCAGGGCAGCAGGTGGCTGTGCAGGTGTGTGAGCAAGCAGAGCCCCTGAGCCAAGTTGTTCTCAGGAGTGGAGAGAAACCATGGAGGGAGAAGGGGGCTGGAACACCACCCCCTAGTTTGCTTTAAATCACTGTGACAAACACTCTGACCAATACCAGCTAGGGGAGGAAAGGTTTTATCCATCTTACATCTCCGGGTCACAGTTCATCACTTAGGGAGCCTAAGGTAGGAACTCAGGGCAGGAACCTGGAGGCAGGAGCTGAAGCACAGGCCATGGAGGAACACTGCTTACTGGTTTGCTCCTTTGGCTCATGCTCTGTCTGCTTTTTTTGTGCAATGCACAAAACCTGCCCAGTGGTGGCACTGCGCACAGTGGGCTGGGCCCTCCCATATCACTCAACAATCAAGAAAATACCCCACAGATATGACTACATGCCATTCCAATGGAGGAAATTCCCCAACTGAGGTTCCCTAAACCCAGGTGTGTCAAGTTGACACTAAAGCTATCCAGGACAATTGATCCCTTGTAAACTTGACAAACAAACACAACAGTATTAAACCATAAGCTTTCTACTTCCTTTGTTGTTGTTGTTGTGGTGGTGGGGTTTTTTGTTGTTGTTGTTGTTGTTTTTGTTTTTGTTTTTGTCTTTTGGAGACAAGATCTCCCTGTAGTCTTAGCTGGCCCAGAGCTGGCCTGGAGCTCGCTATGTAGACAGGCTGGCCTCTGCCTCTGCTGGGATTAAAGGCATGCACCACCATGCCCAGCAACTTTCCAGTTTTTATCCACAAGGTATGATGTTAATATCAAAACATAAAACAGTACAACCTTAAAAGACTCACTTTAAAAAACTAAAACACTAAGCCAGACGTGGTGGTGCATGCCTTTAATCCTAGCACTCGGGAGGCAGAGGCAGGCAGATCTTTGTGAGTTCAAGGCCAGCCTGGTCTACAGAGTGAGTTCCAGGTCAGCTGGGGCTACAGGGAGACCCCTGTCTAAAAAGACCAAAAAAAAAAAAAAAAGAAAAAAAAAAAAAACCTAAAACACTTAAAAGTTCAAAGTCTCTTTCAAAAGTCTCTCAACTGTGGGCTCCTCCAAAATTAAAAACAAATACTGTTTTATTTCAAAGGCAAGAATTGGGCACACTGAAGCAAAATCTTAGTCCAGTGAAGTAGCTCAAGGCCGGACATCTGGGATTCACCCTATATCTTCTGGGCTCCAAAGGGTTTTGGCAGCTCCCTTCTCTGACTCTGCCATCTGAGGCACACACAGCTCATCTCGCAGGCCCAGGTCCATTCCATATTTGCTGCTGCCCTTGGTGGTCATCCCAGGGTCCTGGCATCTCCAAAAAGCTGGGATCTCCACTGAAACTGAGGCTGCAGCTTCACTAGTGGGCTCTTCTGACCTTTCCTAGTGCAAAGCCTCAGATTCTCTTCACGTCCCCTGCAATCCTGGGGTCTTCATTGCAACCGAGGCCTGACCTTTACTAATGGCCCTTCTGGGCCTCTCATAGTGCCAAGCCTCAGCTGCTCTCTGTTACCCTTTCACGCGTTCAACACCAGAACCATGCAGAAAACTCTTACGTATTATCAAGTCTTGCTTCCAGCTTGCGATGGAGGCTCAGGGTCCCTCTGCACCATATCTTGTGTGTGCTGACCCTGAGGAAACTCTTCCCAGATGATTTCACCACAGTGATGCTGGTCTCTTGTTACTTATACCTGAGTCTTCATCCCTAGCTAACCAGCATCAATTGTCCTAGTAAAACAAAGGTTTCACTCCAGCTTCTGGCCTCTTCTTAATCACAGTTGATTCTTCAGCCCCAGCCAACAAGAACCCATGGAGTCTCAATTCAAAATATCACACAGTCTTGATATTCTGTTTCCCTTTGAAAGGTCCCAATCCAGGCCTCCACCCTGTATAACTCTTTCAGCATAACTGTCCCAAGTCCCACAGCATCCAATTCTAAGCACTCGACTTTTCTATCCCAAAATTCCAAACGCTTCCACAATCCTCTTCCAAAACAACTGGGTCAGGTCTGTCACAACAACATCCTTTGATCCTGGCACCAATTTCTGTTCTAGTTTGCTTTTCCATTGCTATGACAAGACACTCTGACAAATAACAATTTGGGGAGGAAAGGGTTATTCATCTTACATCTGCTGAGTTCGTCACTTAAAGAGCCCAAGGTAGGAACTCAGGGCAAGAACCTGGAGGCAGGAACTGAAGCACAGGCTACAAAGGAATGCTGCTTACTAGCTTGCTCCCCTGGCCCAAACTCAGCCTGTTTTCTTATATAATAGAGAATAATCTGCCCAGCTGTGGCACTGTCCACAGTGGACTGGGCCCTCCCACATCACTCAACAATCAAGAAAATACCCCATAGATATGACCACAGGTCAGTCCAATGGAGGAAATTCCCCAATTGAGGCTCCCTCAACCCAGATGTATTAAGTTGACGCTAAAGCTACCCATCACATCATCTTTTTTCTTTTTTAAACAATGCATTGAGTCCAAATAGTGATGCTTACATGTGTGTGGGTGTGGGGACACGCACTGAAGCATGAGTAACTGACAAGTGGCCACACTCACTTAGGAAAATGACTCTCTATTCTCCAGCACCCATTAATTGTCAATAGTTCCTCAGGTAGTGGTGGGGCTTCATGAGCACACCCACCTCACCTTTGCTGGAATGTTGGCTGGGTTGATCTAGTGCAGGTCTTCTGCAGGTAACTACAGCTGCTGTGCATTCATGAGTGCAGTGACTGTGTCATGTCCTGAGGACAGCATTTCATAGAATTCCTCCATTTCCAATGGCTCTTACATTCTTTCTGCTAATTCTTCCTTGATGTTCCCTGAGCCTTTTATAGGGTGGTGATGTAGATGTCCTACTTAGGCCTGAGTGCTTGCAATCATTTATTCTCAGTACCATTACCAGCTATGAGTCTGTGTATTAACTGATACACACTGACCAAGGTTAAGAGCAACTCAGATCTATGACTATTGTTAGTCTTTGTCAATTTGATACAAACTAGAATCACTTGGAAAGAAGAAACCTCAACAGATGAGTTTTCTCTATGAGACTGGTTTGTGACCATGCCTATGAGGCATTTTCTTTCTTTCTTATTTTAAATATTCTTTAAAAAAATTTTTTTTATGTGTATGAATGTACTGTCTGCATGTAGGTTAGTGTGCCCATGTCATGCAATGCTGTGGGGGTCAGAAGAGGGTGTCAGATTCCCCTGGAACTGGAGTCAGAGGCAGTTCTTAACCACCATGTGAGTGCTGGGAATTGAACCTGGGTCCTCCAAAAGAGTGTGGGAAAATTTATTTAAGATGTGTAACATTCTAAACCAATGGGACCTCCCAGGCCACACCCATGGGGTGGGGTGTAGTGACGAAAAGGTTTAGGATTTGGCCCTGGGAGTTGAGTCATGCTGTCTATATAACCAGACATTTTGGAATAAAACTCTCTCTGCATTTGTACCTTAACATGTATCCATGTGATGTGCTTTCCTACACGTGTTTTCCATATGGATTGTCCTGGGATTAGATGCCCCCCCCAAATGGCACCCAGGCATAGGGCAGGAGGAAACCTTAACAAATTAGGTATGCGAACCTCTAAATCTTGCCTTTTTCTTCTCTTTCTTCTCTCTCTCCTGATATCTATCTTTGGCGGTGGAGCCTTCTCTCCTTCTGGTTTCAGTGGATGGGAGGGTAATCTGGGATCATGTGGCTTTGTACAAGTGGAGGAAAAATGCCAGGTTCTGATCTGGCTCAGAGAGAATATTCAATTCCCTCCAGACATGTGCCTCCTGGCTTGGTCACTCTTGCAGGCTATAAAAGCCAGTGACTTCAAGACTGAGTTTAATATCAAGGCTTTACTAAGCTTGGCCTTGGAACCATTTTTCATAATTCTACAGGTCTAAAAACTTTCTGGTTTTAGTTTCTCCCCCCCAAATAAAGACTTCATCCCCTACTGTGAAGAACCTGTTCCTCAAGTTCAGCTCCAACTTTAACTTGTTCATATGTAAATTTTCTCCAGGGAGCTCTATGGCTCCGCCTAGGCATGAGCCCGCTTCTTTCTGATGCAAATTAAGGCCTTTCATGGGAACCACCCTACCAAGAGCAGTTTCTTCCAGATAATTTTAAGCAATGGTCACCACTTAATGCCTTTCTCTTAAATTTTGTATACAAGATCTGTTTTTAGATAAAAGTTTATTGCTCTCTTGTCTTCTTTTGGGTTTCTTTCATAACTATTTCTTTTTTAAAAAACATTTTTAATTAGTTAATTAATTAATTTATTTTTTATGTGTGTGAATGTACTGTCTGCATGTAGGTCTGTGCACCCGTGTTGTGCAGTGCCGCAGAGGTCAGAAGAGGGTGTCGGATTCCCCTGGAACTGGAGTTCTCCTGGAATTGGAGTTACAGATGGTTCTCAGCCACCATGTGGGTGCTGGGGATCGAACCTGGGTCCTCTGCCAGAGCGGTAGGCACTCTTAACCACTAGGTCATCTCTTCAGCCCCTATAACTATTTCTAAATCTAACTCTTCCTATCTAAACCTGCCGGCTATTTGTAGATACAAAATTGAGGTTCAGCTAGCTGTATCACTTAAGTAATTCAAATCCATTTCAGCATGCTTAACTTAAAATGTAATATTTTTACTTAACCACTGGGTACTCTAGATATCTTTTGAGTGAAAATGTGTGCGCAGTTAAGATTAATTGGTTGATTTAATTTTATCTTGCTCCTTTTAAAAGATTGTTTCCCACAGAATTCCTGATTACACTTGGTTTGTGCTCTGGAACCACCAGCCTGCCTGCTGTGCGCATACCAGCCACCTGGACTGAGCTCATGGTATCTAAATCATGCCCTTTAAATTTTGCCTTAAGGTGGACTGGAGAGATGGCCTAGCGAGATGGCCTAGTAGATAAGGGCACCAACTGCTCTTGCAGAGGACCCGGGTTCGATCCCCAGCACGCACATGGCGGCTGAGAACCGTCTTTGACTCTAGTTCCAGGGGTATCCGATGCCCTCTTCTGACCTCTGCGGCATTGCATGGGTGAAAAAAAAAATTGACTTAAGGTAACAGTTTTTTAATTTCAGCATTTTGGATAGATGGATTTCTAGGAGAGTTTACAGGCCCTGAAGTTCTAACAAAAGAAACTTGCTCTGATAAATTGTCCTTTTTTAAGGATCATTAGTAAAGCCTCTTTAACAACATGAATTGATATTTTGATTCAATTTAAATGAGAAATTTTTTGAATAAAACTGTTTTATGTTTCTTTAAGCTCATCTTCAAATTGTGTATATGTGTGAGTGAATGCAAGTTCCTGCTTTTAATTCATTATAATCCTACAGGTTTAAATATAATTAGGAGCAACTGTAAACAAAGACAGATTCAACTCATAAAAATGTTTGTTTTATACCCCTTAGTGTTAATAATTTTTAGTTGGGTTTATAGTATGCATAATATTTAGTTTAATGATAAATTGTTGATTATTGTTGGTAATTGTTATTAATAGTTATAATTATTGTTATTGAATATTATTATTAATAATAATTGATAAAAATTCAGTCTAATAATAAATTGTTCATTGTTGTTGGCTATTATTATTGACAATTATTCATAATGATTATTAATGATGATTATGACTAATAATGGTTAATAATATTATTGATAATTAATAATAATTAATAATGTTTATTATTGTGATTTTTGTTCTGATTATGGATAATTATTATTCTTCCAAAGTCCTTAATAATAAGACAAGATAAATCAGTCTTTGACTTGTCTACTTTTGGTCACCCTCCTCAATCTTTAGATTTGTAAATAGGATAGGGACAGTTAGAATTGGTGTAGGGACAGCCTAGGGGATAGTTAACCAGGAGGGACAGGATAGGAAAAGAATAAGAGTAGACTTTAGGGATAGCTCATTGAAGGCAAGTGGTTGGGAATGGGCCTAAGAGGTGGCATATGAATCTCAGCTGTTTGTTTTGTGTGTTACTAGGACATTTATTCTAATTATGTAAAAATAACCCTAAAACAAATTATAAAAATTTCTCATTGCAGGTCGAACTAACAAATTTTTCTTTATTATGTATGTATGTATGTATGTATGTATGTGTATGTGTGTATATGTGCACACATGTGTATGGATGTGTGTACTTGTGTTCTAAGTCTAATTTAATGTTAACAGCTATAATACTAGTAAAAACATTGCCTCTGAGGTGGAACGTGGGCCTTCCTTCTCAAGACACAGATTTATATTAAACAGCCAACACATAATTCAATTTCAACAAAGGTTATAGGTTATTCATTGAACATCTTAATGGATCTACACTGCCACCTACTGGTTACACCCTTTCAACATCTGAAACAGATACAACCAAGTTTTCATTGTATTAAAGTGTTAGTAAGTTTTTGGGTCTTTGGGAATAAAAAATTTAAAAAATTATATAAAAATTTAAAAAATAAATAAAAAAGAATTGTGAATTCCCGTTAACATCATTATGGAATTCCCGGCCATCATTTTTTTAGTTATTGCACGCATACAGGCTAAGACAAGCCTGCATCCCGTTCGGATGTCCAGTGGGTTGGAAAAAGGCTCCCTTTGTGGACCTCTGGGTAGCTGGTGTTGTGAGTGAAATTCCTGTCCTGGCTCTGGGCAAGTGGAAAATCATGGCCAAGAGTGAGAAGCGTGTCTTGTTGTCCCAGGCTAAGGACCTGAGTAGGAAATACCTCTCCAGTCAGGTTACAGAAGTAACCAACTGACTTCTGCACCAAGGGGTCAGTTCCCCACAGTGTCCACAAAGTGGGCACTGTGTTCCCCTTCCCTTAGCAGGACTGTGCTGCACCTGCTTGTGACAAAGGAAGCTTCCTAGAAGCTCCCACAAAAACAAAAATAATCAAGATGGTAATGATGGTAACAATTTCTCATAGGGCAGATCTAGCCAGTCTTTAATTAACTAATGGGGATAAGAACTGTAAAAGAAAATTTTATTAAGAGCTAGATATTGAAAAATCTTTAAAGCAGGTTTTCATGTCAGACCTGGAGAAGACATCTCCAAGAGCTTGGAGGAAGATAGTCATTAAAATCCACTCTGTAAGTTTTGCAGTTTAAAATGATATATTTAAAAGTAACATATGTTTATATAAAGAGGTATTTCAGAGATCTCCTGAGCCCAGTGGCAGGAAGAGGGAGAGACAGGTAGGAACTGGGTGTCTTGGCGAGCTGATTGTTGATCCTTTGGTCCTGCTGTCTTTGGTTTGATTGGCCTTTGTGGCTGTGAGGTTGGAGTTATCCTCCCAGCTGGGATTAAAGGTGTGGTCTTTGGCTTGATTAGATCTAGTGGCTGTGGGGGCGGAGTTATCCTCCCAGCCGGTATTAAAGGCACGCTTGTGTGACTCTTGAGATTTGAGATCTCCTGAGCCCAGCGGCAGGAAGAGGGGGAGACAGGTAGGAACTGAGTCCCTTGGCGAGCTGATTTTCTGATCGTATTTGGTCCTGCTGGTCTTTGGTTTGATTGGCCTTTGTGTCTGTGGGTTGGAGTTATCCTCCCAGCTGGGATTAAAGGTGTGGTCTTTGGCTTGATTAGACTCGTGGCTGTGGGGCGGAGTTTGATACCTCCCAGCCGTAGTAAAGGCACGCTTGTGTGACTCTTGAGATTTGAGATCTCCTGAGCCCAGGGCAGGAAGAGGGGGAAGACAGGTAGGAACTGGGTGTCTTGGCGAGCTGATGCTGATCGTTTGGTCCTGCTGTCTTTGGTTTGATTGGCCTTTGTGGCTGTGAGGTGGAGTTATCCTCCCCAGCTGGGATAAAGGTGTGGTCTTTGGCTTGATTAGATCTAGTGGCTGTGGGGGCGGAGTTATCCTCCCAGCGGTATAAAGGCAGCTTGTGTGACTCTTAGAGATTTTGAGATCTCCTGAGCCCAGCAGGCAGGAAGAGGGGGAGACAGGTAGGAACTGGGTGTCTTTGGCGAGCTGATTGTTGATCCTTTGGTCCTGCTGTCTTTGGTTTGATTGGCCTTTGTGGACTGTGAGGTTGGAGTTATCCTCCCAGCTGGATTAAAGGTGTGGGTCTTGGCTTGATTAATCTGTGGCTGTGGGGCGGAGTTATCCTCCCAGCTGGTATTAAAGGCACGCTTGTGTGACTCTTGAGATTGAGATCTCCCTGAGCCAGCGGCAGAAGAGGGGGAAGACAGGTAGGAACTGGGTGTCTTGGCGAGCTGATTGTGATCTTTGGTCCTGCTGTCTTTGGTTTTGATTGGCCTTTGTGGCTGTGAGGTTGGAGTATCCTCACACGCTTGGGATTAAAGGTGTGGTCTTTGGCTTGATTAGATCTAGTGGCTGTGGGGGGCGGAGTTTCCCTCCCAGCCAGTATTAAAGGCAGCTTGTGTGACTCTTGAGAGTGAGATCTCCTGAGACCAGCGGCAGGAAGAGGGGGGAGACAGGTAGGAACTGGGTGTCTTGGCGAGCTGATTGTTGATCCTTTGGTCCTGCTGTCTTGGTTGTGATTGGCCTTTTGTGGCTGTGAGGTTGGAGTTATCCTCCCAGCTGGGATTAAAGGTGTGGTCTTTTGCTTGATTAGATCTAGTGGCTGGGGGGCGGAGTTATCCTCCCAGCCGGTATTAAAGGCACCTTGGGTTGACTCTTGAGATTTTGAAATCTCCTGAGACCAGCGGCAGGGTGCTGGGGCGCGGGCCTTTGGAAGAGGTCCGCCCCCCCCCCCTCCGCACCCCCGCCAACTGAAGATTACGAAGAAGGACCTGAAGGAGGCAAACAAAGCACCCTTCAACACAGTAAGAGGCATTTAGGACCACATCGGAATACAGGCAAGGAGAAGCCCATATGCCAGGATCACGAAGAAGAGACTACACTGGAAAGGGGCAGGATAATCCCAGCCAAGCGTTACCACCCTATGGACGACTCCTGCAGGGATCCCTCCGGGGATGCCCCAGGACACAGACATCAGAAACACAATTGGGAACACTTACAGAAACTACAAGATCATAAAGAACAAATTAAAGAACTAAGAAAAGGAATGAGGACTGAGAGAGAGAGAATACAAGTTCCGGAAGGAAGTAGAAACACTGAAAAGATCCCATGCTGAAAAAGAAAAGAAACCAACCAGCAAAAAAAAGCTACAAAAAGAGAATCGAGAAGCTCCAAAAAGAAATAGAAACACTAAAGAAATCAGAAGAGGAAAGGAAAAAGGAAATCAAACACTCATCCGCAAGAGGAAAGGAATGAAAAAAGCCTAAAGCAGAATGGAGGAAGCAGAACAAAGAATATCAGCCTGGAGGATAACACAGAACAACTAAAAACCTCAAGGAAATTATAGAAAAATTTAAAAAATACACAAAAACAGAACAACCCAGGAGCTGTGGGACACTATGAAAAGATCAACACTCCGCATCATAGGAATAGAGAAAGGAGAAGAATCCCAAGAGAAAGGTATTGATCAGATCTTCAACAGAATAAGAATGAAAACTTCCCCAAACTAAAAGGACAAACCAATACAATACAAGAACACACAGAACTCCAAACAGACAAGACAGAAAAGAAATTCTCCACGCCACAATCATATTAAAAAATTCTAGACACCCAAAACAAAGAAAAATTCTTAAAGCGACAAGAGAAAAACAACAAGTGACCTATAAGGGGAAACCTATCAGAAATACAACAGACTTCTCATGGCAAACATGAAGAGCAAGAAGACCTGGAGCAAAGCATTCCCAGTGTTGAGGGACAATGGATGCCCAGCCCAGGTTACTATACCCAGCAAAAATGTCAATCATAGTGGAAGGAGAGAGGAAATCCTTCCATGACATAAAACTTGAAAGAATACATGCCAGAAAACCAACTCTTTCAAGAAAAACTTGAAGGCAATTCAAAGAACAGGAAGAAAGGAGCAACCAACCCCAGGCACTAGAAGGAGAAATCAATAAAAGCATAACTGCAGAAGTAGAAACATAGAATCAAAACCGCAGATGGAAATAAGGCAAAAGGAAGCAACACAAACCTATCAGTCATAACCTTAAATATTAATGGACTAAATTCCCCAATCAAAAGACAAAGACGGGAGACATGGATTAGGAACAGAATCCATTTATATGCTGGTCACAAGAAACACATCTTACCTTACAAGGACAGGCACACCTTAAAGTGAAGGATGGAAAAAAATATTCAAAAAAAAAAAAACAGGTGTTGCTATTTTAATATCGGATAAGAAATAAGACTTCAAAGTAAAGAAATCAGGAGAGACAAGAAGGCCATTACATTTTCATCAAAGAACAATCCCACCAAGAAGATTTCCACATCTATGAAACATATATGACCCCAAATTCTGGGGACCAATCTTTATAAAGACAATTCTCCAGGACCACAAGTCACAGACTAACCCCAGCACACTACATAGTGGGAGACTTCAATACCCCACTGAGTCCTTTTGGATAGGTCACAGGACAAAAAATTAAACAGAGAGACATCTGAACTGAACGATAATGATACACCAAATGGACCTCATAGACCTCTACCTGAACATTCCATCCTAATACCAGAGAATACACTTTCTACTCAGCACCCCACGGAACATTCTCCAAAATCGACCAACATCCTGGGACACAGAAGAAACCTCTACAAAATACAAAAAGATTGAAATAATTTCATGCATCCTGTCAGACAACAGTGCAAGAAGCTCAACATCACACCAGGACAAGCCCGTCCTGCCTACAAGAACACATGGAGACTAAACAACAACACTCTTGAATAATGAATGGGTCAAGAAGAGATAAAGAAAGAAATAAAACATTCCTGGAACTGAATGACAATGGACAATACAACACAAACAAACCTATTGGGATAACATTTAAAAGCAGTCTCTAAAGAGGGAAATTTTTAGTAGCCCTGGGTGCCTACATAGAAAAACAGAAAAGCACAGTGAATGAATCTAACACTACAGCTAAAAGCACTTAGAGGCAAACAACAGATGAACCCTAAATGCAACAGACAGGAAGAAATAACAAAATCAGAGCAGAAATCAATGAAATAGAAACAAAGAAAACAATACAAAAAAATCAAATGAAGCCAAAAGTTGGTTCTTTAAAGAATAAACAAGACAGACAGACCTCTAGCCCAGTTAACAAAAGAAAGAAGGAACAACTCCAAATCAATACAAATCGTGATGAAAAAGGGAAATATCACAATGGACAAGGAAAGATCAAGAAAATTAATGGGAATATTACTTACAAGACCTATATTCTACCACAGTTTGAAAATCTAGAAGAAATGAGATAAATATCTGAAACCTGGGAATCACCAAAGCTTGGCCAAAGGAGACCAGCAGCTTAAACACGACCATAACATATGAAGAAATAGAGGATGTAGTAAGAAGCCTCCCAACTAAAAAAAGCCCAGGCCCAGACGGTTTCACAGCAAGAATTCTATAAAACATTTCAAAAAAGACCTACAACCATTATTTCTGAAACTGTTTAGAAGTATAAAACAATCAGAGGGAATTCTCCAAATTCCTTCTAACGAAGCCAACATCACCCTATTACCAAAACCAGGCAAAGATCCAAACTGAAAAGGAGAATTATAGACCCATCCTCCCTCAGAACACAGATGCCAAAATTCTAACAAATACTGGCAAATCGCATACAGACCCACATCAAGAAGATCATCCACTCATGACCAAGTTGGATTCATACCAGAGATGCAGGGATGTCAACATACGAAAATCAATAAACATCATCAAACACATAAATGGAATCAAGACAAAAACCACACCATCATCTCAATTGATGCTGAAAAAGCCTTTGACAAAAATCCAGCATCCCTTCATGCTTAAAGTCCTAGAAGGGAATTGGATTGGAGGGATCATTCCTCAATGTAATCAAAGCCATATACAGGAAACCCACAGCCAATATCATCCTAAATGGGGAAATGACAGAAACATCCCTTTAAAGGTAGGAACCCGGCAAGGCTGCCCTATACCACTCCTCTTCAAACATAGTGCTTGAAACACTTGCTAGAGCAATAAGGCAAGAAAAGAGGAAAGGATACTAATGGCAAAAGAGGAAGTCCAAACCTATCCTATTTGCTGATGATATGATTGTTTACTTAAGGGATGCAAAAAACAAAAACTCCACCAGAAAACTCCTAGAAACGATTAACAGCTTCAGCAAAAGTGGCAGGATAACAAAATTAACCTAGAAAATCAATGGCCTTCTTTACCACCAACAACAGCAACTGGAGAAAGAATCAAAGAGACCTTCCCACTCACAATATCCTCAAAAAACAATAAGATACCTAGGAACAAACCTAACCAAAGATCCAAAAGACCCTACAAACAAAAATTTTAAACCCTTAAGAAAGAAATTGAAGAAGACCTCAGAAGATGGAAAAACCTCCCATGCTCATGGATTGGGAAAATTAACATTGTAAAAATGTCCATTTACCAAACTCTTGTATGTATTTAATGCAATCCCAATCAAAATCCCCAAGAGTTTCTTCACAGGCTTGGAAACAAAAGTTTCTTAAATTCATTTGGAAAAACAAAAGACCCCCGATAGCTAAACAAATCCTGAGTGTGAAAAGAGCTACACAGGAGGGATCTCTATACCAGATTTTAAAAACTATACTACAAGGGCTATAGTCATAAACAGCCTGGTAACTGGCACAAAAAACAGACCTGTTGACCAATGGAACAAAACCGAAGATACCAAATCTGAGCACATACAATTTCAGCAGCATCTCATATTTGACAAGGGGGGCCAAGAAACCACAATGGAGAAAAGACAAGCATCTTCAGCAAGTGGTGTTGGCAAAACTGGATCACCACTTGTAGAAGAATGAAATTAAACCCTACCCTCTCACCCTGTACAAAAGTCAACTCCAGATGGATTAAAGACCTCAACGTGAAACCCCAAACTCTGAAGGTGATAGAAGAAAAAGTGGCAGCAGAACTACAAGACATAGGCGTAGGAAAGACTTCCTAAATCAGACAGCAGCTGCACAAGAATTAAGGTCGACAATTGACAAATGGGACCTCATCAAACTCAAAGCTTCTGTACATCAAAAGAAAAATCAAGGAAGTGAAGAGAAATCCCACAGAATGGGAGGAAACCTTCACTGCAGATACATCTGACAAGCATTGATTTCCAGAATATATAAACTACTCAAAAACAAAGAAAAAAGAAAACAAATACCCGCTCAATAGATGGAGCAAAAGAACTGAACAGAGACTTCAAGCGAGGAATTAGAGATGTCTGAGAAACACCTCAAGAACTGCTCAACATCACTAATCATTAAGGAAATGCAAATGAAAACCACTTTAAGAAGATATCATCTAACTCAAAAGACTGCTGAGGATCAAGAAAACAAATGATTACCAAATGCTGGAGAGGTTGTGGGGAAGGGGAACACTCACCACTGCTGGTGGGAATGTAAACTTGTACAGCCACTATGGAAAGCAGTGTGGAGAAACCCTTGGAAGACTTGGAATGAACTTGCCACCCAGACCCAGCCATACCACCCTGGGCATGTCCCTCCAAGACTTACGCCACACAGAGATAACATGCATGGCCATCGTTTATTGCAGCTCTCTTCACAATAGCAAGGAGCTGGAACCAACCTAAATGCCCCCTCAACTAACGAGTGGATAGAGAAAATGTGGTACTACTACACAATGGATTTATGCAGCAGTAAAGAAAGACGACAGCATGAGCTTTGCAGGAAAATGGCTGGAGCTAGAGGACATCATGCTGAGTGAAGTAACACAGTCCCAGAAAAACAAACGACGAATGGTATCCCTCATCTGTGGATGCTAGTGCCAATTACCCAGTTGTAAGTATTTCTTGTGTAGGGCCCCCTGAGCTTTTGTACAAAGCAGTTGGGCATAATGCATTTTGGAAACAACAACAACAACAGAAAATACTGCATCAAAGAACTGACTGAAACAGTGAACTTCTGCTCAAAACAGTCAACTTCCCCATGGAAAATATTGAGAAAGACTAAGAGATAGAAAGCATGTTTGGCAGAATGCATGAGCTCTGGTGGGGTGGGGGAATGAGCGGGAACATGGGTCTAGATTTTTTAAAAATAAATAAATAAATTTATGTGAAAAAAAAAGAGGTATTTCAGTAAAGATTTATACAGAAATACAAAATAAACCATATAAGTTAATGGACTTGATTTCTCTTAAGTCATAGTCTAGTCATATAGTTTTAAAGAACAAAGTGTATATTTGGTTAAAATTTATTTGGAGATATTCAACTTTGTCTATATATTATAGGATATTTTAAGACTTAATAAAAATGTCTATATTAGTTAAATTTGGTTGAAGGTTTTGGTGGAAATGGTAGCACATTTGAACTAATTGGGAATATAAAATGTTAATTGTTTTATGTATAATCTGTATTGAATTTCCAACAATAACTTTGGGCTTAAGGTACACAAATGGTCTATATTTTTCTGTGTTATACAGTATCACCTTGTAACATTTTCTTTTACTTGTAGGATAATTTAAAGTTTAAGTTTACTTCCCAAATAAACAGCATACAGTCAATGACAGTTTGGGTGAATTTGATGAAAACTTATGACTTAGTTCCTGTTTAGAGGTATGTGTAATACAACTTAGGCATCTATAGGTCAAAGTATAAAAATTTAAAAAACAATGGGGCTGGAGAGACGGCTCAGTAGTTAAGAGCACCGACTGCTCTTCCAGAGGACCCGTGTTTGATTCCCAGCACCCATATGGCAGATAAGAACTGTCTTTAAGATGGTCGTGGTGGCATAAGCCTTTAATCTCAGCACTCGAAGGCAGAAGCAGGTGGATCTCTGTGAGTTCAAGGCCAGCCTGGTCTACAGAGTGAGTTCCAGGCCACCTGTGGCTATAGGGAGACCCTGTCTCAAAAAGACAAAAATAAATAAATAAATAAATAAACAAATAAATAAATAATAAATAACAGAAAGAGGGAGGTGGTGTAGTACTCCTTCTGGGATATAAATGGAAAACACTGTATTCCAAACCTTTTGATAAATTTTCAATTTTGAGATCTTGAAACTAACAATGGGAGGAGATTTGTATGTTCCCACAGGTAAAAAAACACCAACCTAAATGCCTGAAAATGTATGACTTTTGGCTGTGGAGGATGGACTGGGAAATGCCAGCAGAGAGGCTGACCCATCTGAAAATTAAAGAAAGAGGAACCTCAGACTGCCTGAGTCAAAGTCACTGAGCATCTCTCTGAATTCTATTTGGGATAACTGTTTATAATGTGCCCTAATGAAGTTTACCTTCCAGATGCTGAGAAACCTTCCTACCTCTCCCTTTTATAGGAAAAAGAAAAACATGATGATACTGAAGTCATTCCCTAACTGTAAACTAGAGCCAACTGTTATAGTGGTAATTTCTTATAAAACAGGTATAACTACTTTCTTTAATTGACTGATAGACATAGGAACTGTGAAAGGTTAATTCTCTATTTAAAGCCAAAAATAACAGTAAAATCTTTATAGGCTGTGTAATTAAACAAAAAATATTAATACAGGAGAGCTCTGATATCAGCAATGAATTATTCTGTCTAGGAGATGTTGGCTAGGGGATCTAAGCCCCCAAAAGATAAAGGCTTTTGCCTGTAAGTGGGATACCTGCAAGAAGAGAGGCAGTAAGACCCTGTTTTCAAAGACCTGATATAAGCATGGAAAAATGTTTTGAGATGTCACTTGCTAATGTACAGTTGGCCTCTGAAATACCAGAGAGCATTACCAAAGGCCACTAAATCAATAAAACAATACTGGTCTCATGAATCAAGCAAGACTCCATCAGGATCAGCTACACCTCCCCTGCTTGGAGATACTGTGCAACAATGGCTGCCATATGTCTATATATATATCCCCAATCTAATTGGCTATTAGCTCTCTCCTTGGAGGAAAAATTCATGGCTGATGCCATAAGCTTTCATTCTCTAGTGGTTAGGAGATGTTATAAGGCACAGTCAGAACTTGTCATCTTTTACAGAAAAGCCACAGTTTGTGGATTAGCATACCATCCAAACATCTGTGTCTATGCTCACAGCTTAGCTTGCCATAATAATTAGTACTGTTTAAATGCCTGTACATCTAATTGCTTGTGCTTTGTTAGTAGGATTAAAAAGATACCCCTGGATAAGCTGTCAACCCATGAAGGGAAACAACCTGAACAGACTAGAGTCCAAAATGACATCTCCAGAAAAAGTAGACTGTTTTGCTTCTCACCCACTTGTGCCCCTTTCCCAAAGCCTAGGGAACAACCTGCGGAAGAGGAGGTGTGATAAAATGTAAGGGCTGCGGAGATTGGGTGAATTGTGAGACTACAGCAATATAGACTGGATTCTTATTTGATCAACTTGCTTGTGGATACAAGCTTCTCCAGTTGGACTATGGGAACCTTGGGTTGTTTAAAATTTGGACATAGATACTTGCTAATTGGTTTTACATGAATGTTACTTACATTCATTGCTTATGCTTAACAATTGGTTCACTTCATGGTTGGGTTTTTTGGATATTAATTGGCCTTAGTGTGAAAAAGGGTTTCAGGTCTGACCTGCCCCCCACTGCCTGGCACTCAAAACAGTCTTAAGCATCTGGCTATTCAAAACTCGGCTTTCTTTGTGTTGTTAGCCTCGCCCATGGGCTCTCCTGCCTCTTAGAAAAATTTAAAAAAATTAAAAGGGTGAGATGTGGGAAAATTTAGTTAAGATGGGTAGCATTCTAAACCAATGGGATCTACCTTGCCACACCCATGGGGTGGGAGGTAGTGATGAAAAGGTTTAGGCTTTGGCTCTGGGAGTTGAGTCATGCTGTCTATATAACCAGACATTTTGGAATAAAACTCTCTCTGCATTTGGACATTAACCTATGTCCATGTGGTGTGCTTTCCTGCATGTGCATGTGTTTTCCACATGATCATCTTGAGATTAGATGCCCTCCCACCAAGAGCAGTCTGTGCTTTTAACTGATGAGCCATCTCTCCAGCCCGGAGGCATTTTCTTAGTTCCTAATTGATGTAGAAGGTTTCAGCCCACTCTGGGTGATGCCATCTTTAGGAAGGTGAACCGAGGCTATGTAGAAAAGGTATCTGAGACAGCTAGGAGAAGTAAATCAATGAGTAGACTTTTTCCATGATTTTCTGGTTTAAGTTTCTGCTTTGGCTTCCATTGATGATGGACTGTAATGTGTAAGATGAAATAAACCCTTTCTTTCCCAAATTGGTTTTGGTCACTATTTTATCACAGCAATAAAAATATAACTAGAACAGGTATAAGTATAAATATTTAGGGGCTGGAAAGATGGCTCAGCAGTTAAAAGCACTGGTTATTCTTGCAGAAGACCCAGGTTTGATTCCCAGCATCCACATAGTTGGTGGCCAACCACTATCTGTAACTATAGTTCCAGGGGATCCAGTGCTGTCTTCTGACTTCCTCAGACATTGTAGGACATGGGGGAACTTACATAATACACACATACATACAAAATAAAAATAAGTAAAAATTATAAATATTTAGAAGGCAGTTTGTCAATAAGATCATTCAGCAAAGCAGTGATAGCAGGTTCTTCCCTAGGGCCTATGACCTCCCTATTTATGGGGTTTTATCATGTTTACAGTACCAAGCATGAATTTCCTTCCATGGAGGCAAGCAGCAAAGTCAAGCAGAAAGCAGTTGGTTACCCCTATAACATTCATGCCAGTATTGCATCAGTGGGCATGCTGTGCCTGCCATTTTTTTATTGTATCATGCACAGTCCACCACTGGGTAAGACCGTTGGTATCTTTTTCCCCCAGCAGCTTGCCTAGTACCTTCCAGCACTGTGAAAGCTCACTGGCAGGAGGAAGTTTCCCGGTCAGTTTCAGATTGAGCTTTCTGTGTTCTGCAACCGGTATGTGGTGTGTTTAGTAATAGGTCTTACCATCTTGTTATGGTGAGCAACAAGAGCAATGTCAATAGCCTGTGTTGTTCTGGAGGCCGTCGGGGGTCTTCCTAACCAGTAACTCATAGGGAGGTATCTCATGCCTGACACTAAGATTTTAATTTAACAACCCATGTCTTTTGGGCTCAGTGTTGTCCAGGCACGCAGGGTACCTCTGTTCAAACTCCTTAAAACACTTGTATTTTAAATTAGTTTATAAACAGTAGGTTTCTATAACCTATATTCATTTAATGATTAAAAATTCTACAGAAAATAACAAATCTTTTTTCAGCAGGGTCTCCATAGTCACAGCCCTCCTGGAAGTCACTTTGTGGACCAGAGTGGCCTCAATCTTGCAAAGATTCACCTGTCTCTGCTTCTTGAGGGCTGGGATTAAAGGCATGCACCATCACATTCAGCATATAACAAATCTTTATTTATATAATAATGCAGTAAATATGTAAAAAGTAAAGCCATGATGCAAAGTGGTTACAAAATAATTATTGCCTATGAAAATAGAAAATGAGACTAAAAATGGGTATATTAATGTTTTCTACTATAGTTGTTATTATTTTGAGACAGGGTCTCATGTAGTCAAGGCTGGCTTTGAACTTATTATGCAGTCAAGAATAACCTTGAAAAAAAGAATAACCTTGAAGAAAAAAAAACCTTGAACTTCAGATCCTCCTGCATCCATCTCCCAAATGCTCTGATTTTATATGGTTCTGGGCATCCAGGATCATGCATGCTGGACAACTCCATCAACTAGGTATGTCTCTAGCCCTCAGCTGTTTTATTAATGGCTTATGAAAAAAAGATTAGGAGCAAAAATGGAAAACCACCAGAATATGGTGAAGCAATCAGAATGTACAAAGACAAAGCTTATTATTATTATTATTCTGTGACATTCTCTAACTTAAATATAGTTCAGTATAAACCCAGTGTGGTGGTGCACACCTGTAATCCCAGCACTTGGGAGGCAGAGGCAGGTGGATCTCTGTGAGTTCAAGGCCTGATCTATGGAGTGAGCTCCAGGCCAGCTGGGACTAAAAGGAAACCCTGTCTCAAAATAGACCAAAAAAAAAAAAAAGATAGTTCAGTATAAAAAATAAACAAGAAAACAAAATGTGTGTGTGTGTGTGTGTGTGTGTGTGTGTGTGTGTAAGGCAGTGTTTCAAAACCGTGTATTCCAAGTCAGATATGGTTGCACAAATTTATAATCCCAGCATTTAGGAGGTAGAAACAGGAGGATCAGGAGTTCAAGGGTGTCTTGGACTGTATACTGAGTTCAAGGGCGTCTTGGACTGTATACTGAATTCAAGTGCGTCTCGGACTGTATACTGAGTTCAAGGGCATCTCGGACTGTATACTGAGTTCAAGGGTGTCTCAGACTGTATACTGAGTTCAAGGGAGTCTCGGACTGTTTACTGAGTTCAAGGGCATCTCAGACTGTATACTGAGTTCAAGGTTGTCTCGGACTCTTTATTGAGTTCAAGGGCGTCTCGGACTGTATATTGAGTTCAAGGGCGTCTCGGACTGTTTATTGAGTTCAAGGGTGTCTCGGACTGTGTATTGAGTTCAAGGGCGTCTTGGACTGTGTATTGAGTTCAAGGGCGTCTTTGACTGTATACTGAGTTCAAGGGCGTCTTGGACTGTATAATGGGTTCAAGGGCGTTTTGGACTGTTTATTGGGTTCAAGGGTGTCTTGGACTGTATATTGAGTTCAAGGGCGTCTTGGACTGTATATTGAGTTGGGGTAAAGGGAAGATTATGTCTCAAGGGCTTCCTAAAGATGTTGCAGTCTAACAATATAAGAACTCAAGAAAGGGAATGGGTTAGAGATACTGTCTGAGTTCCTTCGTACATTTTCTGTTGCTATAACTGAATACCATAGACTAAGAAATTTATGAAGAAGAGATAGGTTATGTATCTCATGGTTTTGGAAGCCAGGACCATGATGCTGCATTTGGTGAGAATTCTCTTGCTGCCGAAGATTTTCTGCAGAGCCCCAAGACAGTATAGAGCCTCATGATGAGTCAGGGTAGGATTTTTAGAAAGAGCTTGCTTTTATAACAAAACTACCCCCACCAAACTCATCCACAGATGAAGTTATCTGGTATGAGGGCTTTTCATTCCAAAGATCTCACTTCTGATGTATCATTAACTTATAAGATCAAGTTTTCAATCCATAAAATGTGAGGCACACACTCAAATCTCAGATCTGGATTCAAATCCTAACTGGGCTATTTCTTAGCATGAAACTTTGAGCAATTCATTATGCTTTCATCTCTGAAATAAGGGTGGCACTGTTTCCTTGCAGGGTTATAAAGGCCAGTGTGACATCATGCATATCCACTCTCTAGCATTGTTGCCACCACACACACAGTTTGTTTATGCCCCTTAGCGTGGTTTTTCATTCCTTTCCTTTATACCTGGACTTTCCATGGACTCCTGTCTTTCTTTCCTTCGCTACTTCAAAGGCAAGAGTAGATCTACTCAGACAAGAATAAAACTATAAACACAAGTGACTGCATCCCTGAGAAAAGTGAAAGGCCCTAACATGTTTTGGAACCATAAAAATCAATCAAAGCTTTATTGTATAATAAACAGATGTCTGACTGATCTCATAGAGTAGTTATGAAAATGAATTCTGAGAGACATATGAATGCTTTTTCTGGACTCTGACAGAGTTCAGCTTCCTGGGCACTAGTTCCTATGTGGAATGTTCCCTTGTTTTGGGCAGATTTGAATGGAAATGGCTCAGCTATGGGGGCCTCTGAAATTGAGAACTGGCCCTGCAGAGATGCAGCTTGTTCACTGTCAGGCTGCCCTGCTACCAGTTCCTGAGGGGTGACAGCCAGCTATGAAAATGACAATGGTCTTTGGTGTAACTGTCTCCAGTTGTCTCCACATACATGCAAATGAAGTCACATGTTTCTGAAGGCAGACAGGGAAAACTTCCTTCCTCTGTAGGTCAGTCCACACGTCTGTCTATACTCACAGCCATTCATCCTTTCACCCAGTCAAAATGGAAGCAAGTGGTAAAGGAAAACCAAGTCTGTTTTCAAGTACTAGGTTAAGTGCATTTTACATATAGCACCTCGTATAACCAGATTATTATGTGCTAGTGCCATGCCCAGAACTAAGAATATTGATATCAGTGAGGCATAGTTTCTGCATTCAAGATGTTAATATTGCAGTAGTCCTAAGAATATACAGAACTAACAACATAAACCTGTAGAGCTGTGGGAATCAGGAGAAAGAGAAATGAAGTCAGAAGGTATTGTCAGAGACAGAGCAAAGTAGGTTGTGCTACTTTGTTCACAGCCCTGGCACGCAGGTTCCACCTTTGCTGTTTCCCAGCCTCACTCAGCACCACGACCCTGCTGTGGACCAAGGTGTTCTCCAAGAGGCTGATGCCCTTCAGGGATTTACTGTGGGTCAAAGCAGAAGCGAGGCCCTCACAGCAGGCAACAATGACCTCACAGCCCTCCATCCCAAAATTCTCTGGGTGGCAGTTGGGAGGTTTCACAGCTTCACAGGACAGCTTTGCACCAGTGTCTTCTAGTTTATTTTCTGAAATCTGTAGACTTCTTGGGTTCCTACTGTTACTGAGGACTGCAGCCCAGTTTTGACAGTCACTGATTAACATCTGTTGACCACGGGTGCTGTGGGACCATGTGGGTGGGCAGTAGGCCTCAGTTCTTGTTCTCTATTGGCTTTTCTCTTTCCAAATAAAATGAATAAAACCTATCAAATTCTTCTCTGGTGCTAAATTTTTGCACATTTTGGTTGACCATCCATTAATGCTTCAGTCAATTTTATAAGGATTTGCCTACATTTTTGTATTAATTTGTTTTAGATTCCAACCTACAGTTCTAGTATCTTTTGTGTGCAGCACATTTCTCTAACAATAGTTCACAACAACAATTGCCATCTCACACATTTTCTGAGGATTAAGAATTTGGGGAACAGGAGCTGGAGAGATGGCTCAGTGGTTAAGAGCACTGTTGTTCTTGAGAGGACCTACATTGGACTCCCAGCACCCGCATGGTGCCTAACAACTGCCCATGACTCCAGTTCCAGGGGATCTGAAGCCCTCTTCTGCCTTCTGCAGGCACTGCATGACATGGGTCTACTCACAAGCATGCAGCACTCATACACATAAAATTTAAGAAAAAAAAAATTGGGAACAGTTCGGCTGGGTGGCTGTTTGGGCTCGGCTTTTCTTACATGGTTACAGGAAATCATCCAGTGGAGTTCTCATCATCTCAAGGTTCAGTGGGGTCTGGGACCACTTCCCCATTCCCCTTCACCCCTCATCTTCTGGTGGTATCTGTGATTTTCTTCTCTCTGGCATTGCCTTCTCTTCCTTAGGCCACTGCTTTTCAATCTTTTTTTTTTTTTACCTGCTGCGTATGCTGTTCTCAAAAAGAATGGAGTTTTGCTCTTGATTTTCTGTCTCAAACTTGCTGGCTTCAAGGTGGACTTAATGGTTCTCTTGATTTCCTATACTGGCACCATCAATGACTGCTCTGGGATCATAGCTGCTCCCCAAATTCAGGATGATTGGTTGAATTAGAGGATGTACACTCTGGAGAATAGGGTATATTTGCTTGTTCAAACTAAGTAATATTTACAAAATCTGAAAAAAATAACAAAAATCGAGGTTTTTATCTTCTCTTGAAGTAGGCTGAATTTCTACATGACATTGATAAATGGGAATCAGATAAGAGCTACTCTGTCTATGGTAAGCACTTGGCCTCTAATCTGCTACAGGTGGCTTTTTTTTTTTTTTTTTTTTTTGTGGTTACCTACCCAGACTGTGGTAAATATGTCTCAAAGTTATCTGGAAATATGAAGATGGTTTTTTAGGGTTACTAAATCATTAATTGTGTATATAGAACCAAAGCTACTTATACAATAGTACAGGAAATAGGAACTTTGTATTGCTCCAGATCAACTTCTTTGTTTGTTTGTTTGTTTGTTTGTTTTTGAGACAGGGTCTTCCTATAGTCCCAGCTGTCCTGGAACTCACTATGTAGACCAGGCAGGCCTTGAACTCACAGAGATCTACCTGCCTCTCTCTCTTGAGTGCTGGGACTAAAAGTGTATGCTACCATGCCCAGCAGCTTCTTTTCTTGAGACAGCATCTTGCTATGCAGCTCAATTTGTCATCCTCCTGCTTCTACCAGCTGAGTTCCAGGTTCACCGGCACCACCATGGCCAGCTAGTTAGGCCTTAAGGGAACAGGAAATCAAGTTCCCTTTGGAGGAAGACTGGAGCCTTTTAGCATCTTTCATCACTGCTCTCTCCCTCTCTCTCTCTCTTTTCTATTGTTAGTTACCAATGGAGGAAATAAGTGGGCTGAATGATTAGGTATTTGGTGCTTGTACAGTGTTTTGAAGAACTTAGAACTTGTTTGGGCCAAGGACCATAGAAAGACTATACTCAAAATTCAATAATAGAGTCAGCCAAGTTTGCATAGTAATTTCTGCTCTCTTGGTCCAACTCATTTACTTTAGTTGCTAAAAATAGCTCTGCAGGTTTATCAATTTATTTAACATTTTATTTACTTGGGGTACAGGCTATGGCATGTGTGTAGGTCTGAACAAATGGTGGGGGTTGGTTCTGGGGACCAAACTCAGGTTGTCAGGCTTAGCGGCAAGTGCCTTTACCCACGAAGTCGTTTCGCAGGCCTAAGTCATCAGTGTTGGTAGGAACTATGTGCCACTTTTCTTCACCAGGAGTTTATTCCATAGCAGAAGAATTGAGCTTCCAGGGAACTGACCAGCCATTTAGCTTTCCCTGGTAGTAATCTCTTTCCTGAGCTATGCCTGTAGCTAAGAGGTAGTGCCACACTCTGGAAATATACTGGTTGATGGCTGGATACCCTCAGCTCCACAAACCAGGAAGCCGAAGTCACATAATCTGAGCCCAGAGAACTGCTTCGTTATCAATAAAACAGAAAATTATAATTTTGAAAACCTTGAACAAAAGTGTATTATGGTGTTAAATCAGGAATATATAACATGTAGGAAAAGATTATAAGAAAGAAAACTCTATTAAATGGCAAATGGTTTGTTTATTTTGTTTCATTTTCCCTGACATTTTGCAGGTATGGTCAGGCCCTGCTTTGATAAAATTACTCCACAAATCATCCCAACCACCTTGTCATCCTGGAGCTTGCTAGTTGTATTTATGATCATATTTTCCTACATGTAAAGGTCTCTAGGAGCCTAATATTTTGGAGGTCTTTATTTCCTCACAGAAGTCTGCCGACTGTTCTCCCATTCCTCTCATAAAACCAGGGACACAGTATAAGAGCAGGCTTCTTTAAGGTTAGTATATAGCATTTTCTTCTCTTTTGCACCAAACTAACCTACATTACATAAATACAGATATGGCCTGAGTCAAATACTCTCATATTTCAACAGAGCAGTTTCTCTGCAGGCACTGAGATTTAAGTATCCTATCAAATGAAATCAGCTCCACACTGAATTCTGCTCTCAGAGCTTCTATATTTCAGAGACCTCATTACTCTTGGCAATAAAAGAACATGGTCATTCATACATAAATTCAGAACAGCCAGGTAGGGTAGTAAAACCAGGTCACCTCTCCTCAAGTGACCCCCCTAAACCAAGTTATAGTCAATGGTGCACTGAGAGTCTTAGTTCACACCATCCAAAATAGGGTTTGAGAATGTTTCTTCTACTGGCCACTGCTTTAGTTTTCATTTTATTTTGCCAAGTTATCCTTGGCTGATTGTGCATAAAGTAGACTCTTGATTTCAGTAGAGAGAGATATTTTTAAAAAGAAAAGGAAGAGAAGAAAAGTAAGGAGATGCTGGGTGAGGCAGTAAAGAAACAAAGGAACATTTATTGAGACCCAAAAGTGTCTAGGATTTTTGTGTATTTTACCATATTTGATGTCCTAAAACCAGGCTAAGTAGGCGCTGTGCCTATATTAACGAGGAAGGTATGGGACTGTGAAAAACTTGATGACTCGCTAAGATGCTAATCCAGGTCTGTCCAGTTCCCAGACCCACATTCTTTCTAGGATTCCACACTATAGGATAAATGGGAGGAAGAGAGAAGAAACATTTCAGGGCTCACGACTCATTCATTTGTAGAGCTTACTGGCCAGCCAGTGCAGCTGTCGTCATCATTGACCTCCAGGTTCAGTGAGAGACCCAGTCTCAAAAATAAAGTGATGCCTGGTGGGATGGTACATGTCTTTAATCCCAGCATTTAGGAGGCAGAGTCAGCCAGATCTCTGTGAGTTCAATGCCAGCCTGGTCTACATAGTGAATTATAGGCCAGATAGGGCTACAGGGATACCCTGTCTCAAAAAGACCCCCCCCGCCATAAAAAAACTGAGAGTCAAATATAATGTCCAAGAAGATCTGACAAACCTCCTGGCTTGTGTTTTGATGGTTTTGGAGATTTGGAGATGATTTTCTAGTTCTTTGATTGAGCCTGAGGTAAATCCTGAGTGACAGAGAAGGCAGTATATTCCACTCACAGAGGGGGATAGTGGGCACATGTTGGACAGGACCTGACTGATGTATTGAGAGTATGATTCTGCTAGCTCTGTGAAGATAGATAACAGGAAATCAAATGAAGACCTAAGGAAAGCAATCAGGGGTTGGGGCTGGGATCCCAGTGAGGAAAGAACTGGGGTGATAGTGGTGGACAGTGACAAATATTTGGGTTTCTATTTTAAGGTGGAGTTAAAGTTGCTGAAGAATTGTGAAGAAGGTGAGTCATTAAAACATTTACCACTCACTGTCCCAGTAACTAACTGAACAGCTATCAACTAACTGGCAAGAGGGACGACCAAAGGAGAAAAAAATCCAAAAGAAAGACAGGAATAAGTTTAGTTGATATATGGTAACTTTGCTGTATGGGTCAACTTTTCAAATAAAAATCTTGGAAAAACAGTTGGGTATTCAAGACTGGGATACTATATATGAGTTGGATATCAGGCCCAGAGCAAGACAGACATATGTCTTGCATTCAAATCCATGGGATTGAATTATGTTATCAAGGAAGTCAATAGAGAGACAAGAAGAAGGCAGGGGACGGAGGAGCACTGTAGATTCTGTGTTAACGGCCACCGAACTCTCTTGGATCCATCTTAGTTTCTATCCTCTTGTATTCCATATCTAATTCATCAATAAATCTCTTCTCTAATCTCTTTCACAGCTGCTACTCTGATTTCAGTACAATGGTTCTACACTTTGATGACTGAAGAAAGCATACATCCCTTATATCCAATTCTTAGCCCCAAATCAATATTTTCATAAAAAAAATAAGCAAGATCATGTCACTGCTGTTAAACTCTTCAGTGGCTTCCCTTGCACTTAGAAAAAACAAAATAGAAAAGAAATTCTTCCATGGAATAATTTATAAACAGAAGTTTTTCTCTTGGTTAGTCTGGAATATTTAATTTTATGCTGATTTTCTCCTTATTTTGTTTATGAGCATATTTCCTGAGTGTAGGTAGGTGCACCTGTGTTGCACAATGCCTGTGGAGGTCAGAAGAGGGTGTCAGATCCCCTGGAACTGGAGTTATGGACAGATATTAGCAGCCATGTGGATGCTGGAAACTGAACTCAGGTCCTCTGCAAGAACAGCCAGAGCTCTTAACTGCTGAGCCATCTCTTAAGCCCCAAGTTGTCTCTTTATAATTATTAATAGCATTATCTTCTTCACTCTCGAGTGTTTTGGTTTATACAATAAATTATATTGTCACTTGTGGTGGTTTGAATGAGAGTGTCCCCCAAAGGATTCAAGTATGCAGACATTTTTGTCCCTAGTTGGTGGCACTGTTTTGGCAGGTCTTAGAAGGTGTGGCCATGCTGGAGGAAGTACGTCACTGGGGGCAGGCTCAGTGAGTTTAACAAGCCTTACAGTCTCCAGTCTCTCCCTCTCCACTTCCCGTGCTCACAGGAGGATGTGAACTTTGGCTTTCTGCTCCAGCCTGGCCACTATGCATGCCTGCCACATTGGACTCTAATTCCTTGGAACCATCAATCATAAGCTCAAATAAACTCTTCCTTTTATAAATTCCCTTGGTCATGGTGGTTTTTTCACAGCAACAGAAAAGTGACTAATACATCACCCATATTAGAAGACTTATCTTCTCCCCAAACTATCTTTCTGCTTTTACATTGTACCACATTCTCTGTCTATACCATTCCAGGAATGCATTTCTCAAATAAGTCAAGCATGATCCCACTTCAGAATCTTGCAACCGTTGGCCTTTCTCAGAGTGTCCTTGCTTTATAGCATGTGTGCGGCTTGCTCCTGTATTCCTTCAGGTAGCTACTTAAATGCCATGAGAGAGCTTGCCACGGCAGACACTAGCTGTTGGTCCTCCAATGTGTGGGTGCTCTCTAAGTTCTCTTTTGTGTTGCGTGGCCTGGAAGCTGGATTCCATTGCCAGTAGTGATGTAGCTGCATTGTGCTAACAGAGTCACTCATGCAGGATTAGGAGCCAGGAGAAAGAGAGAAGCTAGTCTGTTCCTGGTGGCGACAGCATCTCCAGCAGAGTACTCTTGGCTCTAGATGCCACAGGCTCTGATGACCTCAACTGTGACATGGGGCTGTTGACTCAGGATACCCCATAGAGTTCAGCAGTTACAGCACAGCAGTAGGGGATGAAAGAGCAGGACAGAGATAAGTGTGGATTCAGGGAGCTTTCACTGACAGCAGAGGTTCCATGAAGATGGCACAAAGGCCACCACAGGCCCCTACAGGAGTAAGTGGGTTGTGAAGCAGACAGCCCAGTGGGTGGGTTTCTTCAGGGGTTGTGCTAGTAATTGCAAATATGACACAGACTAGAATCACCTGAGGAGAAAGCTTTGACTGAGGAATTGCCTAGATTAGCTTGGTTTGAGGTTGGGTCTTTGGGAATGGTGCAGTTCTCTGGACAGGTGGCTGTGGGCCATGCAGATATTTAGCTAAGCATGAGGCTGAGAGCAAGCCATTGGGCAGTGCTCCTCCATGCTTTCTCCTGTACGTTTTTGGCTGTGAATTAGAGGTAATGCTGTGTGGAATAGCAAGAAGTCCTGCCTTCAGGTCCTGTCTTGCATTCCTGCCCTGAATTCTCTCAATGATGGGCTGTGACCTGGAAGTATAAGATAAAAGAAACCATTTCCTCCCCTAAGTTATTTTTTTGGTCAGAGTGTTTTAGCACAGAAACAGAAAGAAAGGTATAACAGAGGTTATGAGCTGAACTATGTTTGCTCCCAAGTTCTAACCTGACTGTGTTTGGAGACAGTCTTAAGTGGAGTAATTACATTAAAATAGCTCATTATCTTGGGGCTGGAAGGTGGCTGAATTCTGTGATGTTAAGGCTCCACAACCTCTCTGGTGTCATCAAGAAGAGAGAATCCAAAGCCTTAGAGAAAGAAAAGTTGGAAATCATATTTTTTTCAGTCTCTACTATGTTCCTGGGAAGATGCACAGCCTTAAGACATATGCTGAAGAGGGAAATGCAGCCATGGTCCAAGGATCTATAATGTTTGTTTCCTTCCAACTACAGGTCAGAGTGATAGGTGTGACTGATCCATCACGCAGCATTTAAGTTAGACAATGTGGGCTGGGTCACTGAAATGGTTGGCAAGGATGGAGTGGGAATTAGAATGCTGTGCCTGATTTGGCTGTTTTATCAGTGACTTTAAGACTGTTAGATGTGCAGCCAAGTACACTAGAAATATAATCAGAAACATTTGAGAGCTGAGCAAAGTGTACTGCTACTATTGGTTTGTCAGCATGGTGGGGACTTATATGACACACTGCGTGAGATCCTTTTACTCTTATCCAAGACATAAGCTGGTCAGAGATTTGGTGTCTTTTGAGTGGAGGATAGATTGAATTTCATTGAGGAAAGAACTATAACATTAATGCAGTGTGTGTGTGTGTGTGTGTGTGTGTGTGTGTGTGTATGTAGGCCAGTAGTCAACCTTGGGTGGTGGTGTTCCTCAAGAGTTATCTACCTCGTGTTATTGAGACAGGGTCTCTCATTGGGACCTGGGGCTTGCCAATTAGGCTAAGCTGTCTGGCCAATAAGCCTCAGGGGCACACCTTTCTCTGCTTCCCCAGTGCTGGGATTATAAGCAGGTGCCACCACACCTGGCTTTTTATATGAATTCTAGTGATTGAACTCAGTTTGCATGGCAAGCAGCTTACCAAGTGAGTCATCTTCCCAGCTTCATGATTTTAATAAAGTTTTATACTGTAAATATCCCTCTAAGATTCCCCTAAGGGACAAACATCTGTATATCAGCATGACAAGAAGTTGAAGAAGGAAAAATGACAATATCCTTAGGAAGTATAGGTAAAAAAGTTGAATTAAAATCCCTGGGGACTCAAAAATGCATCTGTGCTCTACTGTGGATAGGGCTTATAGAAATGGAGTTTTGTTCTAAAACCATCTCAACGGTAGTCTTATAAAGTCTTGTTTCAGGGTTATTTCCAACCTTTTTGAATGAATAATTGGAAGAGACCACTTGGTAAATAGAGAAATCCCATCTTGTTTTTCTATATGGCAAGGAATATGAGGGTAGGATATCTAAGCAGAAGCCCCTGTTTACTGATAGTAACCAAAGCAATGCCACAGTCCTGAATGGACTTACAGAAGTTAGCGCCACTGTCAAAGACTTGGAAGATGAAAGGACCATGATTTCTCTGACATCTCTACTTATTTTGCCTGTTGGCTGGCTGGAATTACTGCATTTTTGAAATCTTTATTAGTGGTGGCTCCAATTCCATAATGGGAGTCATGCCAATGGGAGTCATGCCAAGGGAGATGAGAGCCACCTGCCCGCCCAACTCACTGTTTTGGGACCATTTCTATTTTATTATGGCAAGGGGCTATGCATTTCCAGTGCTGCAAATGAAATTTCAGATAAAACTGGATGTGATTGAATGCTCTTTCTAATATTATTCATGATCAACATTCAATGTCAATTAGGGCTGTTTCAAAGGAGAATAGTTATTTGAAGAGAACACGGCTTTGCTCTAGGGGGAAGCATGTCACTGCCATTTGCCAGAGATTCTATCAGTGTCTTTATCTGTCACAGACTCCAGGAGCATCACTGGATCTTCTAAATTATAAGGCCCAAGTGATTGAGCAGCTTTCACTAATTGGACTAATTGCAGTCTTGTCTTGTTCTCAACCTTAACACCCGGCATGTTCATGGGATTCTTTTAAAAATATTTTATTGGGAGCTGGAGGGATGGCTCAGCGGTTAAGAGTACTGGCTGCTCTTGCAGAGGGTCCAGTTTCAATCCTCAGCACCTAACAAAGAGGTTAACAACTGTAACTCAAGTTCCAGGGGATGTGACACCCTCTTCTGACCTCCATGGGCATTGCATGACACAGGTGCACCTTTTATATGTACATAGAAAATAAAAATAATAAAATATTAAAAAACATTTTATTTATTATTTCTATTTTCTGTATGAATGTATTGACTGCATGTAGGCAGGTACACCATGTTTTGCATGGGATTCTTTTTTAAAAAAATATTTTTAACTGCTGAGCCATCTCTCCAGCCCCAGTTTTGGGCTTCTTGATCAATGAGCCCCATTTGTCAAAGCCAGACCTAGTTGATTCTGCAATATAATATACCAAAATATCAAGAAAGAGAACCTTCTTTTCTTTTCTTTTTTTTTTTTTTTTTTTTTTTGTCTTTTCGGGACAGTGTCTCCCTATAGCCTCAGCTGTCCTGGAACTCACTCTGTAGACCAGGTTGGCCTTGAACTCACAGAGATTCACCTGCCTCTGCCTCCCAAGTGCTAAGCATGCGCCACCACATCTGGCTTGAAAGAGATCCTTATTTTCACCTTACTAACCCTCTTAGCTCTCCTGGAATAAAAGACTGTGGTCTCTTCTGAGCCTTGAATATATTACTTCTTTGGATAAAACATGAATTTATATAACTTTAATATTGCTGGGTAAATATGCATCCTCTACTTTTTCTACTTTTGCGGATTAATTTTATTTGATAATCTCACACACACATATGTATTGATTGCGTTCTCTCGGCATCGCAGCCAATCTCCCTCTTGTCTCCATCACACATGTTCCCATCCCTGCCATTCCCTTTCTCGGATTCATGACTTTATGTTTTAGTTTGTGACCCATTTAGTTTGAAAAGGGGCATCTCTGTGACCATTGGATTGACACCGCCTATTGGAGGTATGGAGTCATCAGCGGGTTGTGTCCTCCTTTGAATGTGCACTGTCAGTACCATCTCAAAGAGGCCATTTGGAAAGTACCTAATGTGTGATGGTGAAGTCCAGTTCCACCCTCGGGCTGACGTCTGTTTTCCCATCTGGGGCCTTGTCCTCTGACAACCTCAAGGAAATTCTGAGAGCATTCTTGGCTTCACTTTACAGAGGAAAGAAACGCTGATGTATGAAGGGTGTGGTAGTCAATGCCAGAAGTGGGGACACATCCTCTTCTTTCCTGCAAAGAAATCTAATGCATCTATTGTTTGAATTCCAGGTCTGGAGTCTCATATTTCTACAACAATCCCATCTTGCTGTTTCTACATGAGGCTTTCCAAAGCTCAGCTCATTGATAGTCTTGGCTAAGGAATTAAATTAAATTAAATTTAAAGTGTCTGTTTTATTGGCATTTTGTTAAGGACACAGTGGGAACCTACATCACCCCCACTTAATTCCCAGTTTCCTCATAGCTAAAATAAAGTCTGTAAAGATGGAGACCAGAGTTAAAGAAGAGAAGGAAGAGGAGGAAGCAAGGAATGGATGATTCAGTGGGGGCGGGGGAGGGGGCGAGGGGCTATGGAAGGATGCTAAGGGGAAGGGGTATAAAGGTGATTAAGACTGATTGAGATGTTCTGTACGAAATACACAAAAAACCAATAAAATACAATTAAAGTGGTTTCTTAAAAGATCTCCATGTTTCTATTTTTCCATCCCCTTACACACACACACACACACACACACACACACACAGTTCCTATGGTTTAGCCAGCATAGCAGCCAGAATATCTCTCAACATATGAGAACCTCTGTAGTTACCATGTCCTCCAATAATTTATCACATTTAGAATAGAATGAAAACTGCTTATCATATTCTCCTAGATAGGTAGATCTTATGCCTACCTATCTCTAACTTTAATTTTCATATATTACTAATATTACTCAAGTAATAGATGGCTTTTAATCAGGGAAGAACATGGTCCAAACAGACTCTCATGAAGATGGAAGGAAACTCATTCAGTTAAGAGGTTTGACGGTAGTATGTAAGTTTCAAGAAGATTAGAAGGACCAGACAAGGGATGGGATGTTTGAGCATGCTTCGCAGGGAGGTAATAATAAAGGGAAGGCAGAGTAGATGAGAGAGAGAGAGAGAGAGAGAGAGAGAGAGAGAGAGAGAGAGAGATATCCACCTGTGGAGTTAAGCATACATGAATGAGTCCATGGAAGAGGCCCAACATTGTTAGAGTCACTGATACAGTGTTGTAATTGCTTATTCTTCCTCTGTATTCCTGATTCCCACATGTGTGTAGTGACATTAGAAGAAATAAGACTACATGCAGGACTGTAACTGAGCTCTGGCAGTCACCTCAGATGCAAGGACTAAGGTCCTTTACAAAAGCAAAGCCCAGATGTGTGGATGAACGTCACAGTAAGAGAGTAAAGAGAATATGAGTTGGCTATGCTTTCAGAGTCCAGGTCTTTTCCTCTCTGGGTGTGGGCTTCCCTGTCCTCTTTGATTCCTAGAGCATTCATCATAAAGCAGAGGTGACAGAACGTCTACTGGCTGCTCTGATTATGTCCCTCTATCGCCATCGCAGCCTTCTTATTAAGGAGTCCAGAGGGTCAAAAACTGTATTTCTCAGACTTTCTGTAGTCAGCATCAAGGATGTAAATTGGCTTAACCAGTCATGCAATTCGGCACTTGTAAAATTAAATTTTAAAGTTAAAAGTAAAATGGAAGCCATTTTCCTGTGGGTGTGTTTGGGTGTCACAGATTGTAGAAACACATGCCATTTGTACAGATGGTTTCACAGTTCACTCTCCGTCTTCCTGGAAATAGAGAATGAATGGTACTGTCCACAGCTTCTTGATCTAACTTCTAATCTTAATTACAGATTTTGGGTTTCCACTTACAGTTTTCTGGGTAAGAAAGGCAGCTGACAGGGCGGGGATTTCTGCTTCTATCGTTATAGTTATGGTCTTAGAGAGGTAAGTCCGACTGTTGCCCAACTTTATTTCTCTAGGGACTATTTCAAGCAGACTAATTTGGAACCTGATCCTTTAAGTCCTTGTGATGAATCAGTCCTCTGAATTAAGTCCCTTCCTGCTTGAAAGTGTCAAAGTATTTTTATTTCCTGGACTGAACCATAAATATTACTTGGGGAAAAGAGGAAGTGTTGTTGCTTGGGAAAGGCTGGCTGACTCATCACTAAAGAGCCTCACTACGCCATGAGGCATTAACCTCGGTAAACGCACTAGGCTTAGGTTAGGCCCTTGACTTCCTGCATTAGGACCAGATAGTCTAGAACTTATGGGCTGGGATGCTGACTCATACCAACAAGGTTCTCAAGAAGTGGATTTGTGAAACCAAAATGTCAGGTTAATAATGTACAATGAGGAGATTACTGCCAAGGGATTAAATGCTTTAAGCAGTACCCTAATCAGCAGTTCTTTGTTTCCACCCACATGGGAACTTCCATTTTCAGAAGTTGTTCAGTGACTGGGCTATGGGAGCAGAGAAGAGCTACACTTGCCCCCAGACCCCACTAAGGGTTCCAGGTTCTCTCCTTCCTGAATAATGCCTGAATGGTTCCCTAAAATGATGCCATGGGCTCCCCTGTTCTGTGATTCCAAGAGAGACCAATTCCCTTCTTATGCAAACATGGAAGGACAGGAAAAGAAGAAAAACTGCCATGCAGTCATAGCTTGCACCTCCTTAGGCATCTTGCCAATGAGAGACAATTTGGAAAGTCTACATTTTGAACAGAACTTTGCCCTAATTTATGGCTAACTCTTACTATCTTAAAAAGTGTTTAATACTTGAGTAAAGTTCAAATTGAAGGCAGGAAGAATAGGCTTGACTCTCATAATGAAGAGGAATCTCTACCTCATAGAGAAAGGACTAGAGTAAAACATTTCAATGTGCTATTTTTTACATTAAAGGGGTAGCCTTTGGAGAAATCCATGAGTTGGTTGTAATCTTTTAAAGAAGGCATAATGAAAGCAAAACTTTGTGTGTCAATGGCTGGGCGCTTACGTGGGGACAAAGGGAATACACTTCTCTAGTGCTCTGTCTTCCTCCTATAATCAGAGTCAAACTCAATAAGAAGAGAAGTTGTGTTGGGGAGAGGACATAGAAAGACATACAAAGCAGAGAAGGAAAGGAAAGCAAAAAGTTCTGGATCCGATTGGGGGAGTTTTGTCAGGCCTATGACCTCTTTTTTTTAATTTATTTCTGTATGTGTATGAATGTACTGTCTGCATGCAGGTCTGGGCATCCGTGTCGTGCAATGCCGCGGAGGTCAGAAGAGGCTGTCGGATTCCCCTGGAACTGGAGTTCTCCTGGAATTGGAGTTTCGGACGGTTCTCGGCCGCCATGTGGGTGCTGGGGATCAAACCCGGGTCCTCTGTAAGAGCTGTTGGCGCTCTTAACCGCTAGGCCATCTCTCCAGCCCCGCCTATGACCTCTTTGCCAATATTCCTAGATCTTTGCAAAATCTACTCTTTGTTCCTGCCTGTGTGAGTGATAGTCTGAGAGTTTAAGGAAAAGAGACCTGAGTACCAGGGATGGGTTTACGGAAGGTGGAGAAGGAAAAAGCTGCAGAGAACATCCACAAAGTACAAGAATTCCATGAAAGTTATGGATTTGGGGGCTGGAGAGATGGCTCAGTGGTTGGGGGCACCCGCTGCTCTTGCAGAGGACTCAGGTTCGATTCCCAGCAACCACATGGTGGTTAAGAACCATCTTTAATTCCAGTTCCAGGAGAATGCGGCACTCTCTTCTGACCTCTGAGGCATTGCACAACACGGATGCGCCAACCTACACGCAGACAGTACACTCATACACATAAAAAATAATAATAAATAAAAACTAGAAAAAGAAATAGCAGATTAAAAAAAAGAAAGTTATGGATTTGGATGGAGCACAGAGCAGGAGAAGCATGTTTGTGAGCAATTCTAGCACAGGGAGGAAAGGTGCTGTGCTTGTTAGGCGAAGGATCCGTTTTGGTCTGCTTTTACTTCAGTCTGTGAGGTTAGAAGGATCAGGTAGGGTGGGAGCTTCGGGAACGGGAATCTATGCAGCTAGGAGCGCTAAGCTGGCTTAAAGGAGGAAGCTGTTAGGTCCTAGAGGATTTGTGTGCTGCACATGGAGCAGACATTTCAGCTTCTTGATACTCTGTACTCAGGCAGGGGGTTAATAGCCACTTTCCAGAAGTAGTTACTGGAGCTTTTCCTCTGATGTTCTTTATGTAGACTTTCCCTCGTGCAGGTTGATTGGCCAATGTGAGTTCTTTCAAATTCCTGAACTCATCCTTATACTTCTCGCTGCACACAGCTTGAAGTCATGTGAATTCATGCTTCTCTACCCCTAGAAGAAAACAGGATACCTCTTCATTGGTTTTATATCTTCCAGGAATTTTGATGCAGAGCAATGAAATTCCATCCCATAAAAGACTGTAATTGCCATGTTTTAAACACTTGATGAAAAGCTTTTCCCTTTAAGAGGAGAATTTTTTTTCCAAATGGGGAAAACAGACCCTTGAGCACTAGCCACTCTGCTTCCTGCCTGGCGCTCACAGAAGAGCCTGTATGGACACCTTGTGAGAGGTTCTAAGGACGTTTGAAGTTTGTTATGGATGAGGAGACACTGAGTGGAGAGGGGAGGAATAGACAGCTATGCATGCTCTCCAGAAGGTTCTGTGTTGCTGCCAGATGCTTGAAAGCATAGAATATAGAGCCTGTGAGAAACTTTGACATAAGATACATAAAGCTTTTAAGTGTCTTAGTCAGAGCCAGGAAATTTTCTCCAGCAGAAAGCACGTTGTGAACAAAAGCAAAGTTTGGGACTAATTTTTCTCAAGGTCAGGGACAGAAGAACCAGAGAAAAATTTATAGTAAATAAAGCTTAAATTATAACAACACTTTCCACAATAGCCAAAAGGTAGAAACGGCCCAAGTGCCCATCAACAAATCATGTGTGGTATGTGCAGTAAAACATGATTTCACCTTAGAAAAGAAGGAAACTTTGATACATGCTACAGTGTGGGTGAACCCTGAGGACATTATGCTAAGGGAAACCAGCTAAGCATAAAAAAGACAAATACTTCAGGATTCCACTTATGAGTTACCTAGAGCAGTCAATTTCATAGAGACAGAGAGGTGGGTGATGGCTGCCAGGGGCTGGGAGGAGGAAGGGAGGGGGATGATTGTTTATTTTAAAGCTATAGACCTAAAACAGTGAGGACAATACTGTGATATTTGCAAATTTTGGCATTTCATGCATGTGTGTATGTGTAGTGTGTGTATGTCTGTGCATAGTAAGTACTCTTTTCTAGCCCCCCCAATTTGTATTTCTTTAATTACATTTTCAACTTATGCTCCATGATATATTCATGGAGAAGAGATTCTATGGTTTTGATCCCTTTAATCCATAAATTATATGTATGTATTTGACTTAGGACTATTTTTTGCACCATTTCATAACATTCTCCCATCTATACAGTAGATGTCACTTGACAGCCGTGGGATGGCTTTCTTCATGAGCTTTGAAAGCTTATTTCCTTGTAAATATTCTTAGTGAACTTTGAATTAGCTACTGGAGATTAAATTGTTGTGCTTTATTACTGTAATACAGAGACCATATATTTATTTTTTTTAATTTTTTTTATTAATTTTATTTATTTCTGTATGTGCATGAATGTACTGTCTGCATGCAAGTCTGTGCACCTGTGTCGTGCAATGCCGCGGAGGTCAGAAGAGGGTGTCGGATTCCCCTGGAACTGGAGTTCTTGCCTGGAATTGGAGTTGTCAGACGGTTCTCAGCCGCCATGGTGGGTGCTGGGGATAAACTCTGGTGTCCTCTGTCAAGAGACGGTCGGCGCTCATTAACAACCGCTAGGCTATCTCTCCAGCCCGAGACCATATATTTAAAACACTTTCAGTGAGTTGACCTGTCAACCTAATTGTATGGGTTTTGCTGAAATTGCAGGCACCACTGTCACCTTGGCAACAAGCTACCTGGATTTCAGGCATGTGACTTGCAAATAAAAGTCAATCAAGTGACAATAATTGTCCTGCAATTGGCTTTTCTCTTCCTTCTTTTAAATTTACAGTGGATTTCCTTTGCTGCCTAATTAAGGGAGTCTATTGACTGCCGGAAGGAGAGGCTGATGTAAGATGCAGTTCGACTCCCACCGTGGTATTTCATTTTCATATTTTCCAAACATCTTCAGCTATGAATAGTTTTAGAAAAAGAGATTCTTCTACAGTGTATCTCATTATCTCATGCCTATCAATCAATACTTTGGGCAGACTCTGCATTCTGGAAACAAGGAACATGCATCACAACACACATACACACACACACACACCACACACACTACATATATACATATAATTTAAAAATAAAAATTTCTTCCGAGCTTAAAAAAACAAATCATGTCAGATGTGGTGGCACACACCGGTACCAAGCACTAGGGAAGGCAGAGGCAGATGGACTCTGTGAGTTCAAGGCCAAGTCTGGTTCACATAGTGAGCTTAGGCCAGCTGGGACTAAAGGGAGACCCTGTCTTAAAAAGACCAAAAAGGGGCTGGAGAGATGGCCTAAGTGGTTAAGAGCACCGACTGCTCTGCAGAGGACCCCGGGTTCGACCCCAGCACCCACATGGTGGCTGAGAAACAGTCTGTAACTCCAATTCCAGGAGAACTCCATTTCCAGGGGAATCGACGCCCTGCTGACCTCTACGGCATTGCACGACACAGGTGCACAAACTGCATGCAGACAGTACATTCATACACATAGAAGAAAAAAAAAAGACCAAAAAAAATTGTGGCGCATGCCTTTATTTCTAGCACTTGGGAGGCAGAGACAGGCGGATCTCTTGAATTCAAGGCCAGCCTGGTTTACAGAGTGAGTTCCAGCCATCTGCGGCTACAGGGAGACTCTGTCTCAAAAGACTAAAAAAAAAAAAAAAAAAAAGAAGAAGAAAAGAAGGGAATAAGAAAACAAACAAGCACAAATTGATTATTAAACCAAATAAGCCACAGAAAAGAGAGATTCATAGAAAAAAGGAAGCACAAAGGAAAATGGTAGGAACAAGCCAAAATACTTTAATAATAAATGTAAACAAGATAAATATGCTATTTAAAATGGAATGGACTTGAAAATGGTTCTATAAAATTTGGCCATGTGCTTTTCACAAAAGACATAGCTAAAACTTAAAAACTTGAGAATGTTAAGGAACAGTTAAAAAGGATAGAAAATTATCAAATACAAAATGGCAACAGGAAATTAATTGCAGATAAAGTGGATTTTCAGACAAGAAGTACCTTTTGGAAAAAGATGTCCCAATGTAACCTTTAAAAAGCTGAGGTCACTAGAAAGGGGCCTCAACATAGTTGTAAAACCAGAAACTGAATGTCAGTTATGTGTCTAGAATTACCAGGAAAAATGGGCAAAAATCAGTATCAGAATGGAAGGTTTTTTGTTGTTGTTAGTTTTGAGACAGGGTCTCATTTTGTAGCTCCAGCTGGCCTGGAACTCCCTATGTAGAGCAGGCTAGCCTCCGTTTCACAGAGATCTGCCTGCTCTATCTCTTGAGAGCTGGGGTTAAAGGCATGTGCCACCACCACTCCAGGCCAGAATTTTTAATAAAAACATTTTTCAGTGGTTGAGAGAAGAAAGAGACAAATCTTATGATTAATTGATAATGTATGTTACTTATTTTATATTTAATTGAGTGCCTGTTTAGTGTTAGACACTATTCTAGACATTGATAGAGTGGCGACATACAGATACGGCCCCTGATTTGTGAATTCAACAGTCCAAGCCCTGAGCCAGCACTGAGAAGATGACAAGGACACCCCCTTAACACAGGATAAGATTTGAAGGTGTAGTGTATTAGTTAACTCCCTGTAGCCACCACTGGCCTGGAACTCTCTATGTAGACCAGGCTGGCCTTGAACTCACAGAGATTCACTTCTGCCTTCTGCCTATCAAGTGCTGGGATTAAAGGCCTGTGCCACCACATCCAGCTTGGACTTGGTTTTTGGAAGGTCTTATATGTGGCACACAGAAACTATAGGGCTTGGAAAAATAACTTAATCTCAACAAATAAGATAGAATACAGTGCCTGTCTCCAACTGTTGGTTGGCAGTAATGTGGTGGGGGATCTCAAGATTGCCCACAGCTATGCCATATGATGAGCCCCACCTGAGCCCAGTAGTGAAAACTTAACTCAAAGTGTGGGAACAGATAGCTGAAGCAGGGGAGAAATTGAGAACAGGTCAGAGTGTACCTGGTTGCCTGGAATTTTATTCCACTAACTTGAATTCATGACTTCTGTACTTTATGCTTGGCTTTCTTTTAAAGAGAATAGGAATTGTAAGAGGGGTTTTCCATCCCTAAGCTTGGGATCTTTCTGCCCCTAAATATGGTTTTCCTATATAAAACACCTCCCAACTATACATCCTGTCTACACCTGAGACTCAATGTCCAGTATGTAGTTGTCAGATGACTAAAGATTTTCTTTGGCATCATTTTGTGTCTGAGTGGTCTTCTCTGGTGGAGTTGGCCCATTACAATAAGACATCACTAGTTGAAATTCTTAGTATAATACTGGGTATAAGTTCTCAGTAATTGGTAGTGATCACTATTATACAACAATTGCTACTGAACTTGATGATCATACTTTAATAACACTCTTACTGATAAATATTGTGCTTTGTGGATCAGTATTGGATAGATGAATCTTTTTTCCAAAAGGAATATTTAAAAAAAATCTTTATAGTTTTGTCATATTTTGCCATATAGTTTCATTGTTGGTGAACTAGAATCCAATAACTACATGTAATAGTTCTTTGTACACTTACAACTTTAGAATCACAATAATGTGTTGTGTCTTACTTCACACCCTGATCAAAATGGCTGCGGATATGCTTTGAATGTACAATTTCTTCACAGGCTCATGTGTTGAAGCAGTTGGATCCTAGTGAGTGGTGCTGCCTGGGGAGGTTGTGGAACCTTTGGGATCCAGAGCCTAGATGGCTTCCACAGGCTGCCAGGGGGCATGCAACTTGAAGGTACTCTCTGCCAGTTCCAGCCCAGGTTCTCTGCTTTCTGATCTACTGGGTTGAAACAAGCTGCCCTCGAGCTTCTGCCACCATGCAGGAGGCCCCAGCCACCAGCCCTTCTCCACCATGATGGCTTGTATCTCCTGAAACCCTGGGCCAAAATTCCTTCCTCCCTTAAATTGATTCTATCAGATATTTGGTCACAGCAAAGAGATCTCTCTGGATATGTCTTGGCTTTCTATTATGATGTTTATATAAAACTCGGAATATGAAACTACTATTTCAAAAACTGATTTTTTTTCATCAATGACTGCCTAGTTATTAGGTATAAGTTCATTTTAAGAGCTCCTATGTGGTCAGGAATCATAACAATGGTCCCAAGACATTTCTTAAACCTGTAGTTTACACATCAGCAAATATTTATTAAATGCCTCTGAGATATAGTTTTTACTGTGTCAGGGATGGTGACAGCTATAGCTACGAATAAACTTTGATTCCTACTCTGAAGGTTCCTACTGTTCAGGGGGAGAAATAAGAGGGTCATAAAAAGTATACTCCTGTGAGCACATATAAAGCAAAATTGACAAAGAGAAATAAAAGTCATAAATATCATGTGTGAATTAATTAAAATTCCAATCCCAGACAAAAGATTAAAGGACAGGGAATTAACCAAAGTTATACAATTCAAGGTTAGCATACAAAAGTATGTTTCTTTATATTAGCAATGAAGCATTGGGAAATGAAAATTGAAAAGAAATGTCACGTAAAACAACTTCAAAAATATAAACTGCTTAGATGTCAATCCTCCCTTAATTGTTGTAGAGAAATGTAGTCGAACAAAATCCCACTGGACATTTTTGTTGACATTTATAAGCTGGTCTTAGCAAAAAAATATTATAAAAGACCCAGATAAGCTGAAACAACTTTGAAAGAGTGGTTTTAGAGGACTTTGCCTCCTAGCAACAGGACTTACAAACCAATAGTGACTAAGAGATTGGAGCAAGGACACTGAATGACAAATGACAAGTGGAATTTGATGTGTCTGATCTGCGGCTCACAGGCCATACTCCAGGTTAGCTAGGAATGTGGCCCAACAGAATTGCAAACTGACTTATAACACCATGAGATTTTTTATTTTTTTAATTCAACTGCTCGTTCTCACTTGTGAACTTTCTAGATGGACAAGGTTGTGTAACAGTGTCAAAAGTTAGGCATACTTGGGACAGACAGGAAAGAGATCAATTCATAGCCGGGCGTGGTGGCACACGCCTTTAATCCTAGCACTTGGGAGGCAGAGGCAGGCGGATCTTTGTGAGTTCAAGGCCAGCCTGGTCTATAGAGTAAGTTCCAGGACAGCTGGGACTACAGGGAGACCCTGTCTCGAAAAGACCCCCCAAAAAAAAAAAAAGAGATCAATTCATGTGAAGTAAACTGAGTATTAAATTGATACGGTACCCGAATAATTCAGTGCGATATGAGTTGTTAGTTATTTTAACAACTGATACAGGAACAATTAGGTTACTGTGTGGAAAAACGTGAACTTTATCCCCATTTCATACCACACACAAAATCAATAAACAGAATCACCATATCTCAGAAAAGCAAAGACAAAATTTAAGTTTAAAACAGGCATCTCAGGGCTAGAGAGAGGGTTCGACTGTTAAAAGCACTGGTTGCTCTTGCAGAGGACCTGAGTTCAGTTTCCAGAAAGACAGCTACCAGGGGAGCTGATGCCCTCTTATGGCCGTCGTGGACATTGCATGTGCGTGGTGCACTTATATCCATGCAGGCAAAATACTCAAAACACATAAAAGAGAAAATAAATGAAATTGAAAAAGATACCTCATAAAATAAGATATGCAAGTGGCCAAATAAGCAGATGGAAATTACTCAAAATTATCAGTAGTTTGGAGGTGAAATTTAAAGCAAAAGATATTACTTTAACTTTTGCTTAAACTCTTAAAATGAACAAGACTGAAAATATTAAATATTGAACACCATGTGGAATATGTAAGACTTTTAACATTGCTAGCTGGAGTGTAAAATGTTCACCCATCTTGAAGGACAACCTAGAGATTTGTTATGAAATTAAACAAACATATATCCATTATATTACGCAGCAAAGCAGAAGATAAAACAAATACATTATGGTGCATTTTTTTTTTTACAATATAGCACTATTCAGCAATAGAAAATAATGAATCATTAAAGCACATAATAGCATGGGTGAATTACATTATTCTATGAACAGAGATTCTGAAATAAGGCTATTGTAATCTATAGCAGTAGCGACCAGAACAGTGGCTGCTACTGTTGAGGGTCAAGAGTGACAACTGACTAAAAAGAGTCACTAAGGCCAGGCATGGTGGCACACACCTTTAATCCCAGCACTTGGGAGGGAGAGGCAGGCAGATCTCTGTGAGTTCAAGGCCAGCCTGGTCTACATAGTGAGTTCCAGGACAGCTGGATCTACAGGGAGACCCTGTAAAAGAGAGAGAGAAAAAAAAAGAGTCACCAAAGATCTTTCTAGAAAGGTATCACTTGTGAGGATGAAGTGGGTGTATACATTTGCCAAAAATAGTTGAGTTACACATGATTTGTGCATCTAATAGTATATGAATTAAAAATTAAGAACTCTGTTTAGTTGCTTGTAACTGCCTCAAACTCCTAACCATGAATTCATTTATCCCATTCCTGAACATTCTCTCCTCCTGAAGTTGCCCAGGTTAATGACCCCACTCCTTTTGCCTGTATCCACCAGGGCCTATTGTGTTTCCATCCCTCTCATTCGTGTTGGAACCCATGGCCTATTCTTCTTATTCTTATTCTTATTCTTATTCTTATTCTTATTCTTATTCTTATTCTTATTCTTATTCTTATTCTTCTTATTTTTATTCTTATTCTTATTCTTATTCTTATTCTTATTCTTATTCTTATTCTTATTCTTAGTTTATCGCTTCCTCACAGACATCCTCAGCTGTCTTGTGTCTTTCCTCCTGTTCCATTCACCTGTTGCTTCTCACCCCATGTAAACCTAGCTGTTGCTTTTTCTGGGTCTGCCTGCCTGTGGGCATGCAGATGAGTGTTCTGGGCAGCAGTCTCCTTAGCTGGGTAGATGAGGTTTCTTTTCTGTTGTCACCAGTCTTATTTCAGGCTTGCATCTTTCCATCCCTTAAAGAAGGTGGCCACTGCTCTCCGCAAGGAATTTTTCTAAGTCCACTTACCCTGCCCCTTATTCCTCTCAGCTAATGACCTAACCTCATATGAACTGAGAAATGAGAACACTCCATCCTTTCCAAATCCTCAGAATGAAATTTTAAAACTGTCATTGTTTCTTCCCACTACCAAATCTAGACACTTGGTGGCATCACCGCCCAGTTTTTTCCTTTTCTCCTGTGCCTGGGAAGAGGTGTTCCTTCTTCCCCTCCACGGTCCCATCCCATTTCTGCCTGGAAGGTATTTTGATCCACTCTTAGCATTTCAGCTGTTACTAAGTGGCTGTGAACAAACCTTCAGACATCACTTACCAGCCGTGCTATCCTCCAGCCGTTGTCCCAGTTCTCGGCTCCCTAGGCATCCTTCAGGCAACAGCTGCCTGAAGATACACGCTCACCTCTTACTCATTCTTTGATGTATTTGGTCTTGGCTTCTGCCCCTCCACTTCATAGAAATGGATCTTGCTAGTGTCATTTGATGTCAAATGCTAATATTTTTTGCCTTACTGGACCTTTCTGTGGTCTTCCAGGCTCTTAACTATTTTTATTTTAAATTGTTTAACATTTGTGTGTGTGTGTGTGTGTGTGTGTGTGTGTGTGTGTCTGTGTGTGTGTGTATGTGTTTGTGTCTGTGTGTCTGTGTGTGTCTATATATGTGCATGTGTGCCATATAGTGTATGTATGGAGGTCGGAGAACAACTTCCAGGAGTTGGTTCATTCCTCCCACTGTGTGAGTCCTGGGGATTGAACTCAGGTTGTCCGGCTTGGCAGCAAGCACCTTTACCTATTGAGCCATCTCATGGCCCTTAACTATTCTTTTTTGAAACCTACTTCATTTCTTGGCTACCATGGCACTAGCCTTCCCTTGTTTCCTCCTAATTTCTTGGCTTCTTAGAATCCTTTGAGAATATTCATCCCATTCCCCATCCTAATTCTTATAGCCAAGCTCCTTGGGGAGTGAAGTCTCCCTAGCCCTTTTCTATTCCCCATTTTGATTCTCAATGAATCACTCTTACAACTTTTGATGTTACAATATTCTTGACCCCTAAACAAGTACCTGTATCCCCTGTATCAAACACACTTGTCTCTGCCGTTCCTGCTCCTTCATCCTCCATCTTCTGCACACATTGGACTTAGAAAGAGGTGGCTCTGTCTTTCTCATTGCTTTCTTACTCATTGCCCCTTTTCCACGCACTCTAATTAAGCACAAACTGCTATCAGTTCTGCCTCTAACACACATCTTGAATTTATTATCCACACCCATTTCTACAGATCTAATCCAAGCCACAATCATCTTTTGTCTGTCTAACCTCCAAACTGGTCTTCCTGTTTCAACCCTGAGCTTGCTTCAATCCACTGTCAGGCAGTGGCCAGAATGGTTCACCAAATGAGGATCAGGTAGTTGTACAGACCCAGGCCCAGCCCGGGCCCAGGACAACCTAGCTTTCCTCCACTTCTGGAGGTGCTCTTGTTAATTTTATTTATTTATTTATTTATTTATTTATTTATTTATTTATTTATTTATTTAGTGTATGAGTGTACTGTCTGCATGCAGGTTTGTGCCCCTGTGTCGTGCAATGCTGCAGAGGTCAGAAGAGGGCATCAGATTCCCCTGGAACTGGAGTTAAAGACGGTTCTCAGCTGCCACGTGGGTGCTGGTGATAGAACCCGGGTCCTCTGCAAGAGCAGTCGGCGCTCTTCACCGCTGAGCCATCTCTCCAGCCCCTGGGGGTGCTTTTGTACTCCTGGTGATGATTGCTTTCCTGCTACCAGCACCCGAGTTTACCAAGTTCTTTTCCTTCTCACAGAGTTTGCCTCTTCCCTGATCTTTGCCTGGCTAACTCAGCGTCAGCACTCAGTTTCAACATCTCTTTCTCAAGGTGGCCACTCTCTTATTCCATTTCAACATGTTTTTGACCTTTTCAACTGTGACCTGTGGCTCACTTTGCAAATATATGTTTACTGATTTAACGCTACTCTTCTCTAAAGATATTTGATCTCCACAAGGACAGACACTAGGCCTGTTCACTAATAGACAACAGTGGGAGAGCCCAATAGTAGATAACCAGATAATTATTTGATGAATGAATTTGTTGTTGAGTGTAATTTAGATGATAAGTTTCCCAACCCCAAGCCAGAGTTCATGTTTATTTTTTCCGTGTAGTTATCTCCAATCCCCCCTAGAGAGCATATATTATTTCCTCCTACAACATCCTATTTTGTAGCCCTCTGTGTTTACATTCATAATGCTACTGATGGAGGACATTACTAATGTTTCCTACTGTCCCATGATTCATCGCTTTGAGTTACAGGAGGATTCTATTTTTCTAAAGGGTTAGATTAGTGTTTCCAATGTTCGCTGCTCCCCACATGTTACTGTTATTATATGTCCCAGTGCTTTATCATGAAGCTGGGCCATGACCTCTAGTATATGTACTTCCAGCTAGAAGGATGTTTGCTTCTGTGATGTCAGACATTGGCCATGGGCTCACTTTGCTCCAGGAGAAGGATGAGAATGGCCACAAGCATAGGAGTCACTGCATAGATCCACGAACTTTCTTTGTCTATTATGGGAATGACGATGGCCCACAAGGGCCTTTATTTAGCCTTTAGCCTGGATCCTAGGCTTTTAGATGGCCTGCTGGCCACATGCCATAGGAAACCACTGTCTGTAAACAACTATGATTTTTGAGGACTGGTAATTACAGCTTAACCCAACCTAAGGTGACTGATGGACTCACTACCTTGAAGTCATAGGTGGCTGTAGTCCTGCCCACAGTATACGAGGAGGAGAAACGTGTATCTAGTCTAGATGTGGCTTGGTAGAGTAGCTATAGGTGGCAGAAATCAGACCTGGATTTACATGCAGTTGGCCAGTAAGGGATCGGGAACACAATGTTACGAACACTGGACACTTGTGAGTTGATGGAGAGAAAGAGATTGCCCATGTCTCCCCAAGAGTCCTGATGTTAGAGACCACTTAGTTCAAGCTCTGTTTGGTTCCCTACAACTGAAATGAAGGGGTATCGTGTACTTGAGCAGCATGGCCCCAGATAGGCCTGGCAGCAGGAGCCCAAGTGGGAGCTCAGTGTGGGATATAGGAATTGCTTTGCCATTATATGCACATGGCCACTGAGCTCCTGGGAGAGTGACCTAAACACAGTATAACAACTGCCCAGCCCCAACTTTTGCTTAAGGAACATGCCTTGAATAACATTTCTATTCTTGGTAATTAGCAAATATTGTCTCCTTACAACCACAAATGGAGGAAAACATTACTTATTTTCATTTGGTAGATGGGGACATGGGTTTATGGAATATAAGGATCTTGCCTATGGGTGCAGAGTTCATAAGAGGGGAACCGGGATTTATAAATATTTGAATTCCTTGCTTCCTTCATCCCTCTCCCCACCCTCTCATCCCACATGGTAGTTATAAGAACTCGCATGCTACCGCAGATCTCCTCATTCCTTTCTCTCTATCTCGTCCTAGGATCATTTTCCTGATAACTCTTCCTGTTGGCCTCAAAATAAACTGACATTTTGTGGTCTCCTAGAAATAGTCCTTTGTGACAAAAATTAGTTCTTACAAATGTGGTAGAGGCCAATTTTCAGAATCAACAGAACAAATGTTCTTTCCCAGCTCCTGACTTACACCTTCGAGACTTGAGCTAGCTAGAACCGGAATCCACATCCTCCAAGGTGTAAGCTGGACTAGCTGTTTACAGGAAGCCACAAATGATGTTTTGTCCTGAAACCATCCTCTTGGGGAGTCTCCATAGATACCCACGACATCCCTAGTGTCCATCTGAATACATTAGGGTGCTCCAGAGGAGGAAGAGCCAGCTGCAAGACCCCTCTCCCCAGAATTCTTCCTCAAACTACTTGGGCCTTCCCAAGTCAGCAGAAATACCATAATTAGGGGGCATGCCAAGGCAACCACTGGCACCTACAGCTCAGACAGTGCCACCCTGCTCCTCCCAGCTGTTGCCATGTCTGCTTTCAGGCTGGCCTACCAGATTTCATGAGTGACTAATTCATAGCCGGTGGCTGGACTGGGCCTTCCAGGGCCTGTGGTGACTGGCCTTGAGGAAGCTCCTGGTGGGAACCTGAACATGCTGCCTCAGTTCTGTTTAGATGCGCCTAGAGCAATGTCTCCCCACCCCAACACACAATGATTCCTTTCTTTTCTCCTCTCCTCTCCTCTCCTCTCCTCTCCTCTCCTCTCCTCTCCTCTCCTCTCCTCTCCTCTCCTCTCCTCCCCTCTCCTCTCCTCCCCTCCCCTCCCCTCCCCTCCCTCCCCTCCCCTCCCCTCCCTCCCCTCCCCTCCCCTCTCCTTTCCTCTCCTCTGTTCTTTCCTTTCTTTTCTGTGGATGCTGGTTAGAAGGAGATAGAACTTTAGGCTCTAAGTGAGGGAGAAACAGTGTGATATACATATGAAAGCGAGTCTTTAATCAGAACATACCCATTACTGCTTCTTGGAGGTGATATCTGATTCTCCTACCCTATTCTTAGACTCTGGGAAACTGGAATTGCTTAGGAGAGTTGTGTATGAATATGGTTTTATCTCATTCTACAGACGTCCAATAGAGCACCATGTTTCCCACACAGTTAAAGTGACTGACAGCTTCAGCTGCTGAAGGAGACTTAGTGCATGGCTTTTGGTTGTAGAGGGGACAAAGGGAAGCAGAGGGGCTTTACGAAGAGGAAGGAGCCACTCCTATCCAGCAGGGAGCAGCAGCTTCTCACCTCCAGGCAGGGAAGTGGGAAGATGTCTTACTTTCTAGGGCTTTCTGTGGAAGGGGTAGACCAGTCCTTGGTCTCATCCATTCTCAGTGACCATCTCCTGCCAGGGGAGAGGAAGAGTCACAATGGCATCATGTCATCAGAGACCAGGAGGCTCTAGAGGTGGGCAGGGATGAGAGCCGCTCCCCTCGCCGACCTCCCTGGCCTCCGGCCTCCGTCCGGACCGGAACCTGTCCTTTTTCTCATCCCTTTACATTTGTCATTCAGCTGGATCTGGTCACTTCCTCTCCCTTAGGAAGCCTTCTTCCCAAACCCCATCAGGAATGCTCCAGCAGTCGTCACCGTGATGGAGTTACAAACCCTGGCCATTGCTCACACAGCCTTCCCTTTTCTGGAAAGCTCTCCTTCTAAGCCAGTATTTCTGGTGACTGGAGCTTTTATTGCAACCCACTTCTGGGTCCCTGGATTTCCACTGTGGCCCATTGCCGTTCTGTTTCTTTAAACTTTGAAGGTTTCCCTCTCTCCTCTTCCTTATTGGTCCAAATCCAACGATATTTGCATCTCTAGGATGATCAATTGCCAAGGTCTGTGTGAACCACGCAATCATAAGAACATTAATTATAATGATATAACTATATGAAGGTATCACAATGAGACCTGTTTTGGGCCAACACAGACACACACACACACACACACACACACACACACACACACACATACACGCACACACACGCACACACACACACAGTAGGAGTGGGGATATCGTATGGGTTCTGAGCTCATAATCCAAGGATCCAGTACAGTGAAAGGATCCTGACGGTGGAGCTCAGATTCAAGTTCTACAGCTCTCTCCTTCCCAGTAGCATCTCTTCAGATGAAATCTGGCCTAAAATACTATGTGTTTATGAATCTACTCTGACTTGATTTCTGCACAAGAACCATAATTCAGGGACTATAATGTATGATGGTAATGATGAATAAAATGAAGAAGGAAGAAAAATGATGACTTCATAAGATTAAGCTGGGTTTTTTCCCTATGGGTAAAAAAGAAACAGACTAAGGAAAACTATGTGATATTGGCAAATATTTACTGGCCATGACTGTGTTATAAAGTAAGATCTAGTTTCTTGTGTAACAGGCTATAAGAGGGGTACGTTTAAAACACAGTAGAGCCGGGCGTGATGATGCACGCCTTTAATCCTAGCACTCGGGAGGCAGAAGCAGGTGGATCTTTGTGAGTTCAAGACCAGCCTGGTCTACAGAGAGAGTTCCAGGACAGCTGGGGCTACAGGGAGACCCTGTCTTGAAAAGTTCAACCCCCCCCCAAACAACAAACAAACAAAACAAAAACAAAACGCAGTAGAAACAGATAAAGAATTTTTTTTTCTGGGGATGGTTGTACGTGGGAGCCTGAGAGCATAGGCTTTGAAGAGCTGGTTGTATTTAAACTGAGGTTTAAAAGATTTTACTGGGAAAAGTAGGAAGGAGTTCTGAGCAAATGCCCTGGGTAAAAGCATGTAAAGGTAAAAATGGCAGTGAGTTTAGAGAGCAGAAAGCAGCATGCTGTGACCAGAGATGGGCTGCGTGGGACAGGAAGGATCCCCTGTATCCAGGCAAATCCAGGACGGAGCCTGGTATGGCGAGGCCAGGTGCTCTGGGCTGGATTCTGTGAATTCTTTACAGCCTTTGGTGTCTTTTTGCTTGCACTGCTTTGAGTTTTAGGAAATATTTTTCTCTAGTTATGTAATTTTGTAATTGTTACCCTATGTCTTAATTTTATTTTTGTTATGACAAAAAGCAACTTAGAGGAGAGTTTATTTCATCTTAAAATTTCAGGCTATAGTCTGTCACTCTGAGGAAGTTAAAGCAGGAGCTTGGACAGGTAGTGCTGTCACATGCCCAGTCAAGAACACAGACAAACAAGCACATGGATGCGTGTTGCCCAGCTGGCCTTCTCTACTCCATACAAGCCAGGGAGTTAACCCAGGGATGGGCGTCATGCATTTTTGGGTTGGGTCTTCCCACCTCAATTAAAGCAATAAATACGATCCCTAAAGATACACTCACAGGCCACCTTATCTAGACACTCTCTTCCCAAGTGAGTCTAGATTGTGTAAAGTTGACAAAATGAGCTATCATAACTCCACCCTTTGTCAACTTGATATACAAACACATTAAGCTATAATAACCTTTAACCCCTTGTCCCCAAACTCTTATATTTATCTTTTAGTGTAAAATATACTTCAACTTTAAAAGGCTCCATAGTATTTCAATTTCTAACACTTTTAAAGTTCAAAGTCTTTTAAGTTGACCTTGTGTAAAATAAAAAAAAAACAAGCTATATACTTCTGACATTTGATGGCATAAAATAAATATTCTTATTGCCAAAGAGAAGACCTGGAACATAGCAAATGAACAACCACAACAAAGCAAAACCAAAATCCAGTAGGGTGAGCACTAAATCCTGCAGCTCTAGTGTAAAATCTTTCAGGCTCCATAGGACCTGGACACCATGTCGCTTGGGCTCCACAGGACTTGGGTAGCCCCCTCCTTCCAGTGTTGCCACCTGTAGCACAGTTTCTCTCTGAGGCTTAGGCTGGGTCTACTCTACATCTGCAGCTCTCCTTGGTAGATGCCCCACAGTCCTGGCATCGCTAAGATTTTGGAGTCTCCACGGAAGCTTAGGCTTCATGTGCACAATTTTATGTAATGGCTCCTGAGGGCCTCTCCTGAGGGACCCCAGCCCTATCCCTTGGTGCCCGGCCTCAGCTGCTCTCCAAGACCTGCTCAGGATTGGATCATTTATGTCATTAAAACCAGTTCCACATGGAGGATGCTTACATTGTTGAGTTATCAGCTTCTATATGCTCATCCTGAGGATACACTTTCCTATTGCCTCAGTGCAATGCAGGACACTTTTCTGTGATGGTGCTGATTTTAAAACAAACAGACAAACAAGCAAACAGGTAAACAAACAGCTATGGCTGCTTCATTGGCACCAGTCTGAATGCTCTCCTGTGCTCAAACAAATCTTTTTTTTTTTGTCTTTTTGAGACAGGGTCTCCCTGTAGCCCCAGCTGGCCTGGAACTCACTGCATAGACCAGGCTGGCCTTGATCACAAAGATCACAAAGATCTACCTGCCCCTGCCTCCCAAGTGCTAGGATTAAAGGCATGCGCCACCACACCTGGCTCAAATTTTTTTTTTCTGCCAAATGAATTAATGTACTTAAATTTTTTTGTTGTTCTTTTGAGACAGGGTCTTCCTGTAGCTCCAGCCATCCTGGAACTCACTATGTAGACCAGGCTGGCCTTGAATTCACAGAGACCCAACTGCCTCTGCCTCCTGAGTGCTAGGATTAAAGGCATACGCCACCACACCCGGTTAATGTACTTAAATTTAATTTTTTTCAGGCTCTCAAGACACAGGAAAAATAAAGCCAGATTCTTAGCCAAAATATCATATGAACGGCTCTACCCCGGCTCTTCATACAGTCCTTGTTCCCTCTGAAAACTCGCATGCTGGGCCTCCACTTTATTTCTCTAAATATTTTAAACATTCAACCTCTCCACTAGAATGAGCACTCAAAGTCCTTTCAAACCCAAAGTTCTAAAATCTTCTACATTCCTACCCCAAAACAACATGGTCAAGTGTATCTCAGTAATAACACACTCCTGCTTCCAATTTCTGCCCTAGCTTTGTTTTTGTTCTGTGATAAAATGCCCTGACAAAAAGCAACTTAGAGGATAAAGTTTTAATTTAGCATACAGTTCTGTTATAATATTAAGTATTAGAAGTAATATGGAAATGATTTAAGATGTATAAGGAGGGATGTGAAGCTTAGATGCAATTTCGATGCCATAAATAGTGAGGTACAGACCACTGTATCTACAGAAGGATGGGCGTGCCATGAGCACAGCTCTCCTCTGAGCACAAGAACAAGATAATAGCCAGGCAGTGTCCTGGAAGTAAGTGAGGGATGATTCAGTGGGGACTTTGGCATGGGAAACCTGGAATAAAAATGACATAGGCTGTGAGTCTCTAGGTCCTCAGGCCTCGTAGACTTCTTGGCCAATGAGAAGAGGCATAACCACAGCCAGAGCAGAGAAAAGCAAAAGACCAAACCATGCTCAAGTATTACTCCATACCATAATACTCTACACCATCAGAGCTGTGAGGGTCCTTGGAGTTTTACAGATGATATCAGGGCTTGGTAAAGTGACACCAGAAGAAGCAGATTCCTGTTACTGGAGTTTCTGCTTTCTTGTCCTGGGACTCTTTCCATGCCTTTCTGTCAACTTGACATTTGACTCTAAAATTCTCTCTAAATTTATCTACGATTCTCCAGACAATGAATAGGACATTTATATATGTTCATAGTAAAGACAGGCATGAAAACTGGAAAAATTTTGTTTAGGACACACACACACACACACACACACACACACACACACACACACATGCACAGGCACAGGCACATAGGCACGAGCCAGGACCTAGATCCTTGTTCCCTCATTTAGTACTTCTCAGAATAATGGTGATAACCTGTTAGAGGTGATGAATGGGGACATTTTGAGATAGTGAAAATACTGATAGTAATCAGGACTAGATAATGACAGTTGGCAGGTGACTAGTGACTATTAATGATCAAGTCTGGCTACCCAACAGGAGAGAGAAGACAGCCAAGAGTCACAGGGCTAGGAAGCTTGCTTAAGAGGCCATGAATTGTCTTTGAGGTCACTGTAGCTGCTCGTCTGTGCTCACCATCCTCTGGACCCGTGGTTCTTCCTTTACACCTCCCTTTAGCTTTCCAGTCTTCCTTTTTGCTTGCCTAGTCCCAGGGTTTTCAAGCTCACTTTGCTCAGATCCACTGGTGTTAACTATGGAGGGGAAGATGCAGCCACTGGTAGGATTTCCATGTCCAGTGGATGGCCCCACACCCGTGTACATATCTACTAACTAGATTTAGTGGATTATAAAAAAGATATGAAATTGGGACAGGGATGTTGTTCTAGTTTGCTTCTCCATTGCTGTGACAAAATACTCTGACCAATACCAAGTTGGGGAGGAAAGGGTTTATTTATCTTACATCTCCCTTATAACCTATAACTGCTTTACATTCTATACTATAGGAATCTTGGAAACCAAAATTTCTCAAGACATTTTTAGTCAACTATCAGAATTTTGTTTACCAGGTAGTCTCCATCTACAAAACACTTGACAGTAACTGTAAGAGTCGAAACAGAAATAATCTCTATGTGCTGGAAGATGGCCCTGTCTCATTAAAGTTGATAAGTAAATAGATGTGAGAACATTGTGTAGTGTATGAGATGAGTAGATCCCACCTTTCAAAGGAAGTGTAGGGATTGGAACACTAAAGGTGTAGGACCCAAAAATAAGGCCAATGATCTTTCACATAGGAGTTCATGATCCCTGGTGACATCATTTGTTTATGTAACTTTGTGTGTGACCAAGCCAGACATCACACTGATGGTTCTTTCATTACTACCATTCATTTGTTCATTCGTGTTCAACAAAAATTTCTTGAATAAACATAACAGCATTTTCTGATCCTTTTACATGCAGGGGATATGTTCAAGAATCCTGGTGGATGCTTGAAACAATGAATAGAACTGAATTCTATATACAATATGTTTTCCCAGCAGGAAAATCTTTTCATTAAAAAATACCTTCTGGCTTCCTTGTGGCATATCTTAATTGTCAGCATCATTAATCTGTGGTTTGGGGACCTTAAAGCACAGGCTATCTGAACACAAGTAACACGAGATTGGAGCGTTCCAAGGGATATACTGGACCAAGAGACGACTCACGTCCTGCCGGAATGAGGCAGGACACTTGAGGTTTTTGCCACACTACTCAGAACAGTGGACAATTTCAAAATCACAAATTATTTGTTTCTGGAATTTTCCACTTAATGCTTTTAGATCATGGTTGATCCTAAGTAACTGAAACTTTGAAAAGCAAAACTATTGGTAAAAGGGAGATTGCTATATTGTATCTACCACATCTAGGTAATGCTTTTCATTAATTATCTTTTATATTTTAATTTGATTGCATTTTATATGTGCATGTGTGTGCATGCTTGTGTGTGCATGTGCATGTATGTGCATGTATGTGGGGTGAAAAGATAACCTTGGGTATCCTCAGGAATGCTAGGTACCTTCTTTGAGTTAGGGTCTCTAATTGGCCTGGAGCTCACCAATTGGGCTAGATGGACTGGTCAGTGAACCCCAGAGACTCTCCTTTCTTTGTCCTCCAGCACTGGGATTACAAGCACACCACTTAACTGGTATTTTTATGTGGATTCTGGGGACTGGATTCGGGTCCTTAGGCTTGTGAAGCGCTCTACTGACCAAGCCAGCCCTGGGGCCCTTTTTTTCCCTGGGTTTTATTGCATTGGTGACTGTAATGCCGACTGCTGAAATGTGGGGTCTCACTTGGCAAACACAACATTAAGCTTATTTCTTGTTCCCATAAAGCCAAATAGGCAGGGAGGGTCTGGGAGGGAGTCTTTTAGCTCATGGTATTCGCTTAAGGACTGAGGTGACTGGAAGTTCTGCTGTCTTCAGTATGTGGCTTCCAAGGACACACTGCACATGGACACTGCTGTCCAGCTGTGAGAAAAAAGAGGGACTGGACATTGTACACATCATAGTCACCCATTTTGTGTTCCTCAAAACTCAACCACATGGCTTCATACATGAGTGATTTGGGAAATATAACTTCTCATTGTGCAGTGGCTTTCCCACAGAAACTCTTCATGAGAGAAGGTGAGCAGGCATAGTTGATGGGCAGGTGGAGGAACCATTTACACTTGTACTCCCTTGGGTGCAGGAAGTCACACAATAGACATACATACATTCATTGTGTAGCGCGTCAGCTGATAATAAGAAAAACAAATCAAGGGAGGGGAGAGAGAGGAAAATAGTTGTGCAAATAATGTCCTCATTGATTTTCCATTGGCCTGAATTGTATGCAAGGAACCTGTGGGCTGATCTTATGAGTGAGTGAAGAAATTAAGAACTCTCCTTCCTGAATGATGCAATAGTAGCTCAATAGAGAAGGAGACTTCCCAGGTGTCCAGCTAGTAGCTAACCCCACAATGTCGTCTCCACAAATGTCTCTGGGATTACACAGATTATTGAATGCACAAGACATTGTTAAAATACAGGAGGATTATGCAAGCAGACCAAAGTGACCTTAAATTTGCTTCTGGGCCATTTAGAATCCTTGAGTTTCCACGTGTTGTCATATAGAATCAGGCTAAGATAAAAAAGATTTTGGATTTGACACTGTGTACAATTTTGGTAATAGCTGTGGAAAACAACCAACCAACCAACCAACCAACCAAATAAGAGGAATGGAATTAATTTTGCCTGCATACTAGGGAGTACTAGCCGATTACCTAACAACTGATTTATTAGAAAGGAGCTCATGAGGGAAGGCAAATGGTGCTAAGAATATATTAAATGATGGGGGAAAATACAGCTATGCTCAGAGAAAAGCAGAAGGTCAGGCAGTTCTGAGAGCCCCTCGCCCCTCGTATTGTGGACTCAATTCAACAATGACTTAGTGAGACTTCTTGAATACCTGGCCATCTTTTAGCGCCAGGGGGAGAGTGGTAAACATTCTTTTTTCTGATTTCAGGGAGTCACCTTTCAGGCATTGGAAGGGGACACTCCTCAGTCAGAAGGCTGTAATGCAGACTGACTAAGAACACCATGAATACTATGCTGGTTCTCAGTTTTATTATTAAAGTGGGCAATAAGACAAGAGAAGAAAATTAAAGGAGTATTAATCAGAAAAGAAGAAGTTAAGCTATCCCTTTTTTAGAGATGATATGATAGTTTACCTAAGGGATGCTAAAAACTCTACCAGAAAACTTCTAGAAATGATTAAGAGTTTTAGTAGAGTGTCGGGCTACAAAATCAACCTAGAAAAGCAGTAGACTTTCTTTACAACAACAATAAACATGTGGAGAAGGAATACAAGAAGACCTTCCCACTCACAATAGCCTCAAAAAAATAATAAGATACTTGGGAACAAACCTAACCAAAGATACCAAAGATCTCTACAACAAAAAATTTAAACCCCTGAAGAAAGAGATTGAAAATGACATCAAAAGATGGAAAGACCTCCCATGCTCATGGACTGGGAAACTTAATATAGCAAAAATGTCCATTTTACCTAAACTGATATTCAGATTAAACAGAATCCCAATCAAAATCTCTACGAGCTTCTTCACAGACTTAGAAAAAAATTGTTAAATTCATATGGAAAAACAAAAGACCCCAAATAGCTAAAGCAACCCTGAGTGAAAAATGCAATACAGGGGGGATTCGCCTACCAGACTTCGAACTATATTACAAGGCCGTAGTCATAAAGACAGCCTGGTATTGGCACAAAAACAGACCAGTTGACCAAAGGAACAAAATTGAAGATCCAAGTTTGAGCTCATACAATTTCAGCCACCTCATATTTGACAAAGGGGCAAAAAACCCTCAATAGAGGAAGGATAGCATCTTCAGCAAATGGTGCTGGCAAAATTGGATCCCATCTGTAGAAGAACAAAATTAAACCTGTACCTTTCATCCTGTACAAAAAATCAACTCCAAGTGGATCAAAGATCTCATCGTGAAGCCTGAAACCCTGAAGGTGATAGAAGAAAAAGTTGGCAACAACCTACAAGACATAGGTGTAGGAAAAGACTTTCTAAATAAGACAGCAGCCGCACAGGAAGTAAGGTCACCAGTTGACAAATGGGACCTCATAAAACTCAAAAGCTTCTGTACAGCAAAAGAAACAATCAAGGAGATAAAGAGAAAACCCACAGAGCAGGAAGAAATCTTTACCAGTGACACATCTGACAGAGCATTAACATCAAGAATATATAAACTACTCAAAAAAACAAAGAAGTAAGAAGACAAATAATCTACTCAAAAGATGGAGTAAAGGGGCTGGAGAGATGGCCTAGCGGTTAAGAGCGCTGACCGCTCTTACAGAGGACCCAGGTTTGATCCCCAGCACCCACGTGGCAGCTGAGAACTGTCTGTAACTCCAATTCCAGGAGAACTCCAGTTCCAGGGGAATCTGACGCCCTTTTCTGACCTCTG